>CM076578.1:694336473-694658683 GCA_034641835.2 Pinus albicaulis
TGTAATGTTCCAAATTTTATGGAACATTAATTTTTGTTAAGGAGATGAATAAAATGGGTAGGGGACCCATTCTTTGCATCATTAGAGAATAAAAATCCTCTAAGTATGAAAGAGGATCATACTGGAGCTAGATTTCACACCTCCATGTGTGAAAGGAGGTTTTTGCATACATGCTTGGCCAAGGTTGACCAAGTCAAACTGCGTTGGCATGAGTTGGAAAGCACTATGTGGGACAACGTAGGAGGGAAGATTCTAGAGGGAGGAAACCCTAATTCAAAGTAGGGCCCATGGAGGGAAGGCTCACTTGTTTAAAATAGGAGCAAGGCAGCCATTGAGATTATCTTTGATCATTTTTACATCCAAGTCTTGGAGACTTGTTGCTGCCTCCTGTTGTTCAGCAGAGCTGCAGTGCCTTCGGGCACGAGGGAGTCCTGTTGAGGATTTCTTCTCCTTCTTGAGTAGCTCATGAAGGATTGCACTCCATTCCCCATATTCAGGAATTTAGGCCATAGCTTCAGCCATCTACATCGCCGTTGTGGTGCCAGACATTGTGTACGTTGCCGGGTGTTGGCTGGATGCTCTCACACTATCAATGTATTAGCTTATTTTGGGGCGGGATGTTTCGATCCATTGGGAGATCAGAAAAAGGCGGTGGTTCTTGAGCATATCCTACCATCTTTGGCATCAGGCCAACCACTTTCCATCAGAGGCAGTGCAGTCCCTCTCTTAGACAACGTTCTCATTTTTGATTATTTGCTGTGAGGGATTGACATCCTTTTGGAGGAGAAGTCTTGGGTGAAAGGATCAGCCTTTCACTTCAGATTTTTATTGGAGGAGGATTCTTCAGTTGTGGCAGACATTTCAACCTTCTCCATCCATTTCCAGTTCTTGAGTTGCTGCTACCTAGCAACTCCGACATTTCTGCAAAATGCCATTTTTGTATAGATTTCAGCCAATCCTTTTAGAGGATTGATGTATTGTATTTTCAGGGGTTGAGATCTTGCTCCCCCTTCTTATTTGAACCTATAATTGTCATATCATTTTATTTATATTATTTATGCAGCAGTCTCTCATGTAACTGCGCAGTCATGGCCCATGGCTTTATTTATGCAACTATGTATTTCACATTTTCATGTACATGTTTCTTGAGGCTTGTTGTGCCTTTCTTGAGTGATCATTTCCTCAAGAAGCTGTATATTTCATGTTGCTATGTTCTAATATGATGGCCATTGGATTCTCTGGCATTTCATGTGTAGATGAATCACTTCTATTTTCCATTTGATGTATTTGTTATTGCTGTAGCTGCAATGTTGGGTTATCTTAAGAGATTCCCAATCTTGTTGTGTTTCCCTCTTGGGGATATTGTCCCTTGACAATCACTCTATAGACAGAGTCTGCTAGTGGGCTAGGTAGCCTCTGGAGCTCATCCTTTGATTACAGGTGACAAATATAGTAAATGCCCCTGCAGTCTATCTCTGGAATAGATTTTCCTTGTCATTTGACAATGTTTTTGAGAAAGGAACATTACAGTGTTATCAGAGCATCGAATTGGTACAACCTGTGAGTTCAATTTCAGAGGAGAATGATGAAGAAGATGAGATTGATCTCATCTATTTTTGGAATAAAGAAGAGCCTCCCCGAGGAGGAGGAGAAGAAAAGAGGAGAAGAGGAAGGTCCATGCACTTCCTATTCTCTTGAAGACCAGCATGGAAGATGCTTGGATTTCCAGATCTTATGCAAGTACTTGGGTGACTATAAACCCCACTTTGCAGCATTCAGGAGAGCTACAACGTTCTCACAGTCTATTCAGCAGATGGAGGAGAGAAGGCCATATGGAAAAGGAGAAATCAGAGGCAATAGGCTTCTATTGTCTACATTTGATGGGGTTACTTCAGCTAGAGCTTGGGAGAAGAGGCTGGAGGCATTTTTATTGCTGCATATAGTGGTAGAGAAAGAAGTAGTGGAGATGGCAGCGCTGCACATGGAGGATAAAACCTCTGTTTGGTGGTTCCAACCCTTGGTCCATTCAAGGGTGAGTTCTTTTGGAGACTTTGCTCAAGGGTTGATCCAAACCTTTGATGGAGGGAGGACAAAGGAAGAGAAAGCCATTCCACCATGGGAGGAGAATTGCACCAATGCTGCTACAACTTTGGAGGAGCAGCCTTCTACATCTATGGATGAGGAAGCCATTGGAGGAAAAGCCATTGCAGCCACACAAGAAGGTCCCAAGATCCACCAAGGTATGAGTAAAGTTCCACTTTCTATTTCAGCAAATAATCTTAAGGATGGTGGAATTTCAAATGGAGAGGTCCAAGGATCAAACCACATGGCCACTTTAGGGCCTCATGTTTGCACTGCGTTGTGCAAAGGGTTAAAGGAGGAGAATAACCCTCATCCTCATGTATCTTTGATGATTTGCATTCAGCCTTCAAGGTGGGAGTGTAGACTTTTGGAGGATGAAATAAACCATGACACCTCCATGGAAAATCATGAGACAATTTGTGAACCGGAGGAAGAGGTAGCTGCTACATCATTGGAGGAACAAGCAGTGTTGTTGAACATGGGTGGAGAGGAGACATCACCTCCATCACATTTGGATCCTCATGGGTACAACATATTCATGGGAAAGAGGCCTTTCTTAAGGGGTCTCCAAGGAGCTGCATTTCAAACTCTCATGAAATGCAAAGAACAGGATGGTAGCCCTCATGGGCGGAGTACCAAAAGGATGGAAAAGAGATGGCAGGGTACTTGCATCATTGAGCAGCATAGAATATGGATGCATTATGTTGATGTGATTCTCATATCATTCATTGTGTCTTCATCACATGAGTTTTATGATGGAAGTATGGGATGGCAGCAAAATACTTTGTTGCTTTGTTTGGGAGATCAAGGGCAGAATTGCTCTCATACCTTGCATGATGTTGCAGAAAGAGGGACTGGAATTCTCACTTTCGATGATAGAGAGGTACTTCCACCTTGGGAGGGGCTTCTTATGTATTGCACCATTATGAAAGACATCTTTGACAAGGAGCATGTCAAAGAATGGAGCTTGGTATTGATGGAATCCTATGGGTATAGGCCAACAGCGTTGTCTCCTTGGAACAGTGACCTATGGATGAAGTGTGCCCAGCGAAAGTGTGGTGGATCCATAACCCACAAGTCCCAGGAAAGTTTCATATTTGTTGCACTTGATGGAAAAAGAGGAGGTGAGATAGATAAGGTAGCCATATATTACTATGCTACATTCTTCTTGACTTGGATACCCAAGCATGAGAAGAAGGATCTTCTTGCAGCACCTAGTTCATTCCTCTTCATGGGAGCATACCAAACAACTATGGAGGGTTCATTCATGAACCCATACATCATCTTACTCCCAGTATATGGTAAGAAATATGTTTTTACATTGGCTTATTTGTATACTCTTACCATTATTTTGCAGTGCATGGCTCTACAAGAGGGCAAGCTTTTTAGATTGCTCCATGGACAAAAATTGGGCCAATTTGTATGATGGAGACACCCATCCTTTATATGGCCTTGGGCAAGTGTTTTCTTTCATGTATGATCAGTTGATACATTCAGCCATTTTCTATTCATCAATAGCTGTCATGACATACATAACTATTCATGTAACACAAAACAACTTGCCATGTGATTTTCTAAAGCAACAGTTTGGAAAACTGCACTGTCACTTTTGGGAAAACTGTTGGTACACTCTTGCAACACATGAAACCTTCAGAATTTTTCTCATTGTATTGCTGATCATGACTTCCTTGCTGATATGGATCAGATTTGTACAAGAAGCATGATTATGAGTAAGGCACATGAGTTGGATGTGCCCTTGAGTGAGAAAAACTCTCACATTTTCTGCAGTGCATGTTCTAAAGGGAACATGAGAGGAGGCATGGCTACAGCCACATACTTGCTCATTTGTGGGGAAAGCCATGAGCTTGGTAATTTTTTCCATCTATTGTATGTATATGAGTAGGTGTTTGACCTTATGTTGCTGATTCACTCATATATTCACTATTTAGTAGTAGATGTGATATTTGTGTGCAATACTTGCCATGTTATTTTCTGCAGCTGCGGTGGATGAGGTTGCATTGTGACCCTATGAGGCATTTTTGCATATTTCTGCACATGGTATAACCTACAGCAACATTTCATGGGGTCATTCTATGGTGATCTTGTCCTATTCATCATAGATGACATGTCTTGGGCCAACTGATTTTTCATTGATGGAGGGGAGATTCTTGGGGAATTACTCTTCATTTTTCCATTTGACGGCAATACATTTGTAGCCCAGGATCAGCATACACTCTACACTTGTCATAAGTGGGGGACAGGACAACATGGGGTAAGTTATAGTTCTTTCCATGATCAGATTTTAGCCCAC
Organism: Pinus albicaulis; assembly: GCA_034641835.2. Taxonomy (NCBI): domain Eukaryota; kingdom Viridiplantae; phylum Streptophyta; class Pinopsida; order Pinales; family Pinaceae; genus Pinus; species Pinus albicaulis. The sequence goes on from CM076578.1 coordinate 694,340,867, forward strand.
CTTCTTTTCTGGAGCTCAAGGTGGAAGGAGATTTTCCATGAGTTGTCTTGTTGGGAGGCAACTTATTTTTATGATTGATGGCTTGGGGATGAGAGATTCATATGGGGATTATAAATCCCATAATATATCAGAACTCATGCCTCAATAAGGCCCTTGGACAACTCTTTGTTCCTTCATGGATATTTGTTTCTACATGATAGCTATTTGGGAATATTCACCCCAAGGCTAGATTGCATTTGTTGGAGGGACAGTTTGGAGACTTGATTGCTGATATGGCATCCTTTCCTTGAGGATATCATCACATAAGGATGCTACAGGAGGAAGGGCAGAAATAAACTCAGTTCATCCTTGCAATTTCTTGAGTGCAAGCAATATTTTGAGAGGGGAGGACTGTAATGTTCCAAATTTTATGGAACATTAATTTTTGTTAAGGAGATGAATAAAATGGGTAGGGGACCCATTCTTTGCATCATTAGAGAATAAAAATCCTCTAAGTATGAAAGAGGATCATACTGGAGCTAGATTTCACACCTCCATGTGTGAAAGGAGGTTTTTGCATACATGCTTGGCCAAGGTTGACCAAGTCAAACTGCGTTGGCATGAGTTGGAAAGCACTATGTGGGACAACGTAGGAGGGAAGATTCTAGAGGGAGGAAACCCTAATTCAAAGTAGGGCCCATGGAGGGAAGGCTCACTTGTTTAAAATAGGAGCAAGGCAGCCATTGAGATTATCTTTGATCATTTTTACATCCAAGTCTTGGAGACTTGTTGCTGCCTCCTGTTGTTCAGCAGAGCTGCAGTGCCTTCGGGCACGAGGGAGTCCTGTTGAGGATTTCTTCTCCTTCTTGAGTAGCTCATGAAGGATTGCACTCCATTCCCCATATTCAGGAATTTAGGCCATAGCTTCAGCCATCTACATCAGCGCAGTCTCTGCAACAGATATTGTGCAGTGTTACTGGGCGTTGCCGGGGAGGTTTCCACACACCATCCAGAGCTTGTTTTTAAGTGGAGAGAGGTTCTATTCATTGGGAGATCAGAAAAGGTGGTTCTTGAGCATATCCCACCATATTTGGCATCAGGCCAACCACTTTCCATCAGAGGCAGTGCAGTTCCTCTCTTAGATAGCGTTCTCATGGGTGATTATTTGCTGTGAGGGATTGACATTCATTTGGAGGAGAAGTCTTGGGTGAAAGGATCAACCTTTCACTTCAGATTTCTATTGGAGGAGGATTATTCAGTTGTTGCAGAAATTTCAGCCTTCTCCATCCATTTCCAGTTCTTGAGTTGATGCTGCCCAGCAACTCCGGCATTTCTTCAAAGTGCCATTTTTTATAGATTTCATCCAATCCTTTTAGAGGATTGATGTTATGTATTTTTAGGGGTTGAGATCTTGCTCCCACTTCTTTATTTGAGCCTCATATTGCTATATCCTTGTATTATCATATTTTATGCAACAGTACCTCTATAAACTGCGCAGTCATGGCCTAGGGCTTTATTTATACAGCTATGTATTTCATGTTTACATGTACAGGTTTCTTGAGGCTTCTAGTGCCTTGCTTGAGTGATCATACTTCCTCAAGATTTGTATAATTATTGCTGCTATGTCATAATATATGATGGCCATTGGATTCTTCAACATTCTATGTGTTCATGAGTCATTGCTATTTCCATTTGATGTATTTGGTATTGCTATAGCTGCAATATTGGGCTTATCTTAAGAGATTCCCAATATTTTTGTGTTTCCCTCTTGGGGATATTGTCCCTTGAAAATCACTCTATAGACAGAGTCTGATAGTGGGCCAGGTAGCCTCTAGAGCTCATCCTTTGTTCAAAGGTGACAAATCCATATCGCTCTCTCCCCCTCGAAGTCTATCTCTGAATAGATTTTCTTTTTCGATTGACAGCCAAAAAGGAACATTACAATTTGTTGGGAAAAAGGTCACCACCATTGGGTTCAGAATGATGAAGACGTGCACCCTGTACATTTTCTAAGGTTTTTGAGTCAAACTGGTTAGTGAAAAGGGAAAAAACACCCTAAAAATCATGTTTCTGCCAATATTTTTTCCTAAGCGTTGCACACAAAGCAGTCTTGGGATATTGCAATTTTGAGGGGTCAAATCAGCATCATTTTCAGAACTTGAGGCATATTTAGAAAGAGGACAGGCAGGGCTTTCCACCAAGCCATCTTGGGCCAGATTTGGACGCCTGTAGGTCAGTAAAAATTCACCTTGAACATGGAGGGCACACAACCTTAAGGCGCTACGCATATGCCAGGAAAATGGCGCATATGACAGTTTGCTGAGTTTTTTGGTTTTTCACTGTAAATTTTGATTTTATCTCAGAAAATCATCTTTCTATCAATGTAATTCATCATGGTAAATGTAATTACGTCAAGGATAAGTTACCTAGGGGTAGATTCATTAGGAAAATTTATCCTTTAGTCAAGATGAATCAGTTTGAGTGTAATGAGGAGTGAGTCACTTGGACCATCCTACACTTCAGTTTTCAGTTCAGAAATTAGTGGATCTCTTCCTCACCTTGTGGATTCGACCCCTGAGGATGAGTGAAGCTTGTTTTGATGTCTATTTATCCCCTTTCTTCACACTTAGCAAGAGTTTTAATCAGTTTGTATGTTTGCTTATTGATCAAGGAACTATTGTACTCAGTTTGGCTAGCTAATAAAGAGGAGTTGCAACTATTTTATGGGATACTTGTAGTATTGATGTTTATCATTGTCTTTTCTTCAGTTTAATATTTTAGAATGTATTGTATTCATGTTCCATTCATTTCTATGGTATGATCTCTTTCAAGTTTGATAATCGTAACACATGCTTGCTCATGCTCTGTTTTGGGAAATTGATCATAGTTTGTCCATTTTCCTCAGTCTAGGAAGAATACATCTCCCATGCTCTTCCTAGCTTCTTTTCAGTCTCAACACCATTCCATCACAATAATATTTAAGTGACAATCCTTGTGCCTACCTTGCCCCATTGATCCCTACAACCCTATCTCATTTTCCCTGACCTAGCTCCCTTGACCTAATTTCTTCATCCAGTGATAACCCAACCAAAATCAAATAAAAAAAAACCCCATGCAATCAATATCTAGCCTAAAAACCCTAATTTCTCCAGCCCTCATGGCTGTGACCTTTTTGGAGAGAGACCTCCCCGACTTGATAGAGCTAGCTATCAAGTCAAAAGCTTGGTCTGCAGATACCTCTGTTGGGATTCCTTCTTTAGCCTTGGGAATCTCGCAGAGTGTTAACAGGTTCCACAAAATATATTACTACAGAAATTCTATCACAAGAATGATCTTCTCTCAAACCAAAGGATGTTGAGATTGACAGATTGAAAGAAAAATTGGACAGAGCTAGGATGAGAAAAAATGAATCAGACAATTCCTTAGTCAAGGAAATAAATAAAAATGAAAATTTACAAAAGTAATTAGAAAAATATTTGAGAAATTTTGACAATATTCAATGTTTATCACATACCGAAGAACAAATTTGGATAGAAATTATGTCATATGTGTCTGATATTTGACAGTCTATGAAGATTATTGTAGAACAAAAGGAGTTGATTGAAAGAGCCAAAGAAGCTATTAATGACATAAAAATACAATTGGGAAATAAGCGTGGACACGCAAGTCAGGTAATAAAAGCTCTAAACACAAGGTACAGAGAAGAACATGAAGAACTAGGAATTGTAGACATAACATAATCACTTATTTAGACTAGAAAAGTTCTCATGAAGAAAACTTTGATGCTGAAGGCAAAGGAAAAGAGTGAAAAAATTCAAGTGCAAATCAATAAATTCTACAAAAAAATGTATATTCTACAAGATAGAGGACTTCCATGTTTCAAGAATTCATATGGCTAGATGGTAATAGAAAAACAATATGAAATATTGTTGAACAAAGAGGCAGGGGACATGACAAAGTTTGTTGGAATCAAGGGAGAGATTAGTGGTGAAAATCTAATTCAAATGTTAGCTGATGACCGTTTCATCCTCTACGAAATAAAAAAACACGTTCATAGTAAAACCTAATTTTGAGAAGTATATAGATGCAGATGAATTGTACATACAGATGATTGATATCAGTTACCTAACAGATGAATAATGGGAGAAGTTGGTCATTTTTTCTCAATAAATTCAACTTATCAATGCAACATATTAGAAACATATCACAACTATTAAGCATTCTGAGCAATAAGAACATAGTAGTTTCAAATACATTGAACCTGAATGCAGAAATCAAGCGCAGTTGTAGACATTTTTGGAGCAGTTTTCTATTTTTAGTTAAAACTTAAAAGTTTTTTAAACATTATCCAAAGCTTTGGATAAAAAATACTTTGAATGTAAATGTTTTAAGATATATGATATTTTGTAAAACACTCTACATATACCTTATTTTTGAATAAAAAAGGGTTGATAAATGGAGCAATTTTTTGTAATATCGATGTAATACTTTCAACTTGGATATAATCAAAGGCTTCTAGCTTTCATTCACGACAACAATTGTGTGATTGTGAGTTCTTCTTGTAATTTCATAATTTGTTTATGTATATATTTGAGAATAATATATGACATTGGGAAGGGCTATATTGAGTATCAATCTCCGTGATGTCCCTGTACAATGTTATGTTCACAACTGAGTTAGAAATTGAACAATCTGTTTAATTTACTGCCCCTATGTTGTACTTGGATGTATTTGTGATGACTATAGAGGTTCATCTATATGGCTCTACTATTATTAGATGATTAAATGTTTAGGGAGAATTTTTATACCTCTAAATTCCTCTCAATTCCTCACATTGATGCTTTGGCTCCGTTCTTTAGTCGATGACTGTCTAGAAAGATAAAACATGGGGGATCAAGAAAACAAATTGAGAAACACAAACATAGGTAACATCGGATTGAGAAGTAGATGTTGTAGCAACAGATGCAATAATGACATGTCAATGTTAAATCTGTTGAAAATGTTTTAATAACTAATGCGGTAACACTCATTATTATTGAAAACCTGAAACTACTGTAAAAATTGATGTTATAACAATTGCTACTATTGAAACTACTAAAACAACGACCATTGCAACGGATGTTGTAACAACAGATGTTGTAACAACATATGTTGTAACAACAAATGTTGTAATAATTGAGGGGGTAGAAAGCCATTTCATGTTGCTTGTCAAAGCTTGAAAGTGGGCAACCAAAGAGGTGTTTCTGAAATCCAACACTACACCAACACTTAGGGGATCAAGAAAACAAATTGAGAAGCACAAACATAGGTAACAATGGATTAAGAAGTAAATATTGTAGCAACAGATATCTGTTGTTACAGCATATGCCATAACCGATGTAATAACAGATGTTATAACGACAAACCATTTCATCTTGCTTTTCAAATGTTGAAAGTGGGCAGACAAAGAGGTGTTTCTTAGTAACTTTGCATTTTTGTTATTCTTCTTCTAAGACCTATGTAATAAAGCTGATTGTTTCTTTCATTAACAAATTTATCAATGATGTGTGAATAGTTTAGATATCCGTGACTTTTATTTAAGAAACCTTAATGAAGCACTAAATAGTCTCTGTATCTTATTTTGTTTCATTTCATGCTCTATACTGTAGATCTAATGCATAGAATTTTGTTTAGCCTTGTGCTTTAAACCTAAAATTTCTTTATTTTCTTCTATCCATACTACAACGTCAATTTTAAAAGTTGCAATCACAAATAAGTAGGCCAATTGAATTTATTCATTAATTTCTCCAAAAACCTGTTCACATTGCATCTATAGGTCTATCGTCACCTACCCCACTTGTATGATTTTTTTAGAATTAATAAGGGTCTGATAGAGCCGGAATAGTGAGCAGACTTGTGCTGTAGTTTAGAATGTAGGAAGAATTATGTTTTAAAAAATCACCAAGTTGTGTGCTAACCATACTCCCCATAAGACTAGAAAGGGTAGTGTCCTATAGAGTTTCATGTCCTTTATTTCAACAAGACCTTCAAAGTTCAAATAGGGTCCAACACAATGCTACATCATAAATGTTCCTATTCTAATAGACATGTCCCTACATATCTACTTAATTCATTCAATATATATATATATATATATATATATATATATATATATATATATATATATACAAAACAAATGTTTTAGACTTCAATGTGAAAATTTCATCTATCACAACAACTGGAAATTATTTTCCTAACTGTTAATTTATTTAACAATTTATTTGTAGTTTTCTACGAAAAATACCGAATAAATCACACTATGATTTTCAAAAATAAATGTTGCGGAAGAAAAATAGCGCTTGAAACAGATAAAACACTAGCACACACACACACAAATTTTACACACATATTTTTTTACAAGTGTCTCCGAAAAAACCCAAAGTGGGTAAATCGATGCAACAACTGAGGGTTTTATATTATTAAGCAATAGTGAAATTATGAGTACAATCTAGATGCTTGAAACTGGAAATATACAACAAGAAAATATGGCCAAAATTATGTAAGGGAATTTCCATTCCTCCATAAGAAACCCCAACAACTCGCGCTGCTTGCACTTGCATGACTGCTTGTTGTCCCGCTTCTGCCCATCCTCGTGCTACCTGCACTATCGCAACTACTTGTACTGATGCTTCTTACTGTAATTACGTTGTTGCACATAATTAGGATTCTCCTGTACTCGCACAACTTCCCATACTCGTGCTTCTCTTCTGAAGCTTGAACTCTTCTAGCAATTGCCTCTGCAAAATAAAATTCTCCAAGGAAATCACACTCCTCAAGTGTGTTCTCCATCTAACCATCGACTTCTTATAATCTTATTTTGGACCTCCAACGTCCAGTATTAAAACTTAGTCAAGGGCCAAGAACATATCTGAGTCGATTCATGTGAGTTTCTATATGTTTCTAACCTTATTTCAATTAATACTGATTAATTAACCATATTTCCTAAGTTTAGGCTTAGGAAATATTAAAAAATAGGCTAATAATCTAATCGAGACACTTCTAGGTGTAATTTCCAGAAACAATTTATAGGTTATGGAGATATTGTGTGTTTTAGCTTCTCCACAAATTTTCGAGACTAGAACACCTCTGATGCTACAAAAACTAACACTCCCTCTTAGCGAGGAAGGTGTTCTAGTGCTGCACCACTGCTGCTACAACACCCTATCTCCGTATCACCCCTCTGTCACACTGTTGATGTCTTACCACTCCCCACCAACAATTGCGGAACTATGATGCTGCATCTATGCCGCTTCTAACACACTATACTGCTGCCAACTCTACATCTGCACTGCAACTCCCTCTCATCTATTGCTACTGCGATTGCAACAACTGCAACTAAGAGGCATCCAAAATACTGAATCAACTATGTTCAATATGATGCATCTGTCTCCCAAGTCCTTACTGCTACTAACTACTGCACTATCCAACAAGGAATTTGCGCTGCTGCTGGCTCTGCACTGCTGTGAAAACTAGACTGGTCCTAAGGTCCTGACTCTTACTAGTCTACAAATGTCACTCTGGAATCTCACTGCATCAAATGCCATTGATCCATCCTGCTACTAAATACTTTGGGCCTTCATATCCAAGTAATGATTCATGAGGTGGAATCCTAAAGGACTCTTCCCATCTCCGTAGCTCTCTGGGGCTATAATACCAAATCACCCCATCCCACTCTTGGAGGTATATTTGCGGAGATTGAAAAATCTTCCTCAAAATTGGAGGAAAACCTATCTATCTTAGCATGTGCTACCACTTGGTCCTGATTCTGCTACTTTTCCTTATTTTTGAGAGGACACTCAGTACTATAGTGGCCAAACTCACCACACCTGAAGCACTTGACCTTAGATAGGTCCTTCTTCTTCTTCCCTTGCCCCTAACTAGGACCCTTAGATGCTAGGGCCACATTCTCCTTCTCCTTCACACTCTTCGATTCAATACTACTGTTGTCACTAATGGAGCTCTTAATCAAAGCTCACCTCAATTCCTTTTGCTGCAAATCATCCCACGTCCTTTCCCATCTTGGCAAAGTGTCTCTGCCAAATATGCTTTGGATGAATACTTTCCAATCCTCTGAGACACTTTTTAGTGCCAATCACACCAGTTATGATGCCCAGGAAATGGAATATACATGTTTTCTACATGTAGATAGAAACACAAAACTGAAAAAAGAAGTTAAAATATGTATAGAAATTCAGTGTGATGGGAGTAAATATTAACATTAATGGATGTTGGAACAGGGTCCCCTAGCTGCATTATATATATATATATATATATATATATATATATATATATATATATATATATATATATATATATATATATATATATATATATATATATATATATTATATATATATTGTGTGGTATTCTAGTGCAGGGGCTTTGGGGTGGGTCAAAGCCCCCAACGTATTGTAACAAGTCAAAGGGTAGACCTAGAGTCCGCAAACCACGGTTTGTGGACCACAGGATAGTGCAGGCTATGATAATATAAATAGATAGATAGTTTGAGTCTAAGACTAAGTAAGAAATATTGATGCTAAGTACAAACTATTGAGATCTGTTTTGGGTAGTATTGGGTAACTCCTGCTGGCTATGTGCGCAGAGATCCTCAGTCCTACTGTGTGTAGACCACGCTGGCTGTGTGCACGGCTTGTGACTTGGGTTTGTAACTTTGTTTTGTATGTTAATGAATGTGGAATATGTTGAAGTATCTCTATGTTGCCTAAACTAGCTGTGTTTACTATTGAAGTACCTCTGCATTATCTGAATTAGCTGCGATTGTGTCTGTGTTATATGAATTAGCTGCGATTGTGTTATTCTATGATGCTAATCACTGATGCGCACATGGATGCGAAGGTGTTGCTAAGATCTTATTAATAATAGTAGATTTGTTTATGTTTACATGTTGTCTATACTATTAAGGGCTTGGTAATAATATTTCTTCTGTGTGAACCTGATAGATATCAACATGATTGCCTTAATTACCCGCTTTCTCCCAGGGTGTGGAAACCTAGTTCCATCACCCACCCATACTACTTCGGGTGAGACCTTGGCCTGCAAAAGTAGGACATTTCCGAAAGGGCCAGTAGTTTAGGGGTTTGTTGGCAAACCTTAAATTCGAAACTAGGTCAGGACCCCTTAAGCCAACAAATGGTTCCGTTGCCTGGACCGAGAGAATTTTGAGAGAGAGATCAGGTAATGCCACGAGGCCATTAGCGACCTAAGAAATTGGAGCTCGAAGACTGGTTTGAAAAACAGATTCAGGAATTCTCCATAAAAGAGAATTGCAACACGAAGCTAACGGCTGAAAAGTGGAAGAAAAAATATATTTTCACAGAAGTATATGAATTTTTTTTTGTAACTTTCGCGCATGAGCTACAAGAGTGGCTAGCAAGGCTAGTAGAATTCCAGATATGTTGGAAGGATGATGAGTGATCCAGGTGGATATTGGTGGCCACCCGCCTATTCCACTTGGGCCCCCACCATTGTCTCTTTCAGTTTTTCAGTTTTGGCATAACTTACTATTTTTAGCAGTTTTTCGGGTCCTGAACTTCCGGAGCCGTTTTGAGGCCCTAAACGACATTTTTTGGTATGAAAATTAGTTGCGATTTTGATCATCAAAATCGTCACAAAAGTTGTAGTCCTCGGATAGAGCTTTCTAATGATGTATCATGTGCGTCAAACGGAGATAGTATGCCAAAGTTACGTCCCTGGGAAGTTGAAACACCAATTTACCCAAACGGGGCCCATAGTTTTGGCGCTTCATCTCCTAGGGTTAGGTTTTGGGATGTTTAGGGTTCTCCATTGTTTCTCAATAATAAATAGGCCCTCGAACCTCATTGTAACGCAGTTCAGAGGCCTGTAGCTGCCACATCTCTTCTCGGAGATAGCTACCAGTGCCCTAGCTAGTTTTATTTCCATTCTGTCTGTAAGCAAATTTCAGTTCTTTGATATTAATGAAATGAAGTGTTATTTCCGCTGCATCTCTGTATTTATGGTTATGTGTTTATTCTGTTGCGTTCCTGCATAAATCCGGATCAATGAGGTTATGTAGTGGAATCCAGAATTGATTCAACAATTGGAGAAGGCTGACAACACAATCACCCGGATTTTAGATCACTGGGTGGATAGTGTGATAGGAGGATTTGTAACAGAATTCATAGTCGATCAATTTGTATCCTACTCCGAAGCAGAGCAGAGGTTCTTCAAAGGATTCAGAGGTAAGTTCTTGTGAACATTGCCGCGACTGATTAAAATATTACTGTGAAAAAAAGGAATTTTGTGCAGCCACACCGAATGAATTACCTATGATCAAGGTGAGAGTACAACAAGAAGTGGTAAGTACTACAAAGTCAATCGAGAAGGGGATAGATCCATCTACAACCCCTTAAGAGAGCCATCTGCACACATAGGAACTATTCCTCCGGCTACACCATCATCGAATCAACATAAGGGCAAGAGCTCCCCTACCCCTCCGCCACTACCGGAAGAAGATATAGCCACACACATGAAGCTACCCACCTTCAAGGGTGTGGGGGATGAAGACATGGACCGATTTTGGTTCTTAGTAGAATCAATATGGACTACGCAGAATATTGCTAGTGATGATGTAAAAAGGGCACAACTATCCCTAGCCTTTGAAGGAAGGGCCTTGGATTGGTTCATGGAGTACGTGGGCCAGCATGTGGATCCATCAATACAAGAAATTAAGGATGCTTTAAAACAACAGTTTCAGAAGCCTAAGTCCTATGCTCAACTGGTGGTTGACTTGAAAGACTTTAAATAGGGACCCATTGAGTCTGTATGGGAGGCTGATCAATGGCTAAAGAAGGTTATCAGAGGTGGGGAATTTAAGTATGAGGATAGACAACACAGGGAATGGTTCATTGCCATTCTATTACCTCACCTGCACGGGCCTATGGGTCAGCAAGCGATTGATACACAAGAGAAATCCTTGGAGATTTCCATGAAGCTAGAAGTTGTGCCAAGAGACGATGCCCAATTTGGGGTACAATAGATCCATGGACAGCTGGAAGAAATGCACCTCGAAATCCAGAATTTGCAAAAGGAGCGAGGAAAAGAAGCTAGTCCAAACGTTTGGTGCATAAGATGTAGAGTGTTAGGCCACACCAAGGATTAGCGCCCTTTGCTGGTATACTACATGCAGGCTGGGGGGCCCAACCCATTGCGCCCTAAAGAGGCTGCGGGGCCAAGCACCCCCACGTTATGGTGCACTGACAGCCGCGTTGCCGGACTACATGATACCAACCATTGCCCCCGTCTTGGTGCCTATGTTCCAAAGTCGAAGCAAAAATGGTGCCGATTTTGCTAATTTGTGGGACATGACGAACACAACTTCCATACATATTAATTAATGATAGACAGAGGAAACCTGTATAGGGTAAATGATGACCCTTCATCGCCACTAGCCCCCTCGGGATGAGGAGGCTCCCCTGCCAGAGGATGGGAGTGGGGGGGGGGAAGAGGTGGAAGCGCAAGTCAGGGAAGAGGGCAATTGATTTTCTATAATTGTGGAGAAGTAGGGCACTTCACAAGGGACTTTCTGAACCCTGCACGAAAATATTGCAAATATTGCAGAAAATTGGATCATGTGATCAAAAATTGTCCGGTACTGATAGAAAAGATGCAAGAAAAAAAACAGACACCAACGCAGAATGTACAAAGGGTTAAGGCAGAACCACGTGACGAGGAACCCAATATTAATGTCATTACGCGCAGTGGCATGGCTACTTGAGGAGATAAGGAAAGAGTTGCGGCTGAACCCCTTATCCGAAAAGCCAGTATCAAAAAGGAAAGCTTGGATGTACAGAAGGAGAAAGAAACCTTCCTAGAAGCTCACAAAGACTTTACCAAAAATGAGGCATCTACCTCCAAGGCTCCAACAAACCTAAAAATAGATGAAGAAGTTAAACCATTCCTACAGGCATGTATGAAGTTGCTATGCAACCAGAAGGCAGTAGAAACTCTTCAAGAATTGATAGACAGCTGCACGGAAAGGACTGACTCTCCAACGGAAGTTAAAGATGTCCACAAAATTTATAGGGATGAGAAACACACTGGTCGAGAAATGTGGCTAACTACGCAGATTGGCGATTATGAAATGGACCAGATCATCCTTGATTTGGGATCTGATGTGAATTTCCTACCCAAACATACATGGCAGAGGATGGGAGAAGCCACGAACACCATTTTTTTTTTTTTTAAATAAAGGATCAACCTGTCGACACAACAGCCAGTGCCTAGCCCCTGGTTCACCTACGCATGGAGATTTTTCTTGGCCAAGGAGACCCGCGCAAGCACTTGTCCATGTGGATGGAGGTATGGGGCGACAGGACCTAGGACGAATGGGTCCATCTGTTTATTCATACCTTGGGACCAATCCCCACCGCATGGTATTTGGATGCAGAGCTACATCAGCGCACCTGCCATTGGGATACCATGAGGGACGATTTTGTGGGGACGTTCAGGTTGATAAGAAGAACAGAGGAATTAGATGAAGCCTTGCAAGACATAGATGCTATAGTATTTGATGAATCATGCCCTCGTGGAGAATATGCGGAACCAGCTTGGGATACGCAGATGCAAGATATTGCTAACTGTCGCAATCTATCAATGGAGGAGTGTGACGAAGACCTGCGAAATATCACTATCCTAGAGTCCGAGGGAGAACGAGCAGTTGATGGACCCCCACTGCAAGCCATCGATGTGACCAAGCCTCTTAAGTTAAGGGAAGTCAACATTGGAACAGAAGAACAACCTAATATGGCTAGAATTGGGGATTACTGGGATGATGTTGGGAAAGTCGTGGAACTTCTCACGGAGTACCAGGATCTATTTCCCATGAAATTTTCAGAACTCAAAGGTACCACAGGGGACCTGGGGGTCATGTGAATCAATTTAAAACTAGATGCACACCCTGTCAAGCAGCGACCTTACCGATTGAACCCCAAGTATAAGCAGAAATTCAAATAAGAAATCGACAAAATGCTAACCGTAGGTATCATCGAACCATTAGAACAGTCAGATTGGGTAAGCCCTGTGGTGGTCCAAGAGAAAAAGACTAAAAGAGAAACAAGAATCTGTGTCGACCTGCATAAGCTGAATGATGCTTGCGTACATGATCCCTTCCCTATGCCATTCTCTGATGAAATCCTCAACAGTGTGGGAGGGAAAGAAGCATACTCGTTCACTGACGGGTTTTCGGGCTACCATCAGATCATGATTGCACCTGAAGATCGCAACAAAATGACTTTCACCACAGAATGGGGATCCTTCCAGTACACCGTCATGCCCTTTGGGCTAAAAAATGCCCTTACTATCTTTTGACAAGTAGTGGTCACAGTATTCAAGGAGTTCATTCACAAGTTCCTGGAAGTATACTTTGATGATTGGAGAGTATTTGGATTGGTAAAGAAGCACGTCTCAAACCAACGCATGATGTTGGATGCCTGTAGAAAGCACCAGATTTCCCTAAATATTAAGAAGTGCATATTCCGTGTACCTTTCGAAATCTTGTTAGGCCACATAGTCTGTCGGCAAGGAATGATGGTTGACCCATCCAAGGTTGAAATTATCATAAATATAGTAGTCCCCACAACTGAGAAACAGCTGCGCTCCATCCTCGGGCACACGGGCTATTATAGGAAGTTTATTCAAGGGTATGCACTGATCAAGGCACCCATGGAAAAGCTGCTAAATAAGGACATATCGTTTTTTTGGGACGCGAAGTGTTAGAAGAGTTTTGAGCTACTCAAGGAAAAAATGGTCTCTGCACCTATCCTCATCTTTCCTGACAGGGAAAAGGTTTTCCATGACCATGTGTACGCTTCAGGGATCGCCCTAGGAGCTGTCCTTACGCAGCTCGGGGAGGGGGATATTGAGCACCTGGTTGCGTTTGCTAGTAGAAAACTCTCTAGCGCATAGCGTAAATACTCCACTACTGAACGCGAGGGGCTAGAAATGGTGTATGCCCTGCAAAAATACCGACATTATCTGCTGGGATGGCACTTCAAGATGTTCACAGATCACTCAGTGTTGAAGTACCTCGTCAATAAGCCTGTGTTGGGGGGGAATATTTGCCGATGGTTACTATTGTTTTAGGAATATGACTTTGAGATAATTGTGAAGCTGGGGAGATTAAATGCTAGACTAGACCACTTGTCCCGAATCAAGAGTGGTGAAGAACCAACCAACTTGGAGGAAGAATTGCCCGATGCGAAACTATTTTATATTAATCTAGTTGATGATCACTTTGCTGATATTTTTCAATTCTTAAATACAGGGATGACACCTGCAAAATATTCGGTACAACAAAAAAGAGAGCTGGTGACCCGCACAACTGACTTTACCATCATCGCGAGCCACCTATATAAGCTGGGAGTTGATGAAGTACTGCAAAGATACATACTGGAGCATGAAAGACAAGCCATTTTAGAAAAATCCCACGGAGGCGTAGCAGGAGGTCACTGCGCAGGAAAAGCGACGACGCAAAATATCTTAAGAGCTGGGCTGTGGTGGCCCACACTACATAGCGACTCTCACGAATATTGTAAATCTTGCAACACATTTCAACGGACAGGAAGACCGTCGCGCAGGGACGAAATTCCTCTACAACCATAGATGGCCCTACAGGCGTTCGATAAATGGACAATAGACTTCATTGGGCCCATCAACCCATAAGGTAAAAAGAGAGGTGCTCGCTACATCTTCACTGCGACTGATTATTTAACCAGATGGGCGGAATTGTAAGCTGTGAAGTATTGCACTGCAGATACCGTTGCGCACTTTATTTTTGAGCATATTTTAGCCAGGTTTGGCTGTTCGAAGATCTTGATGAGCGATAGAGGTACACATTTCATTAATGACACAATTCAAGCCTTGAATGAGGAGTTTCGAATCCGCCACGCAAAAGGTACCCCATATCACTTGCAGGAAAATGGAACGGTAGAAGCTTTTAATAAAATTATGGAATAGGTGCTTACCAAGGTCTGTAATGTTGATCAAAGTGACTGGGACGTGCACATCCCGTCAGTCCTTTGGGCCTGTCAGACCACGTGCAAGAAATTGACTAGGAAAATGCCATTTCAGATGGTTTATGGGAAGGAGGCCATTATGCCCATGGAGTTTATCATTCCTAGCCTACGCATTGTGGCCTTTAAAAACATGGTGGAGCCCGATATCATGGAGGAACTCTTAGCGTAGCTATTCGCCTTAGAGGAAGATCGATTCATTGCAAAATTTCATCAGCAAGTTCAAAAGGCTCGGGAAAAAGCCTGGCACAATAGGCACATCCGACATAAGTCATTTAATGAAGATGGGCTAGTATTATTATATGAAATCCAGTTTGCGTGCCACCCAGGGAAATTCCACCAACATTAGTTGGGACCTTACATCGTAACAAACATTATGAATGGTAGTGCAGTGAGATTGGCTAAGCTGCGCAGGGACCCCCTGCCAGGATACGTTAATGGTAGCCGTCTCAAACCATATCGGACCAAGTTGCCGCAGAACAAATGAGTATATGGCCAGAGTAGCTATATTAGGATAGATACGCACAGGTAAGAGGAAAAATGCAGGTAGACCCGTTACACGCGTAGGGGTCGACTGCAGCATGGAAAGGTGCGCTAGGCGCGCATGGGTAATCCGTAGCTGCGAAAACTAGCCGTTGGAATAGTAAAGCTGGGTAAAAAATCTAATTTTACCGTTGGAAGGAGTGGGTAGTAGGCAATTAATGCGGCGATTTATGAGTATTTTTTACCATTTCCTTGATGGTAAGTTTCATCCGACTGTTGTTCATTATCCCAAGCTATAAATGGAGGAGGGAAGATCAGAATTCGGTTCCGTCTATCCTGAAAGTATTGTGCCTTGAAAATTTCGGTCACTACGGTGCTCTGTTCATGTCTGGGCGTGCTACCCCCTCTGATAGAAGCAACCCCGAGTTCGTCTTCTGAGCAAGAATGACTGCGACCAATCCCACTGAGTCATTGCAGACCGTGGCCTCTACGGAGAGAGAATCCGATGATGTATTGGAGGTAACCCCTGAAGTCGAAGACGTCATGTCCACACCGACCAAAGGGAAGCAGGTGGAGAAAAAGAAGAGTAAGGGGAAAGGCCAAGAGCAGGGGCAGGGGAGGACTACGAAATGGGCTGGGGTGAAGCCACGCACATCCCCTCAGAACGTGCAATCCCCCTGAAAAGTGCCTAGGGCACGCTCACCTAACCCGGAAAAGTGACCTCTGTCTGCTTAGGAAGAAGATCTGCTCGCTGCTCCGCTAACTTGGTTACCGCCCTATGTTCGGCCTAGAATACCCTCAGTGTGCACACCCAAGAATCTTGATGTTGTGTGCTCCTATCTGCAAATACCGTTGATTCCAGATGAAGTCCCAATAATTGGAGAAGCATTTGGCAGACTCCCCTTAGTTAAGTTCGACGATCACGACCTTGCCAACCTAGAGGCCTTCCCAGAATTGGCACCTAAGATATATCTCGAAAGAATACTGGAGGATGATGTGCTAAAGGTAGTACCAATGCCGTGGGCGTGCGGGTTCGAAGGTTTAGGATTACCAAACTTGCTACAGATGCCTCACTTTGACCAACACAATATCACTGACTTAGTTGTGCGACATCTTCTAGCCTTGATCCATGACGACAGCTTGTGTGTCCAGGACCGCATTTCCATCGATGCCAGCCTAATTCACCACATTACTGGTCTCCCCATGGAGGGGCTGAATCCCATGGAGCACGTCTGCAAGGAGTATGAGCAACCGATCGCCGACAAGGTGCGAGAAGACTACCATGTTGAGCGAAACACAAGAGGGTTCTTTATCAACACTATTGTCGACCCTGGAGTGTGTATGGGTACCCTACTGCTGGCTTGCCTATGTAATTCAGCTTTCTGGCTGCTGCGAAAAGGGGGTCTGCTTTAACTGGTTGCAGTTCTTTTGCACCGAGTTTCAGGAAAACATGCATGAGGCCTAGGACCACGGGAGGGCATTCTGTTACTCTTGGCTATTGCTTCTAATTGCATTAGTCGCATGGGAAGTCCCTGAAGGATCGGTCCTCCCTGAGCTCGAACCAGGCATTTGTGAAGGGGCGCACTACGTAAACTTGTGGGATTCAAAGGATGTGAAGCATATTGAGGAAAATAAAGTCTTTTGGGTACTGTTTGAGGGCGCGCTCGCAGCTGCAATTCACTCCCGGCTACGCTTGTCATTGACGGTCTATGAAAAGTATAAGAGCATCACGACATTCCAGGTTATAATGCACAACGTGCAGATTCAGGGCCATAATGATCCCTCGTGGATGTCGCTGCCTTACATGGTCGTCGATGAGGACATCGACCGGCTCATCGCCACTTGGCTGCCGCACTTGAAATTGGGATTCAAATCGGATTTTTCTGTAACGACCGACACTCCTGGTACAAGCACAGCTCCAAAGATCACCACCCCACCTGATACTACCAAGAACTCAAAAGCCTGTGGCCCGGAAGGCTCCACCAGGACAGAGGATGCAATGTAGGGCATGGAGCAAGATTCGCAGTGGGACATGGCATTTGAGGGTCTGGATGCGCAGGGCGCTAGTTCCCCACGAGGCACAAAATGGAAAACTGAACCTCTCAAGGGATGACGAACAAAATGATGTGCTACGAGGCTCGGTAGTGAGATTGAGGTTACCTTAACCAAGGAATATTTGGAGAAAATTTCAGATGCAGTCACTCTTGCTTTAGAGGAAAAGCGGCTTGCCTTGGAAGAACAACATAAGGCCATAATCACCGCATTACATTCTGAGCTCCAAGCTCTTCAGCTCAAAGCCGATACCCTGCAAACGAGCATGGTCCAAGTGAGGCTGCCTCAAGTGACCAACACTGAATTTATCTCCACGACTGAGGGCTGCCTCTGCCCCTCGCCAGGCACAAAAATCACTCTAAGCCCACCCAAATTATGTACACAAATCCAGGCTTGCACGGAAGTACATATGGACTTGGCTTGGCTTTAGGGCAGGCTGCTGCAGGCTCTCCACACATCCCTCTTTGAGGAAATCTAGCACAGAGACCGACGGGTGCAGCAGCAGCTAAGTACAGTTGAGCAGACCATCGTAGAAAAGACTACCGAGGCATCCCAGACACAGGCTACGTGTATCCTTGTCGCCACACATCAGACCGAGTTGGAGTGTCTGATTAGCAGACTCTGCGCGGATGTGAATGAAGAAATTCCAGCCTCTGCCACGCCCCATGCCAAGATTGAGGGACTCGTCTTAGCTCTGAAAGCTTCTCGAACCAAGATCCAGAGTGTTAAGGCTGAGATGGAGCAACATATTGCTGTGTTGCAAGCTAAGTTGCAGCTGAAAACCCCTCCTGAGGTACGCGCCCAGAGAGTTGTGCTGGTCACAGAAGCCACAAACACCATTACAACAAAAATTGCTCAGGGCATCGAATTGCTTGAGACAGCTATGTAGCTGTGGTCTACGGTGTAGCGCGACCCTCTTCTGCACGAGTTTACCCAATAACCACGCCATAAAGAAGAAGAATTCGAGAAAATGGAGGCTACAATGCCCACTCTAATCCCAGCCCAATGCCTGGCCCATCTGTGAGCCATCCGTGCACTCAGATATGACCTGAAAGGGCTTCGCCACAAGAGTAAGGTTTTGAGTGACCACCTCAAGCCATGGGCTGATGAAGCCCTCAAGATATCTCAGGACTTGGATGTCGCAGTCAAACAACTTAATCAGACCCTGGAGAGTGTCACCATTGCCATTGAAGGCCCAACTTCACAAAAGTTGGTGGAAATTGTGCAGAACGTTGTCGCATAGAGTGAAGGAGTGTTGCCCCCTCTAGTCGATGCAATCAAGCAGCTCCAGACAAAGATGCAAACCCCACGGCTGTTGTGACTCGAGACGAGTCACAAGATTGTGTTGGGGTCCTATTGGAATGGTGTCCCCTCGCTATGTTTTTGATATATATATTTTTTGTAGTAATTAGTCTAGCGCAGGGGCTTTGGGGCAAGTCAAAGCCCCCAATGTATTGTAACGGGTCAAAGGGTAGACCTAGAGTCCGCAAACCACGGTTTGTGGACCACAGGATAGCGTAGGCTATGATAATTTAAATAGATAGATAGTTTGAGTCTAATACTAAGTAAGAAAGATTGATTCAAAGTAAGAACTATTGAGATCTGTTTTGGGTAGTATTGGGTAAGGACTCCTGCTTACTGTGTGCACGGAGATCCTCAGTCCTGCTGTGTGCGGACCTCACTGGCTATGTGCACGGGTTGTGACTTGAGTTTGTAACTTGGTTTTGGATGTTAATGAATGTGGAATCTGTTGAAGTATCTCTATGTTACCTGAAATAGCTGTGTTTACTATTGAAGTACCTCTGCGTTATCTGAATTAGCTGCAATTGTGTCTATGTTATATGAATTAGTTGCGAAAATGTTATTCTGTGATGATAATTATTGATGCGCAAGTGGATGCGAAGGTGTTGCAAATATATGCTTAATAATAGTAGCTTTTTTTATGTTTACATGTTGTCTATACTGTTAAGGGCTCATTAATAATATTGCTTCTGTACGAACCTGATAGATATCAACATGACTGCTTTAATTACCCGCTTTCTCCCAAGGTGCGGAAACATGGTTCCAGCACCCACCCATACTACTTCGGGTGAGAACTTGGCCTGCGAAAGTAGGTCATTACCGAAAGGGCCAGTAGTATAGGGGTTTATTGGAAAACCTTAAATCTGAACCTGGGTCAGGACCCCTTAATCCAACAATGGAAAGCAAGCATATGGAGCCCTTAATTTTGTTCAGGTTTTTGCAGGAGAAGTAACAATTGCTATGCAACCTTTCTTGTTTCTGTGAGTACACACAAACCCTTGGGGTTGGGTGAGATGATGGGCCGAATATTAAGGATTTTTCACTGTCACAATGCCCTTTTTACTCCATTTTCACTTCCTTTGAACCCCTCATTTTGCATCTCTATAACCCTTTTTGTATACAATTATGGATGATCATGTTGAATTAGACATATTTTCTAAGGTTATGAGATAAGTTCATAATTTATGCCATGTTTCTAGGTTTAAACATGTTATTAAACCTCAATAATTGTTTAAGTGTTACTAATGAATGTATACAGGCCTTGCAACCCCATTTTTTAAGTGTTACTAATGAAAGTATGCAAGTCCTGCAACCCATTTCAAGATCCTGCAACAGGGGTAAGTAAGCGTGTACGTGCCCTCTCAAATGAGAATTCACCACATGGGATTGTGAAATAATGTTTTTTAGACACTTTGTCATCGTCCTGATGCAAAGTAGGTTAAGGATGGCACACTAGATGGTGTTATATTTGGCTATTCGTGAACTATGATCCATATATGGGGATCTCATCTCTCAACTTCCACCTAGACTGATTTAACATGATCTATCTTTAGGTAGTCGCGATCATCTGCTTGGACTAGAATAAAAATTTGTTGATGTTCTTGTTTCTTGTTGGTTTCACATTATAACAAAGCATGCCTCTCTTTTAGTTATTATTTGTACTTTTTTTATTATTATATAAGCTAAACCCAAACCTTGGGCTAGGTTAGTAGGACTATTATCTTGTTGTATTACTACTTTACGTTTGTATACCACTCCAGGTTGTTGGGTCTTTAGATATATTGTTCATGTAAAGACTCTTGATCATTTTAATGGAAGGGTTTCTTTCCAGTTTATGCACCTACTCTATGTAAGCTCTTAATAGTGTGATTTATCTCTTAAAGGATTTATGTAGAGAACCAACCAATACTGTTGGGGAATTTAGGCGTCATAGTAAAACAATTCATTCACTCAATACTTAAATATCAATGAGGGCGCATATTTTATTTCAAGGTTATCATGAAAAATATATGCAAGAAGCAATTCCTATCGTGAATTTAACTATCTCCTATTATGAAATCTCAACAAGAACACAACCCTCTCAGATAATCAAAGATCAGATAGTGGTTGTAACTTAAATAACACCTTGATTGAAATGGAAACACTCATGCACAAATCTGGAATTAAAATCACATTGTTGAAACCACACTTACATGAAATACAAAGCTTTCTCACACAATGTTGGAATTAAAATCACAGTATCACTACAATATAACAAGAAATAACGCCGAAATTTAGTGTTTTTTAGTTCACAAATTAAACACCTTTCCCAAGGAAAAAATGGGCGCAACTAAGTGTGTTTATCATACCGCTAGATGTGGCGCCGTAAATTGCTCCCGAATAACATCATAATTAACGCTAGAAAAATAATGACATAAATAACGCTCAAAATATTTCCTGGTGTTGCACTGGAAGATGCACCTGAAATAACGTTGTAAGTAGTACTAGGAATAACACTGTAAATAGCACCTAGAATAGCGCCATAAAGAGCGCCCAAAATCTTTCCTATAGTTGTGCCAGAAATAACACCATAAGTAATACAATGAATAATGCCGTAAATAGTGCCATTTTAGCATCAGAAATAACGCTAGGATTTGATTCCAATTTGTCTCCTAGTTTGGCTTCCAGTTTAGCGTCTAATTTTTCTTCTCGTTTTGCTTCCATTTTTGCTTCTAGTGTGACTTCCAATTTTTCTTCCAAGTATCGGAAATAGTGCCAGATTTAGTGCCAGGAGATACGTTTAGTTTGGCTTCTAGTTTTTATTCTAGTGTGGCTTCCAATTTTGCTTCCGTTGTTGCTTTCAAAAAATGATTATTGTTTTTCATATAGTTAAATTAATATGTTTTATTTCAATTTAATTAGTTAAACATATAATGTCTCTTAAATAAGTTATATGATTATACATCATATGAATGCATTTGAAACATTTTAGAGGATAACATTTATAAATATTTTTTAAGGAAAAAAACATCTATACAAATTAACAACATCATTATCCTTATTGAATCTCCATGAAAATAAAATCTACAACATCCAATATATATAAAATAAAAAGATAATTATTGTAACATGATCATCATCTATAATTAAAACAATTGAGTTAAATATCTATAATTTAAGTGAATTTGAAAACATCTATCATGAGCAGTAAATCAAAACCATCATACGTAATAAATATGCATCCAAATCATCAAGCATTTTCAACATACAAAAATTGAAAGGAATCCTCCAATTAGGTGTCTTTGGTGGCTCTCTCATTACGATTAAAAAAATGTATCAAATTGAATCGTTGCATGGACGCAAATACAATACCAAATATACAAAGAATCTAATTGATCATGGATAAATTTGAAATTTTGGGGTTCTATTATATCAAAAGAGAGAAGAACACTTTGGCGAATGATCAAGCCAACAAAGGCATCAATTTGGTTCAAGGCGAGTTAATGGAGGAGGGCGACAGAACAACTGTATGTCACCTACTGTGATTTCTCATAACTCGAGGATCTCGAGATGCTTAAGGGTAATTAACGAGGATAATTTGACTAACAGGTTGCATAAATTTGGTAGTCATTTCACAATAGAAAGGCTCGTCGGTGATCTCTCCATCAGAATGATGGGCCAGTCATCCAATAAATGGTTAAACACGAGGATTAATGCTAAGCATGTGGATAGGTGATATGTCATTAGCAAATAATTAAGGATTAGTAGTGAAGGATTTGATATATCTGTGGCCTTGGAAGAAAGCCTTAGTTCGAATGTGTGTTTATGGTCTAGACCAAGAAGCAATGAATTCACAATTTTTTGCAGGGTGTTGAATGAATGCAAACAACATTAAACTCAAAGGGACTCCCCCTGCCATCATTTTGGAGTTAATTCTGGATATAAGAGGATTGTTGTGCAAAATTCACGCACAGTGGCTCTCCAAACGTCCTTTCCGAGCCGAAGAGATGGCCTCCTCGTCAAGAAATGGCACTGGTGTCTCCCTAGATGAGATTGATCGGGCGTTCAAGAAGGAAATCAAGGAGATGATCTCCATGATAGGTGGAAAAATAATTTTTGAGGATCACTCTCATTTTAGCCTGGTAACGAGTCAGTTGGAAGGTATGAAAAAAGATTTTGAAATTCTGCAGGCGACAGTGGAGGCAATCATATCCAAGATAGAAAATATTGATTGCAAGGTGGAGAAATTTGAGGTCAAGGTGGAGACTGCAGTTGTTTCAGTGTTAAAATATATATTTGAACTAAGTGACAACAATGAATAAGATATGGTGATTGGTGAGGGAGGGGATCTCCCTCTGGTTTTGTCATCTTCCGGATGCAAAGTAGGTCAAGGATGGCACACTAGATGGTGTTATATTTGGTTGTTCTTGAACTATGATCCATATATGGGGATCTCATCTCTCACCTTCCACCTAAACTGATTTAACATGATCTATCTTTAGGTAGTCGCGATCATCTGCTTGGACTAGAATAAAAATTTGTTGATGTTCTTGTTTCTTGTTGGTTTTGCACTATAACGAAGCATGCCTCTCTTTTAGTTATTATTTGTATTTTTTTTATTATTATATAAGCTAAACCCAAACCTTGGGCTAGGTTAGCAGGACTATTATCTTGTTGTATTATTGCTTTACGTTTGTATACCGCTTCAGGTTGTTGGGTCTTTAGATATATTGTTCATGTAAAGACTCTTGATCATTTTAATGGAAGGTTGCTTGCCAGTTTATGCACCTACTCTATGTAAGCTCTTAATAGTGTGATTTAGCTCTTAAAGGATTTATGTAGAGAACCAACTAATACTATTGGGGAATTTAGGCATCATATTAAAACAATAAATTCACTCAATACTTAATTATCAACGAGGGCGCATCTTTTATTTCAAGGTTATCATGAAAAATATATGTAGGAAGCAATTCCTATCGTGACTTTAACTATCTCCTATTATGCAATCTCAACAAGAACACAACCCTCTTAGATAATCAAAGATCAGATAGTGGCTGTAACTTAAATAACACCTTGATTGAAATGGAAACACTCACTCACAAATCTGGAATTAAAATAAAATTGTTGAAACCACACTTGTATGAAAGACAAAACTTTCTCACACAATGTTGGAATTAAAATCACACTATCACTACAATAGAACAAGAAAATAACACCTAAAATAACTCCGAAATTTAGCGTTTTTTAGTTCACAAATTAAACACCTTTCCCAAAGAAAAAATGGGCGCAACCAAGTGTGTTTATCATACCGCTAGATTTGGCACCGTTAATTGCTCCCGAATAACATCATAATTAACGCTAGAAAAATATTGACATAAATAACGCTCAAAATATTTCTTGGTGTTTCACTGGAAGATGCACAAGAAATAACGTTTTAAGTAGTACTAGGAATAACATTGTAAATAGCGCCTAGAATATCACCATAAAGAGCGCCCAAAATCTTTCCTATAGTTGTGCCAGAAATAACACCATAAGTAATACAAGGAATAATGTCGTAAATAGTGCTATTTTAGCATCAGAAATAATGCTAGGATTTGATTCCAATTTGTCTCCTAGTTTGGCTTCCAGTTTAGTGTTTAATTTTTCTTCTCGTTTTGTTTCCATTTTTGCTTCTAGTGTGACTTCAAATTTTGCTTCCAAGTATCGGAAATAGTGCTAGATTTAGTGCTAGGAGATATGTTCAGTTTGGCTTCTAATTTGGCTTCCAGTTTTTCTTCTAGTGTGGCTTCCAATTTTGCTTCCATTGTTGCTTTCAAAAAATGATTATTGTTTTTCATATAGTTAAATTCATATGTTTTATTTCAATTTAATTAGTTAAATATATAATGTCTCTTAAATAAGTTATATGATTATAAATCATATGAATGCATTTGAAACATTTTAGAGGCTAACATTTATAAATATTTTTTAAGGAAAAAAACATCTATACAAATTAACAACATCATTATCCTTATTGAATCTCCATGAAAATAAAATCTACATCCAATATATATATAATAAAAAGATAATTATTGTAACATGATCATCATCTATAATTAAAACAATTGAGTTAAATATCTATAATTTAAGTGAATTTGAAAACATCCATCATGAGCAGTAAATCAAAACCATCATACGTAATAAATATGCATCCAAATCATCAAGAATTTTTAGCATACAAAAATTGAAAGGAATCCTCCAATTAAGTGTCTTTGGTGGCTCTCTCATTACGATTAAAAAAATTTATTAAATTGAATCGTTGCATGGACACAAATACAATACCAAATATACAAAGAATCTAAGTGATCATGAATAAATTTGAAATTTTGGGGTTCTATTATATCAAAAGAGAGAAGAACACTTTGGCGAATGATCAAGCCAACAAAGGCATCAATTTGGTTCAAGGCGAGTTAATGGAGGAGGGCGATAGAACAACTGTATGTCACCTACTGTGATTTCTCATAACTCAAGGATCTCAAGATGCTTAAGGGTAATTAATGAGGATAATTTGACTAACAGGTTGCATAAATTTGGTAGTCATTTCACAATAAAAAAGCTCGTCGGTGATCTCTCCATCAGAATGATGGGCCACTCATCCAATAAATGGTTAAACGTGAGGATTAATGCTAAGCATGTGGATAGGTGATATGTCATTAGCAAAGAATTAAGGATTAGTAGTGAAGGATTTGATATTTCTGTGGCCTTGGAAGAACGCATTAGTTCGACTGTGTGTTTATGGTCTAGACCAAGAAGCAATGAATTCACAATTTTTTGCAGGGTGTTGAATGAATGCAAACAACATTAAACTCGAAGGGACTCCCCCTGCCATCATTTTGGAGTTAATTCTGGATATAAGAGGATGGTTGTGCAAAATTCACGCACAGTGGTTCTCTAAACATTCTTTCTGAGCCGAAGAGATGGCCTCCTCGTCAGGAAATGGCACTGGTGTCTCCCTAGATGAGATTGATTGGGCGTTCAAGAAGGAAATCAAGGAGATGATCTCCATGATAGGTGGAAAAATAATTTCTGAGGATCAATCTCATTTTAGCCTGGTAACGGGTCAGTTGGAAGGTATGAAAAAAGATGTTGAAATTCTGCAGGCGACAGTGGAGGCAATCATATCCAAGATAGAAAATATTGATTACAAGGTGGAGAAATTTGAGGTCAAGGTGGAGACTACAGCTGTTTCAGTGTTAAAATAAATATTTGAACTAAGTGGCAACAGTGAATAAGATATGGTGATTGGTGAGGGAGGGGCTCTCCCTCTGGTTTTTCTCGAGCAACATGAGTTGTTGTAGGAGCAGGGGAAACAAGGAGCAACAGAACCATTCCAGCAGGAGGAAGTGGATAAAACTGCTATGGAGGAACTAAGATAGAACAATGTGGAGGGAACGAGGTAGTTAATTTCATAGTAACAGGTAGATTGTGTAATGTGGGTATGTAAGTATTAATGGGGTGTTTTGGAGAAAATACAATAATGTTAAATTATGAAGATGTTCTATGCTTAGATGCAAATATACTTTGACCTTCTAGGGCATAATGAAAGTAAGATGTAGATAGAACATACCAATAGATCGAGGGAAGACAAGCCAAAATCAGAGATAAATAATGGTGGCGTTACGGTGATCAACACGATGCTTCAACCAACAAAGTCTTCATAAGGTCAGCTTCCCACATGTGTCACACAAACCCCAAGACGTCTCATCAAGAATACTCCACTAAGACGTTGCACCAAGAAGCCCTAAACACAGAACCAAGATCATGCTCCATCACCATCCAAGAGAGAAGAAAAATGCCTTCACAAAATTGCGTGGCTAATGAAATCCAAGTCTCTCCAATATATAGGCATCATTGGGGGTGTGTGACACATCTCTTATGCATGTGGGATAAAAAAGGGTGACCTTGCACATGTGGAATAAATTCAAAATACATGTTCTGCTCATCTGATAAAGATGATCTTTAGATCGATCTTGCATATCTCCAAAAGAGGAACCCAATAAAAATATTGGCATTGTCATTTGAGCATCACATCATGGAGTTTTTACCTAGTTTTCCAAAATTAACACTCCCTCTCAACTAGGGAGAACTCTATCCACTAGTGTCATCCAAACATCGTGCGTCATCCCACTGTAACTTTCTTTGTTGGCTTCTTTATTTCAGAACCGAAGTGGATCAGTCACCAAGACATCATTCCTGACTGATAGATTCAGCCCAAAGGTCCAAAACCTCTATAGGACTCACAAAGAGTCTCATACTAACCCAGAGTTGGTTTACCTGACCCAAAGTCAGTTGGAGGTCTGAAACCTCACTAGGACTCAAGAGAGTCATATACTAACCCGAAGTTAGTTTCATTGACCCTAAGTTAGTTGGAATTCTGAAACCTCACTAGGACTCAAGAGAGTCATATACTAACCCGAATTTAGTTTCACTGACCTGAAGTTAGTTGGAGGTCCGAAACCTCACTAGGACTCAAGAGAGTCATATACTAACTCGAAGTTAGTTTCATTGACCCGAAGTCAGTTGGAGGTCTGAAACCTCACTATACTTGATCCCAGATCAAGTGGTTGGACCGTGTCATCCTAGACATAGAGAGTACAACAATATTCAATGCATCCATCGGTCTTGCTATGATCTCTATTCACATTTCCCACTGCATTGGCCAAATGAGAGGTACTTCCCATGAGTCCGAAACTCCATGGGTAGGATGCATATGGGGCACGGATCAGAGAGAGGTAAATCAACTCAATATCATCACGGTGGGGTGGAAGCACACCAACTAGGTTCGACAAGCCTAACCCTATGGTTGCTTATAGCACCAAGAAGCTATCCCCAAAGCCCCCCTGGAGCTCCTAGAGCTTATCGTACAACATGAGCCTCCAAATAGGGTCGTTCCACAATTACAAGATTCTCACGGAAGGTTTAGGAACATGACCTTCCCCAAGGGCTTGGTGAGAATATCCGTGACCTGCTCATCAGTTCCTATATGATCGAGCCTTACGGCGCCTCACTGTACCATATCCCAGATAAGTGGTATCAGATATAAACATGTTTGGATCAATTGTGGAAGACGAGATTCTCTGAAAAACGAATCCCCCTCTGATAACGGTGGCATATAACACATGCTCAAACAACTCATTGAAGATATTTCACAACCAAGTGACTTCACAATGGTCCATACTTGTTGCAGTGTATTCAGCCTCAGTGGTGGTTAAGGATACCAACTTTTGTTTCCTGCCCAAAGAATATCTACATGTGAAGCAACATCCAGATGTGCTCTTGTGATCCACCACACTACAAACCCAAACAACATCAGAATATCCAAGGAGTGTCATGCTCCCGGCAGTATATCTCAACCCATGGTCTATCGTGCCCCAAGGATATCTCAAGAGTTTCTAGGCACCAACCTAGTGAATGTTATGAGGATCAACCATGTGTTGACTCAAAGTGTTCACTGCACAACATACATCCAGACGGATGTTCCCTAAGAACATCAGGGCCCCTACGAGTTGACGATACTCATTAGGATTTACTAGCACAGGCCCAACAGCTTGATAATATATGTTCCTTGAGAGAGGAAAATCTTGCCAGGTCTCTACCAGACCTCCAAGCCTAGGAAGTAATGCCTCAGTCCTAGGTCCTTCATCTTGAACTCAGAAGCAAGCTCCCTCTTACACTAATGAATGACAGGGTCAACACCTGTCAAGAAGAGATCGTCCACATAGAGTACCAAAATGAGAGGCTTTTCTTTATTAACCTTGAAGTAAAGGTTCAGATCAACATTACTTTGATTGAAGCCCAACTTCATCAAGTAGCTATCTATCCTCTCATACCAAGCCCTAGGGGCTTGCTTCAACCCATAGAGGGCTTTCTTCAACCTGCATACATGGGTGTCTCTATCCTGGACTTCGAACCCCAGAGGTTGCTCCACATACATATCTTCCTTTATCGAACCATGCAGAAAACAGTCTTCACATCCATCTGATGTAGACTCTATCCTTGCATAGTAGTGAGGGAAATAATAGATCAAATGGTAGTATATCGGATCACAGGTGCAAGTATATCATCATAGTCTACGACTTTCTTTAGAGAGAAGTCTTGGGCAACAAATATTTCCTTGTACTTTTCAACACTCCCATTAGATACCAAGATTGATCTTATAGAGCCATTTTTCAGAGAGAAGTCTTGGGCATTGTCCTCCAGTCTCGGGATCACATCCCAGACATCATTTTTCATAATGGACTCGTACTCTTCGAGCATAACATCCTTCCAAACTTGATGCTTTACGACATCTTCAAATGATCCAAGCTCAAATTGTACAATTGTACTCATGGCTTCTAGATACCCTTCGTATCTATTCAGCTTCTTGCTTTCATGGAATATCACCCCCCGGGGCCATATGCCATCATACATCTATCATACATCTTGACAGGTATCATAAATTGTCATATCACTAATTACAGTGTTGCCATAATATTATCATATACATCACTATCATATTCATCACTGTCATACTGCCATACAGTACTGAAGATGTCAAACTTCATGGTTATATATATGCCTCTGAAGATACCACAGATCAAGTTCATATAGACTCTGCCATATGTAGTGAGGTCATATATACTTTGCCACATGTCACTGTTCTAAGGCTCATCGACCAACCATTGATGTTATCCTTAGATTTCTTTAAATAGTATTCAAAGATAAACATATTTTAACAAACTTTCCATGTAAGAATCAATTTTACATACCTCTTCTTTTGTCTGCCTTCTTATAGTAGTTTTTCAAAGCATTGTAAATATCATCTCAATAAGTCTGCCTTCAAACAATAGAGCTGATTCAACATCATTGGTCACGGGATTCGAACAAGGGTTTCAACATAGTGATCACTTTGTCCTATTCAACATTCAAGGACAGACTTTCCCAAAACAAATTCCAAGAATCTGCCTTTCTCTTGGATCAGAAAATACCACAGAGTTAAGCGCAATTTTATTGAGGCTCTGTGACCCTATCACAGAGAATATATCAGAATCTAGGACAGAGCTGTGTATGCTTAGAAGGAGCCCTACCTAGGGCTCAGAATATCTCAAAAACAACTTCCTCAAATATGCTCCAGACATTGTCCCCTCCTGATGAATAAACTTAACCACATGCACAAGACAATATTATGATAACAAGGTATGAGTAAACTCATCCTATGATGGCAAAAATACAGACTTAAGCACACCCAAATATGATCCACAGTGAGGAAATACGCTCAACAACTGTCTATGAGAGACTTCGATTAATGCAACTTGAACCTTCAAAAAAAATTCTCCAGAAATGATAATGTGATGCTTTATCCCTCTTCCACAAAAAAACGAGCCTGAGATAGCCTAAATGTGGCAACTTCAACCCCAGAAAAGATATAATGCCCATATTTAAGGAAACAACCCAAGGTGAGGCTATCTTGTGTCTGGAATATGCACCGGTATACTAGAAACCTGTACTGAAAAGTGAGCTTTGATATCCTTGATTTTTGAGATGCTTATTTCTCTACCACTATCTCAAATGTATTGTTGACTGCTACAGGAGTGACCCCGAAAATTTGAGCAGACTGCAGCCTAGAAATGCATGCAACCTTTCCCTCAGCTTCTGCCACAAAATTCCTCCAATCTGATCTCTGTTTCTAAATTAAAATTTGTGCAAAACAGCTCAGTTTCAAAAATGGATGTCTGGGCAGGGATAGCCATCAAGTATGGAGTTGAGTTTTCAGATATAAAATAGATGAATGGATTGATGACAGATTTTCAAATTTTTTCTCACAAGACTTTGCACATACCACTTCCAGGAAGGCACCTACCTTCAACTTCTTTGTCAAATAGCCCCAAAAAACCCAGTTATCAAGTTTATTTTAAGCAGAGAATAAACTATAGAGAGTCATCTTCCGCTAGTCATATCTATAGAGTCTGAAGTAGATTACAATTAATCAAGTCTCTTTAGGCTATTCCGAGACAAAGAGAGAAATTCATTAAATATCCTGAGCTATTCTGAGTTTTATCTGTAATTCAGCCACTCAAAAAAACTCCGGTTGTCTCCTACAGTTTCATGCTACCTTTCTGTAGCAATCTGTGGCTTACAGTAGAGAAGTCCCACCCGAGAGTATGCCCAAAACATCATCAAATAGCCCTTACCAAATGTGGCTTCCTCTATGCTCAAACTCAGACCTAAAATAAATGAGCCTAGACTTTCTCCAAACCAATCTCGGCCTCTAGCTCACAACAATTCGGATCTCAAAGTGATCTTGAGACAGACCTCCATAAACGGGTTTCTTCTGCATTTGTGACAACCTTAGTTAGGGCACGCCACACGACTCTCAATCTCCATGTAGTTCAGTACACAAGCCTTTATAGGCTGCGGTCCACTTTAAGAGAGGCCCTCCATGCATTCGTTGCCCTTCAATGATGTTTTCCACCTAGAATGCAACTCTTAAAGGGTTCCAACTACTAGCTATGGCCCGCGGCCTAGCCCAGCAGTGGACTGTACCTATGGTCCCTTCCAAATAGTCCGCAATTCTGTCTAAAATAGTAGTAACACACTCCTTTAAGTTGCACCCTTTCTGACCTGCAAACACACCTAAGAACAACCCTTTACCATGCCTCGAACAATCCTTTTTTTCACACTGTTACCTACAACACTTAGAAAAGCCACGCTACCCTTGTTGGCTCTTCCACGCTGAAGGTTAGGGCACAAAACAACCCAAAAACAGCCCACGCTATCACTTGCTGTGGTGGTATGGACAGCGGCCTACCACTGAAAACAATCCTTATCTCCCTTATGGGATTTGTCTTCTCCTTAGTTCTGATACCATGTTAAATTCCGAAGATGTTTTATGCTTAGATGCAAATATACTTTGACCTTCTAGGGCACAATGAAAGTAAGATGCAAATAGAACATACCAATAGATCGACAAAAGACAAGCTAAAAACATAGATAAAGGATGGTGGCGTTATGGCTATCAGCAAGATGCTTCAACCAACAAAGTCTTCATAAGGCCAACTTACCACATGTCTCACACAAGCCCCAAGACGTATCATAAAAAATACTCCACCATGGTGCTGCACCAAGAAGCCCTAAACACATAACCAAGAACACTGCTCCATCACCATCCAAGAGAGAAGAAAAATGCCTTCAAAAAATTGTCTGTCTAATGAACTCCAAGTCTCTCCAATATATAGGCATCATTGAGGGTGTGTGACACATCTCTTATGCATGTGGGATAAAACAGGCTGACCTTGCACATGTGGAATAAATTCAAAATACATGTTCTGCTCATCCGATCAAGATGATATTTAGATTGATTTTGCACCTCTCCGAAAGAGGAACCCAATAAAAATATTGGCATAGTCATCTAAGCATCACATCATGGATTTTGGACCTAGTTGTCCAAAATTAACAAAGAAGAATGACATAGTAAATCTGGAAAAAAAAAAATTATTGCATACCCAAAGATACTAGTCAAAGAAATTTTGGATGACTCTAGAAATTTTGATACTTTTGAATGTAAAGGCACTGTCCAAATTCAAGTTTGATTAATAGAAATACACCTATTCCTTAAAAAAAAAAAAATGAGAAAATGATGCATGTCCAACAGTCAACACAAGTCAAAATGATACATCATGTACAAATGATATAAATAAAATTTATGAATTATGTAAGACAAAATGATACAAGTCAATATGATATGTCATATCCAAATGATATAAGTCGAATGATACATGTCAAAAAGATACAACTCAATAATATGGTACAAGAGGCAATGAAAATGATACATATGGTAGTGTTGTTGGCCACAACCCTCGTTTAATGTCCTTACTTGCATTAGGTTTTGGTTTGTTTGTTTTTCTTTGACCCTCCATTTTGGAAAAATCCCTTCTTTATTGACCTTATTGCCGGGCTTTGGAGCTTTTGACTATTTGAGATTCGACTGTGCATTGGGATGATCTTCATTATGGCCATTGCGATGAATTGTGTGATGCTTGTTGGTTTTTTATCTTCCCTTTACCATCCTTCACATTTATGATGCCATTCCCTTAACAGTCATGATAAGGTGATGTACCGCCTTCAGTTACCACATCACCCTAAATATTACATTAGATCGTATTGGTTATTTGTCTTATGTTTTTAGTTCACACCTGCAATAAAAAAGAATAAATCATCTATTAAAAACATTGTAAATAAAATTTAATTGTAACATCATAATTTTCATTGTAAGTTACCTTTAAAATATATAAATAAAATAAAATTATTACACATAAAATAAATACATTCCAAATCTTAACCAAATATTTGTATATTATAGATATATATTACATAATATATATAGAATCAATTTTAAAAGTTATATTATAGATATTAATATTGTAAATAATTGTAAATATTCCATTATATGTATTATATTAAAACAACAAGCACAACATACACTAATAAAATTTTCATTAAAAATTGTGCATTGGGTATTATCTATATATTAAAAAATTGCAAACACGTTATAAAAAGCAATACATGTTGTATTATATTATTAAACACCCCATTTTATATTACGATCATGTATATAAAACAGTTAGTAGTCTAATTTTACTTTAGAGGCAAATATGGTGTAAGTGTATAACCCAACGTGAAATTGAAGATTACTCTTTTCTTGAGGGCTCAAAGCGTTTGTAAATGAATTAAACCAACACGAGAATAAGCATATCTTCACATTAAAAGTAACACTTTTTTTGGGTGTGATGGCATTCTCTTCTGGCCGTGTGATGTCAATTAAATAGTAATAGTTGACAATAGAATGATACGCCACGTTAAATTTCCACATTGCATGCAATAGAAAATGAGGTCATGCAAGGTCACACGTAAAGCAACCCTTAAAAACAACACTTATTTTGCACTTATCTTTGTCCAATAATCATCTACTTCGAAAAACAAAGAACAATTATGCTGAATTTGAAAAACAAAATTTCAGATTCATTTGGATTCGGCATCTAAATTTCAAGATTTATGT
Organism: Pinus albicaulis; assembly: GCA_034641835.2. Taxonomy (NCBI): domain Eukaryota; kingdom Viridiplantae; phylum Streptophyta; class Pinopsida; order Pinales; family Pinaceae; genus Pinus; species Pinus albicaulis. Next base: position 694,374,824 of record CM076578.1, read on the forward strand.
CCATTTTCAACGCTAATCACCTCAAAACAAATACGACAATATATAAAAGGTCAAATAGCACGGTTTTTCCTTTACCGTCGCAACTACCAATTGTGATATTCACCATGACACTATGTGTCAACACTACAGAAGATCTTGATGGCACACCGAACTTATCTCGACGCGACTCACGTTTTGCACTTAGTGACGTGACTCACTGGGCTCCTTTCTTTCCGTCATCCTTTTTGTTTACATCCCATCTCACTGTCGTTTACATAATATTCCGTCATTAATATTTTGCACGGTGACCATCTCACCTCGCATCAGTCTCTCGAGACGTTGTCCCGCTCATTTGGCATTTGAAATCCTGTCTATTTGAAATTTGAAAATCGTACATAACGCCTTCCATGGATATGAAATTGTAATGGAGTAAACTAACCATTTGACGGAAAGGCTTTTGGGTTTTGCGCCTTTGGCGACCAGAGAGGCTTTTTTGGCAAACACTAGTCCCACAGCCCCTTCTTTGTCCTCGTCCCACAATGTTACCGTCTGAAGGTTGCCATTATAATTTTCATCGTTGTTTTTGTTTCTCGTTTCCCCTCACCTACACACGGGGGCAACCAAGAATGCACAAATTTCCCGCGTTCCTTTGAATTTCCCTGCATTACAGACCCCTGAGCCGGATGAACACGAACCTGCAAACCTTTCGACGAGAGGACGCTCGCCCAGGTGCCATGAACTATCTTCCAATCAATCGAGCTTACTCCCTTGTAAAGCTTCTGTAATTGAGAAAACAGGTCCTTCCCTATTACTCACTCGACGGAAAACCGCTCTGTTTTTTTAAGTGAATGTATATTTTTTTTAACTGAGAATGTCTGTGTTTTTTTTAAGTGAGAATTCTCGATTAACATTACATTCTTATACCCATTTAATTTTTTTACCACAACTAGAACACAATTTTGCAACCCAATTTATTCAGACCATTTTATAAGTGAGCACAGGTCAACTTGTTGGACAACCATTGTGCCAATTCGCTGGTAAACCGTTGCGGAAACTTGCTAGTTAATTGTTGCAGCAACTCATTAGGTCAGAAAAATGGTAAAGCAAGTCAAATGGGAGTCAATAATTGCCCTTCTGGTGCAAAACGCTAAAGAAAAGCTCATCTTCTCTAGGTCGGATTTAGATTGTTCTCTTGTACAAGGAAAACACATGGACTCCTTTGATCGGATTGCAAAAATCCCTTTAACTAGAGTTGGAGACTTTATTAGAGGAGAGGAAATGAATCCAGATGCTCCATGTTCTTTCACCCGTGTACAAAATAAATGCCTAGGCTCAAGGCCTACTGCGTCCTTGCTATATGAAGTGTAATTTTTTTAAAGATCCATTGTATAGATGTTGGTATTAATAGTTCTCCATTACTTTTCATGGATTCATATGTATTGAGTTTTCAATCTTTTTTATGTAGCTATGCTTGTTCATATGGCTCTGATGACAGAAGGGGACAAGATGAAATGAAGTGAAGATACTCATTTGTGAAAAAGAGGGGATGTCAATACCATTTCATTGTAAAATTTATGGTTCAAATCCTTGAGATTGCGATAATAACATATAACGTGTATGAGCATGTATATAGTCAAGGATGGCTTTGTCATGGCCAATAGGACACCTCGGGTCATGCTATGGTGCTGCATCAGCCAAAGTTATCAAGGGACTTGGTTTCCTATGTAGAGAGTTGTTTCTTCTTGGAAGTGCCAGTTGACTCAGTTTCCAAAATGCATGTTAAAAAATATATTTCCGTGGATGCTACAACTCAAGATAGGGATTTATTTTTGTGTAGGAAAGATGTTGTTAAAATATATAATCATCTAATGAAAGGAAATTATCAGTTGCATAAGAAGGATGAAATGAGTGTGAACCTTTGGTATAGGAAACACCAAGATGATTTTTTCTTTTATCAAAATCCCAATGATGGAGATGTCCCTTTTATAATTGGAATTCGACGAAGTGGATGTTGGAGACGATGGTGAAGCTATCGAATAATAGCCTAATAACCACAAATTCAACATTCAACACGAATAAGTATGAGGTGAGTGTATTAAAGAATGATTGGTCTAGTACAATAATTTGATTAATAATGATTGATGAGTTGAAGTTGACTTCATACGTTTTTTGAATGTGATAGTATCAGTTGTACACACTCGTAGTGATTGATGAGCAACAAAGTGGGGTTCTAGTTGCATGGGTGCTGGCATCACGTAATACATCACAAGACATTTCACTATGGTTGGAGCAGTTCATGCATAGGTGTCACCAAGTTGATCATAGTTGGAAAGTTAATGCTTTCATGGTTGATGATGCATTGGCTGAAATCAATGCTTTAAGGTAACTTCCGATCTTCTTATTTTACAATACAACTTGCATTTATTACAAAAACAACATTCTTGAAATGAATTGAATCTGGCAGGAGAATCACAAGGTGCAATGTTATCTTGTGTGTTTGGAGTGTATGTCGAGCATGGCTAAAAAATGTGAATCGATCAACCAGTAGTCCAAAAATAACAAAATAAATGTTTAGTGATTTGGGTTTAATTATGAATTATTGTTCCAGTGTTGAAGTGAGCAATGCAACTAATGCTTTCTTCAACAAATTTGCTAATGAGGAGAAGTTCCTAGACTATTTCCACAAGAATTGGGTTGCTAATGACAAGATTTGTAAGTTGAAAAACTCTAAGTTACATTTCTCTTTTTGGTTTTCATATGGATGAAATATCTTCATTAACCCAACTTTTATGCAATTAGGGATGTGGGTCAAAGGTTGTCGAGATTTTCCCCATGCAAATCGGGAGACAAAAATGCAGTGGAGTCATATCACTGTTACCTAAAGACAAACTTTCAATCTGCTAGAAGAAAGAAATTTTCTCGTAGCATGGATTGGTTGATATATGTTCTTCTAATAAATGTTGAAACTTGTTACCGGTTTAAGGAAATTCTAAAAAAGGAAGGATTTTTGAATGATTACAGGAAATAGAAACAATTGCAATCAATAATGGAAAAAGCAAAAAGAATTTCAGATAGTGATTGCAGTCCTCATGAGCAAATGTCTCATGCTTTTTGGGTGATGAGTCAATCTAAAATTAATAAGCAATATCTTGTCACTTGTCATCACACAAATTTCATAACTTGTGATTGCCCATGGTCTATTCGTGGCAACATATGCAAGCATGCCATAAAGATGGGTTGGTTGTGTTCCCGTTCAATGGCTTCAAACCAATTACAAAATCATCAAAGCGCAACTGATTCATACAATGACCCTCCTAAGATAAATATAGAGGCAATATCGGATCTTCCTGAAGATGTAAACACATCTGCCATGGATAGTCACAATGTTGAACAAATTGAGATGGCCAAGGAGGAGTTATTTGGCTACTTAGACCTGGTTCAAAAAATTCCTCCTGCTACTTTTACCAAGATTGAACAGTGGATTGCTTTGTTTAAAAAATTGTTGGATGACGCCAACAATCTTCATAGTATGGATTATGAATTCACGTGTAGGTTGGGTGCTTTTGAGTTATCTTTGAAGAGGAAGAAGAGTTTTCTAAGCCCCAAAAAGAGAAGAAAAAGAAGGAAAAAAATGCAAGATTGGAAATTGACTTGAGTATCCCGACAGATGAAGATGAACCATTTGAGTTTGAATAACTCAACAAGTGAGGTTACCCTCGCCAACAATGAATGCTTTTCCAGGTTTCTTGTGCACAATTTTATTTTCAATTTGATTTTAATATTTATCCATGTATTAGATGTATTTTATGTATTATTTTTTTGTTGACTATGTACATGTATGTTTGATAGGTGGTGAGGATATGTTTGGTGATTTGTTTAATTTGATGGAATTGTCATTTAAGGTGATTAAATAACTCCATGCATTTACACTGAGTCTTTCAATACATTGATTTTTTTGTAAGTCATGGAAGATAGCTTTAAAGTGGTTTTGCATACTTGCATATATTGGTGTCTAAACAAGAATATGATATATAAATTCGAATAAAAACAATGGAATGTAACAAAATTATTAGATGAAATGCAATGAAATTGTAACTAAACATGTCAAACACAATTTTACCAGTTTTTTTCTAACTGCTCAATGCAACTGGTGATATATTATTGGAGAATAATATATATTATAACATCAAAGATAATGTGTTTGATGTCTCTGCAATGGTGAGTTAGTGTGTCAGCAATGGTGAGCCAGTGTGTCAATATGAATCTGTGGATGAAGAGGGAATTTCATGAAGATTATTGATACAATAATCAATATGTCCTGCTTCACAAGGACAAAGATACCCTCTTGTCTCCATAGTTACATTCCAACGTTCACACTCTTCTTTTTTATTCAGCGTATATTTATTTTTGTATATCCTTGTTGGAAGCCAGATCATTGGATAGTGAAATCTAAGACCTATCCAATTATTCCCACACTGTCCCATGGAAATAATATACTGAGAAACCCTCGTTAAGGCTGTATTTAAGTTTAGGTAGTTAAATGGATCTTTATTTCAGGATTGTTTTCCCGAGGCATCCCACCTTGCTTTACAACCTACTTGTGTGATAGTTCCCAGTTATTGAATCTGGCCTGCGCAATATGCAATGGTCTTCTGCCTGTTCTTGGTGATATCCTCTGCTACCTCTGACTCATTTGGTGGAATTTTGATGTTCTTCTATCACCTCCATAGGTTTGGGATGTTCTCCTCTAACCCATAGAAGGCTCTCAGAATTATGTAAATAAAATTTAGGAGCACCCAAAAAACTGGCCTGATTTCTCAAATATGATACAAAGGCTCTCAATTGGATATCCCCTATAACATGGTTGGATTCCATTTTGTATTAAGAGGTACCAAAAAATTATGTTGGTACAATTCACAGAGAAAGTCTTTATCTCGATCCCTGCAGGCCATATATGCCTCCATCAAACCAATACTGTTTCCAACCTGAAGAGGACTATTTTCGATGATAACATTCTTGTGCTTGAGATCTTTCAGTGAAAATCACATCAAAAAATATTTGGTCGACGCGTTTCGAACCAGCCAGTGTGGTTCATCATCAGGACAAGATGAAAAATCTGATCAAGAAAACCCTTTAAATAGAAAGTAAAGCTTGCACTAGCCGTTTGTAAAATAACGGCTATTTTGACTCAAAAAATTTTAAATATTTATAAAAATAAAAATAATAGAAAAAATCAAATGTTTAAAGTTTATAATTAGGATTCTTATATAATTTTATTTATATATATTTTATTATAATTATAATTATTTATTTGTTATAAGTTTTAATTTTATATAATTATTTTTATAATAATTAATTGTTATGTGATTCAAACCTTCATCAAATAGTTATCTTTTTTATAATTAATCTTAAAAATGAATAACTAAATAAGTAAAAGTTTCAATAAAATAAATAAATAAACAAAAATAAAATAAAAAGGATAAATTATTTAATTAAATAAATAGACACAATAAAGATCAAAATACAATAAATAAATAATTTTTTTGATTTTTGATTTTATTTTATTTTATTTTATTTATTTATTTATTATTTATTTATTTATTTTTAATTGAAAAAAAAATAAAAAAATAAAAAAAAATAAATTAAAATAAAAAATAAATAAATAACTAAAATAAAAATACAAAATACAAATAATAATAATAAATAAATGAATAAATAAATAAAAATAAAAATGTACAATTAATTAATGATGATTTGTCGCAAGTGGAGAAAGGAAAAAGTACAATTAATTATATATATATATATCTCCAAAAAAAAAAAAATAATAATAATAATAAATAATAATAAATAAATGAATAAATAAATAAAAATAAAATGAACAATTAATTAATTTTTTACGAATGAAGGGCAGGAATCCAGCATCTGCTAATCATCCACCCATCATCTCTGCTTAGGTTAACTGGCCTTTTTTCAATTTCCAAGGCTTCTCTCAACTTGCAGTGGTAGAAATGGTCAATCCTTGCAATAACCTCAGCATCTTCAATGCAAATGTGATGATTTGTCTTCTCTGCATGCTCCGCTAGCGCAGAGGAGCGTGATCTACTATGCTTCAGGTCAGCAACATGTTCCTGAATTCTTTGACTGATTGATCGACCAGTTTCACCAATGTAAGGGGTCCCACAAGAACACGGAATCAAGTAAACACCCTTGCCATCCTTCGAGCAAACCGGGTCCTTAACCGATCTAAGCGAACTCCGAATGGTGCGGGAGGGCTTAAAGGTTGAGGAAACATTATATTTCTTTAGAATCCTAGCGATTTTATCTGTAGTACCTTGGATAAACGGAAGGTGAACACCCCCTAATCGATCACAGGGATATTTCTTACCCTTAGGACCTTTCTCCGCTTTTTGAAAAGCCTTAAGACATTGACTCATGCTGTAACCGTTTATGTTAAAAACTTTGAGAAGATGATCCTTTTCACCTTCAAAATGGTGTTCATCAGAGATTCTAAAGGCTCTAGTGGCTAGGGTGTTGAGAACACCAAGTTTCTGAGCAGGGAAATGGTGAGAACTAGCATGTAAATATTGCTCAGTGTGTGTCTTCTTTCTAAAGACTTGATGAGAGAAAGAATCATCTCCATTCCTAGAAATGAGGACATCAAGAAAAGGCAACCTACCATTATCTTCGAAATCCATGCTTAACTTGATGAAGTCTGATTGATTATTAAGATGTTGGAAGAAAAGGTCCAATTTCTCCTTACCATGAGGCCATACAACGCAAGTGTCATCAACAAACCTTTTCCAAAGCTTAGGTTGAAAAAGAGAAGAGGAGAGGGCCCTAGATTCAAAGTCTTCCATGAACAAATTAGCTACCATAGGGTAAAGGGGGGAGCCCATGGCCACACCACAAGTCTGTTCAAAGAATTTACCCTCAAAACTAAAGAAGGTCGAGGTAAGACAAATTTCAACAAGATGAGCAGTGTCAAGATCCGTGACCCGAGAAACGACATCGATCGCTTCCCTAATTGGGATGCAAGTATACAAGGACACAACATCAAAGCTCACAAACCTATCTTCATGATCCAACTTCAAGTCTTTCAATTCATTAATGAAAGAGCAAGCATCTTTAACAAAGGAGGAGATCCGACCTACAAGAAGTTTAGACGTTAGAAATTTAGCGAGAAGATAAGTCGGATCACCTATGGTGTTGACAATAGGGCGTAGGGGAACTCCATCCTTATGAACCTTAGGAAGTCCATAAATCCTCGGAGTGATGACGCTGAGGTTATTGCGAGGATTTACCATTTCTACCACCGCAAGTTGAGAGAAGCCTTAGAAATTGAAACAAGGCCAGTTAACCTAAATAGAGATGATGGGTGGATGATTAGCAGATGCTGGATTCCTGCCCTTCATTCCTAAAAAATTAATTAATTGTTCATTTTATTTTTATTTATTTATTATTATTTTTTATTTATTTATTTTTTTTTTAATTTTTTTTTGAGTAAAAAAATAAAATAAAATAAAATAATATATATATATATATATATATATATATATATATATATATATATATATATAATTAATTGTACTTTTTCCTTTCTCCGCTTGCGACAAATCATCATTAATTAATTGTACATTTTTATTTTTATTTATTTATTCATTTACTTATTATTATTTTTTGTATTTTTTATTTTTATTTTAGTTATTTATTTATTTATTTATTTAATTATTATTTATTTATTTATTTTATTTCTTCTTCTTCTTCTTCTTCTTTTCAATTAAAAATAAATAAATAAATAAAATAAAATAAAATAAAAAATTATTTATTTATTGTATTTTGATCTTTATTGTGTCTATTTATTTAATTAAATAATTTATCCTTTTTATTTTATTTTTATTTATTTATTTATTTTATTGAAACTTTTACTTATTTAGTTATTTATTTTTAAGATTAATTATCAAAAAGATAACTATTTGAGGAAGGTTTGAATCACATAACAATTAATTATTATAAAAATAAATATATAAAATTAAAACTTATAACAAATAAATAATTATAATTATAATAAAATATATATGAGTATTAGGTATTATTTTTATTAAAATAAATAAAATTATATAAGAATCCTAATTATAAACTTTAAACATTTGATTTTTTCTATTATTTTTATTTTTATAAATATTTAAAAAAATTTGAGTCAAACTAGTCGTTATTTTACAAACGGCTAGTGCGAGCTTTACTTTCTATTTAAAGGGGTTTCTTGATCAGATTTTTCATCTTGTCCTGATGATGAACCACACTGGCTGGTTCAAAACGCATCGACCAAATCTTTTTTGACGTGATTTTCACCGAAAGATCTCAAGCACAATTTATGGATCACAGAAGCAAAATTCCTAACATTGATAACATTATTTTTAAATATCAACAATTTTTTTGTCAAGTACATGTTGTAATTTGTTGGAGGAGCCCTGCAACTAATCACACCATCCATTATGTGTTCGAGTTATTGCTTATCATTCTCCAACTTGCTCACCTTCCTTTCCAGCTCATACATAAATTTTTTTATGTTTTTGTAAAACTTTGTTTTCATATTCTTTGCATCTCTTGCAAAGGTCACGAAGTGAGTTTTTGTGCCAATTGTTAGGTATTAGGTATCCCTTATATGGGAATTTACACAAGTCTAATTTATCCTTTAGTTCCTCATCCTCTGTCTGCACAAAAATGTCTTTGGTCACTTTGATCTCTAGTTCCTCATCCTCCATTAGTTTCATATTTGGTTGTTGTTCCTCTATTTGTACAGTCGTTTCTTTTATTAGTTTTATATGTGATTCATGTTCCTCTGTATGGACAATTTTTATTTTGGTATGGTCCTATGTTTGCACAACAATGTCATTAGTCTGTTTTTTTCCAAGGGGTATAATTTGTTGGACCCCTGGAGAAGGAATATCTATGACATCAATGGGTATGGACTCTGCAACTTGGGCCAAGCAATCTAATCTATCATTTTTTTTTTTTGTCTGAGCTCATCCGTTAGGGTTTTAACTTTGATATGTAGTTGTCTATTTTTCATCTGGAGAATCTTATTATTCCTTAACAATGAAATATACAAAGGAATATTTTTAGGGGTACTTACTTTTACAACGCGTTTCTTTGTCAATTCTGTTGGTGCAGTTGGTTGGTCTTCCTCATTATCCCCATACAATTCTAGTTGTGCAGTTGGTTGGCCTTGTTCATTTTCCCCATACAATTCTGGTGGTGCAATTCACTAGTATCCTCATCATCCCCATACAAAATTTGAATTGATGCAAGGGCTTCTGAGGGGTACCATTCGGCTAGTCCATCTATGTAATCATAGTGAGAATCAAGAGAGGGAATCTTATCAACTTGTTTTTTTGTGTCAGCAAGGTGGCCTAATCCTTGTTCCATGAATCCTTTTTGAATGCATCCTTGGTCCTTGACTCATTCAATCAATACATCATGTGGATACTCTTTCTCTTTCTCTTTCTCTTGTTCTACTTTTGTCTCTTCTGGGAGTTCTTCTGTAACAAAGAGGAGGGTTTCAGGAACTGGAGCAAGGCAACCTCTCTTTATCCTATTCCTGCTTGGCTTTTGGCACTACTGTCGGGCGTTTCGTATATCCTCTCAATCTTCTGGTTGCAGTTTTACTCCCAAATATTTCTACTTCATCATCATCATCTTGGTCATCTTTTTTCTGTGCAGATTTAGTAGTAGAAACCCTAGTAGTTTGAACACTGGGCGACTCGGTTGCCATATGGAAAGGTTATGTGGGAATTTCTGCAGGTGGGAGGTCATGGGGCAGAGTTGTAGGTGGGAGGTCATGGGGCAGAGTTGAAACTGAGAGGTCATGGGGTGGAGTTGCAGCTGCCAGTGCATCCTCTGGCAGGGTGGCAGCTTCAACATGCAATGTCCTTCCAACTAGTTCATCCCAATTTCTCCCTTCCCTTTTCAGCGTAAAAACCACCAAAATTTTAACAAGGCAATGGTTGAACACGATTTCGAGCGACCACTTTGATTTTTTCACACCTCGGGCCATTTGGTATAGGGTTTTTGCAAGAAAGAAATGCATGTTAACCAACCTGCCATGACGCAAGTAGTCTAACAAGCGGAGGTGCTCATAATAAATAACGACATACCTTCTTTCACACGTGAAAAATCTCTGGACAAGGAATGCAGCATCCTTCCAAGGTTGTGGTAATTACTTCTTGTCATATCCTATGCCTCTCCTAAGCAGTTGTTCACCTGCCTCAAGGAATTTCTGCACAACACCAGGTTGAGGTTTTCGTGGTGCAAACCACTATTCTCCCATCTGGGGTAACCCTGTCACTTCCGCAATCACTTCTTCTTTCGCATGCACAACTGTCCCTGCTACCTCTAATATACCATCCCTATAGTGCATGGAAAATTCTAGGGCTATGCCATTGTCATACCCCTAAAACCTGCAAATATAATCTATCCAGCCAGCCTATTCAAAATATTGTTTAACACATGGAAATGTGTCTAGCAATTCTTCAACACTTTCTCTGCGTACTCTTGCATCTCCCATATTTAGTCAATGTTAGAGTGGTTGTGGTTGTATTTTTTCTTTGCAACAGTTCGAATGTGGGACAATGGCGCAATGGAAGAGTTGGGGTAATGAGTCCAGTAATATCACGACCCGTTGTCTATGTCAATGCCAATATGCAGTCAAGTGTTGCTGCAATGACTACCTCCCATTGAAACCAACAGTTTGTTGTTGTTGTGGTCAAGGGATACTTCCGTTACCGTTGTACACAGTCAGAGATTCCTCTTGTACTCAGTCAGGAGTTGCCGCAATGGTGTCCACTGGAATGGGAGGGCCCAACTTTGCCATCATAATGATGCAACTTTGTTGGCTCATGCACCATTACACTGACTCCTTAAATTGCTTGCCTTAAAACGTATTGGTTACAATTTATTAATTATGCTTGAATGTATATTATAATTTTGCATGATTATCAAGTTAACTTCCTTGATTTGCAGGCTTTCATATTATTTTAATTGTTTGCAGGCTTAGTTGTTGTTGTTGTCATGTATGTCAGAACGTGTTTCAATTCAAATCACCTAATCTTGTGGCTGTTGATGTTGATAATGGAGTTAAGAAAAAATTCCTTACAACTAAGTGAATCAAATCACCTAATCAAAATTGTGCCCCTCAAATGAGGTTGGAACTATGGATTGGAAAAATGCAATATATCACAATTTCATTTTGCATTTAACCATGTATAAAGGGAAAATAATTATTGATCTATAATCTATCTTGGTTGGCTTGTAACCAAGGGTATCTCACATTAATTGTTATTGAAGGGGCTTCTTTAAGAATTTGAGTCTATTTTTATTAGAGACTTGTATAGTTATTAGAGACTTGTACTTTGAGTCCTCTATTTGATAATCAAAATATCCTTTATTTTGTTGTTCAATTTTGGGTTCTGTTTAAAGTGATCTCAATTGATAAAATAACATTTGTAAAATTAATTAATGATTCTTCCCCCACACTTCTCATTATTTCCAACCGATAGGCGAAACCGAACTGTACTAGTATTGATTGAAAAATACATTTTCACATACATGTACCAAAAAGTACCAAAAAATAAGTTGAACCCATCCATAACAAAAAATAGCTCATATATATACCTCAAAAGTTTACATAATAGTTTTTTATGCTGCTACAATCTATCACAAGATATAAGAACTCCATAATAGGACTTCTGCCATAGTAACCCCAATAGAAAACACAAGAACAATCAATTCATTAACAGACCACGTATTTCGAGGCCTATCAATGACAATTGGTGGAGCACATGCTGACTCCTCCACATATATTCCACATCCACATCGATTGGATGTTGCTTGAATGAGTATATCATCAACAAACCTTTGGACGTCTGATTGTTAATGATGTTAAAACTAATAAATTGTGCAACAATATTTTTTGCTTCTTGGTGTCGGGGTTTCAAATTCTATTTTCTCACTTGGTAAATGCCAATCATTTGATTGGTAATCAAATCCGAATTAGTATAAGTGACAATGTCACTTGCACCATAACTCTTGGCTTCTCTATGCCCATCAACCAGAGCAATATAATAGGCTTCGTTATTTGTGGTTTTCCTTGGAATCTCTTTAGTATTCTAGAAGAATTGGCTAAGTGCTTCATTATGAAGCACATATATTGTTCGTGAAAAACCTGGGTTTGGATGGCACCAAACCTAGATGATGAGCGTCCACTTTTGCACCATCTGCAAAAGAGGAAAACAATTAAATGAAAAAAATGATTTAATAAAATATAATGAACATCTTGGTTGTAAAAAATGTTTTTTTTTTAACTCCAAAAAATATTTATATAACCACACACACACACACACACACACACACATATATTAACTAACTAACTAACTAAAGTCCCCACATAATTTATTGACATAACAGTGATAGAAACTCACTGTAACAGTGGCGACAACTCCCTGTTATAGTGGCGACAACTCCCGGTAAAAGCGAATTGATGCCACTCCCTTTTAAAGTGAATTTTTGCCACTGTAACAGTGGTAGAAACTCCCTTTTAAAGTGAATTGCTGCCACTGTAACAGTGGTAGAAACTCCCTGTAAAAGTGAATTGCTGCCACTGTAACAGTGGTGGCAACTCCCTGTTACAGTGGCACAACTCCTTGTGAAAGTGAATTGCTGCCACTGTAATAATGAGTAATAGAACCACAAATTTAATGAGAATATTGGTTGAAAAAAAATCATATAGCCACAAATACAATGATCAAAAAAAAAAATTCACTTAATTTAAAATTATCAAAAGGAAACATTCACTTTCTACATCCTAAAAATCAATGCAAAACCCTGGATCTCAACAACTTGTAAATTGGACGATAAAATTCTTAAACATTTTGAATAAATATGATAATAATGCTTCATAAGAATTCTCGTTGCCCAAATAAATTGTCACTGTCCTAAATCCATTTAAAGAATAGGTTTTTTGGAAGCTTTGCTAACCTGCAATTTATGGGCTTACTGAGACTTGCATGGGTACTCAAACATAAAGAACTTTTTAATCTAAAATATAGAATTTGAAAATATAATATTTTTTAATGTTTAAAATCATATAATTTGAAATAATAAATTTTGGTTTTTAATTTTATAATTATTTAAATTTGAACATTATTCAAAATGAAAGATATTTAGTATATGTAAAAATGTAAAAAGATGTGAATTATAAATAATAAACTATTATAAATTTAGAAAATTAGATAAAGAAGAAAAAGGTTAATATTGAGATGAGTTTTCATTTTGTGATTTAGTATGTATCTCCATTTTATTATTTTACTTTTATTATATTTAAAAGAAGTGTATTTTTTATATATATTAATTTTAGTGTATATCAAAACATTCAAATTTTGATGATATTATTGAAAGTTGAATAATGGAATGTACATTTTTTTTTATTAAAATTAATTATATTTTTTAATAAAAAATATATTTTTATCAACAACCTATATATTCATATTTAATTTCATTCTATAAATGTTTATCCTTCAATTAACGTTTGATATTCACATGTATTAATCTTCCAATTTGCAATGTTTGGTAGTTAATTAATACATTCATACTTTATGAGTTGTCAATCAAGCTTGTGAACAAAGACATTGGGTTTAAAAGAATAAGTGGCCCTTCATGCTTTTTACTATTAATTCATGATAATGTAAAAATAAATGGATTTGATCTAAAAGGTGGGTTTATCACTTAAGCATTTGTAATTTTCTAAATGATCATATATTTGAATTAGAATTGTACTCTTATTGCCATTGAGTTCTCTCCCAAAAAAAGATGTCTAATGTTAATTTAATGTTTAATTAAGTTTTTTCACATTAATTTGTTGTTTAATTAGGTTAAAAACTCAGGGGCCAAAAGTGTTTGGCTTTTTCATACTTAGGTTTAACACTAGATGATCATACATTTGAATTGGAATTGTACCCTTCTTGACATTGAGTTCTCTCACTAACAAATACGTCTCATGTTAATTTATTGTTTAATTAGGTAAGATGTCTCACTTTAATTTGTTGTTTAATGAGGTGACTTAATCTTTCAAAAGCTTTCCATATAAATTCACCACATAATTTTGAAGGACGCAAGCATTTGAGAAGTAAAGATTTGTGTTTATAACAATTTATTCTTATGCTGGAAATTAAAACAAACAATAATTATGATGACATGTAGCTATGCAAATGTAAGAAAATAAATCTAATAATTTTCATGTTGAATTAATTCATAAAAATCCTTGTTCCAATTTAGATAAATATTTTTTATGTAAAAAATTGGTATAAAGATTATAGATGTGATTGATAAATATAATCCAACCTACTCTACTGGTGTTGAATTCACCATTCAACCAATAGTGAAGATAACCATTTTGTTCACAATTTTATTATTTAAATTAACATTTAGTTCATTTAGAAAAAGAATTATATTATCTTACCTTTTGTGGAATGTTATTGTTAAAAAAACATAATTTTATAAAACTACTTATTAATATGCTTAAAAATTAAGGTTAACAATTTTTTATTACTACAATTATGATATTTTTTATATTTTACAATTTTAGTTATTATATTAATTTTACATATTTTACCCTTCAGCTAATGAAAAAATGAAAATTTTATTATGTAATACATTTTTTAATATATATATATTAAAGTTTTAATTTTTACATATGTTATTGATTATATTAATAATGATTATATTATTAATTGTAATTATATTAAATAATTTTCTTTTTATATCTATTGATTTTATTTAAAATAAAATACAATGTATTTTATATCTCACTAAATTTATTTTTTTATTTAAAATAAATAATTATAGAGTAATACAATGTATTTTGTATTTAATTAATTAATTATTTAAATATATATATTTACTATTTTATAAACATGTAATCAATATGAGTTAATATTTACATACATTTTTTACCAACTCATATACTTATTCAACTAGCATACATTATAACCATCTAGCATGTATGGACTATTTCTAACATGATGCTATATGGAAAATATTGTATAACAATTTATATGCTTATTTTTAAAAAGATAAAATGTATAGATAGATAGTCATTTCTAACTAGTAGTATGTCACTTGGGAAACTTAGCCAATAGCATAAGTTCAAAATTTTACAATTGTGTATTTTATAGTCTATCAAATTGTCTCTCAAAATAGAAGTAAGAATAGAAAATAAAATAAAACATGAGTTGATCGAGATAAAAATCACTACATTATGATTTATATTCTTCTTAAAGTTTTCGCTCACTTGATCATCATTCAATTGGAGAGTCCACCAGAGTTAGTGGTTGGACGCTACTGTCATTTTTCGAAGAGGAGAAGTAAAAAAATTTCAGTTTCTTGGCTAGAACTGAGACCTTCTTGCTGAGTCTATCCACCTTGTCCATTAATTTTTCCATGTAGATGGTCATTTCCCGCTGAGAGTATTATCTTCCAGTAAGAATTATGCCCATGAGTGTTTTAGTATGCTAGTAAAGATTAACGGTTTGCATGTAAGAGGATGTGCACACCCTCGCAGAGTTACCCACGTCAAGTAACCATTCCCTGGCTTCACAGTGTTACACGAATTTTTGGTCATCTAACCTATTACTATTACATGGACTAAAGTACACCATGTAAGACAAATTTTACCATAGTAAAATTTCCTTCACTATGAAAACTAATTTAATAACCCATAGTTTATTAAGTTATTTATGGTCTAAATAGGAAACCCCATGTGGAATAATTAAATTAATCTTCTTCTTTTTTTCCTCTAGGGATAATTAATTAAACCACTGTTTAATTAATATTCCTAGTCATATTTAACCCAAAATAGGAAAATTAATTAGATAAATCATTATTTATCTTATTATTTTCTAGGAATAATTATTTAAATCATTATTTAATAATATTCCTTGTTAAATTTGAGTAAATCATTTATAAATAATTGAATAAATAATTATTTATTTAATTATTACTTAACCACATTCTTAAAATGCTAAATAAATCATTATTTATTTATTATTTCTAAATAAAGGGATTTGACCAAATTCAAATTCCTTTTCTCTCTAACAAAAATAATAAAATATTCCATAAAAGTTGGATCTAGGTTTGGTTAATAATATTTTAATTATGCACCAATATCTAGACTAACTCAATATTTTGTTATAAATAGAAGGGTTTTCCATTCATTCACTACCTTTTGTTGTCTTAAGATCACCCTTTGATCTATACTTTTGGTTTGACTTTGATCCTCCATCATTGTCATATTTTTCTACTTTTTGCTTGTGAGCGCCCTTTGAGTTCCATTTTTGTCTGGGTTTTCTATACTATCAAGAGAGAGAGATCTTAGATCTGAAGTGCTGAGGACATACAAGAACCCATCCCATTAAGGGGGACTGGTAACATCTTTCTATGTTCTCTTTTGAGGTGTCATAATACAAAAAATTCTTTAAAAATTCTTATCTTGTCCATTTGATGCATGGAGCAACTCTTGCTTATTTTTCTTCTTTAATGTCTTTAAATGCATAGATCTGGATTTTTGTAGCATTTATTCTGATCACTAACTGTAGATCTAAGGAAATTGATAGCCACATTTTATGTTAGGGTTGTTTGTTATGCACAACTAAAGTGAGCTTTTTTCATACGCTTGCGATTAGAATTCACACTAACAACTGGTGACTCCACAAGGGTTTATAATTACGACCGTTGTCGTTTTTTATGATCCCTGCATGACCAGTTGCTTCAACCCGTAGGGTTTTTCTTTAGCTTCTTATTTTTCATTTCTTGATGTTTTTTTTAACCTTTTTAACCCTAAAACATTAAAAATTCTAACTTCCGTGTGTTTCTGGGCCTTTTATGCGGGTAATAGGTATCAGCCGTAGCAGAGACGACACTTTTTTTCTGAAACCTGCTCCCGAGACAGCTGGAAGTGCAGGTCACACTTTTTGGCCCAAAATATGCGACCTCAGCTCTCAGGTAGCAGCTAACTGCCCAAAAACTGCGACGTCAGTGGAAAACAAGTCAGAACTTGTGACTTGTACCTTTTGCGGGATATTTATTTTATTTTATTTTATTTATTATTATTTTTTTCTGTGATTTTTATGGGTTTGTCTGAGGCACTGTTCAGGGTTGTCTGACCTCCCTCTTCACCCGTCTTGGATCTGTACTTTCTTAGTTTTACTCGTCGAAGTAGGAACCAAGCCCCTTAGGGATTCAGTATGCTTCCACCTTTTTAGGAGGAGTTTAGCTGAAGCAGGTCTTCAGCGTTTTTCAGCCATTTTTCAGATCTAAACCTGCACTTTCAGATCCATTTCAGATCAGTTATTTATCCATCCAAAACACCTCTTTTCAGTTTTGTTTGGTCCTCCTTTAGGGTCCCCTATGTTTCCCTTTATGTTCTAGCCTTTCGCCACCTATATTTCAACATTTTTCCCTCTGGTTTTTTGTTGTTTTCTGCACCTCTTTCTAGCAGATCTGACCTTTAGATCCCTGCCCCTCTTGACCTTAGATCCATTGGCCATTTCGTGTGTTTTGACTAGATTTCACCCACCCATAGACTAGTTTTTGGGAAGTACTCCTCCTTGGATTTAAATTTATCCTTGGGAAGTCCTCCTCCTTTAGCTGTTTATTTTAATGTCGCTTTCAATTTTATTTAAAGTTATACAACATCTTTTTTTGTTTTTTTCTCTACACACGTCTGGGATTAATAAAAATTAACACACTTATCACATACACTCACACCTAAAGCGAAGAGCACCTGGTTTACACCATCAGGCCAAGAATTAAACATTGTAATCAATTGATCTGCACCTCCCTGCTCTTGTTTACCTCTCTTCCTTATTGGGTTCCATGTCTCTTTCCCATCATTGCGCCCCCAAGGCGTTTATCCCGGAGACTCCAAGGCCTTCATCCTCAGTTTCCGTTAGGAAGAATTATTCCACCACGTAGCATCCGAGTTAGTCCTCCGATGAGTCCCTATTTCGATTCTGATTCTGGTTCATCGGGTTCCCCTTCTGTTTCTATCCTCAACTCTCCTCCACCTTTCACCTTCATCATATCTATTTCAGGACCTGACGCTGGTGGTGGCCCTGACCCTAATGCTGGAAATGCTACTAGTGGTGCCACAACAGGAACTATTCGGGATGCTCCCTTTCTTCCTTATATGGCAGGCCTAAGCCTTCCCGATTTCAGCCAGTTGATTAATGACCCCATAAACCATGATCCAGGTTTCCAACCAAGCTTCCTTCAGACATCCTCAATTTTGAAGGAAATGTTGGATAGGATCCTACCAACCATGTTCGTTCTTTCCACATGTGGTGTTCATCTAACTCCATCACCAATGACTCTGTTCATCTTTGTTTATTTCAGCGTACGCTTATTGGAGAAGCTTCCAAGTGGTATGTCGACCAGGCCTCCTCCTCTCATACTACTTTTGCGACCCTTTTCAAGGCGTTTATGTCTTAATTCCAACTCCTCCTTCGCTATGATACCAGTATCGAACTCTTGACCTATTTCCGTCAAACTTCTACCACCCGCCTATCTGACCATATTCAAGAATGGCGCAGAAGGAAGAGCCTATGTCGAGCCCTTGTTTTCGAAGACTGTGTCTACATGGAATTGTTTCTCAGATCCCTTTTTCCCACTATTGGTAAATATGTCACATCTCACTTTCCTCAGACTAAGGAATATGCCCTCCAGATTGCGTTGAAATATGACTTGCTCTACGCACAATCTGATTATGCTTATACCGTCTTACTTGATCTCCCTAGACCTGGTGGTGCCAACGCACCGGGGGCATCTCATGTCGCCGACGGTATCGTTGGATCCCTTTCACATTCGTATACTCATACTCCTTGGGTTATGGTTTCCCTCATGGAGGGGCCAACTCCTCCAACAAATTTCCCCCTCCCGGCAGCATGTATCCAGGACATGGAATGCCTCACGCCTTTTCCCAACCGCATCCTCCGATGCCAGGGCCTGATTTTTCCCAACCTGTTTACCCAAATGTTTCTCAACCTCCTTACTATTCGTATCCACAGCTTGGTGCTCCATCTCCTTCAGCACAAGCACCTCAACCTCCCTTG
This sequence comes from Pinus albicaulis, assembly GCA_034641835.2. Classification (NCBI taxonomy): domain Eukaryota; kingdom Viridiplantae; phylum Streptophyta; class Pinopsida; order Pinales; family Pinaceae; genus Pinus; species Pinus albicaulis. The sequence continues at coordinate 694,393,963 of CM076578.1, forward strand.
CCTTCTCAAGCTCTGCAACAACAACCACCCCCCCTCAAGGTCAGGTGTATGCACATCAAAGTGCGACTAATACTCCCACTTCCAAAAAGAAGAGGAAAGGCAACCAGAACCAACCCGCTCCCAGTAATCCAGGAAAAAATCCCCAAGGGAATAAATCTAACACTGCAACCCAACAACATGGCGCTCAGCCCAAGCAGGTAATGCCTACTGACATGAGTAAAACTTGTTCTTGTTGCGGTTTCTATGGTAACTATACCCATGATTGTCCCCTTTTACCTCAGATGCATAAAATGTGGGAAGCTCAAGCAACGTCTCGAGGACATCAAGCCTCTTCTTCGATTCCTCCTAATGCCATGCCTATCCAACTAGTTGTGTTTACCAATCCTTTCCCTCAATAAGGATATGTCGCTGCCCAACCCCCTGAAATTCAGGTGGCCACTCAACCTCCCCCATATGGTACATCTAATTACCAGATCCTCATGATGAACTATGACGAGGCCAATACCACTGACCTCAACCTTCAGAATCGATCCCGCCAGTACACCAAGCCCCCCGCTTCATCAGCAACCAATCCCCCATCTTCAAGTCCCACAGAGCCAATTGTGATACCCAATGGTCCTTTACAGATCCCTCAACCTAAGGGAGAGGTACATACCAAGATACCCAAAGGACCCTTGCGCCAAAACGCTGCTTCCGGTAAAGCCGCTCACACCTACAATATAATAGATGACTTGGCACAATCTCTTGCCGCCATGTCAACGTTGGAAGTCCTATAGTCGTGCCCTTTACAATGAAAATCTCTACTAACTGCTATGGGTGTTGTGGATCCTTCAGATGTTCATTTGATTGTCTTCGATGTTGAAAATTCAGAGCACCCACTCCTTCCTGCATCCGTCTCCTTCCAAATACCTGTCAAGATCCGGAATGCCAACGTCTCTCGATGTATCATTTATGAGGGGGCATCCACCAGCGTGATGTCCGCTTCTATTTGGAAACAACTCAGATCCCCTGAGTTAGCCCCTCCCAGTATCACCCTACATGTGTGGGATGGTCACTCTTCCCAGCCCCTTGGCATGTTCCGCAATTGTCCTATTACTCTTGTGGGCAATACTGTTTATGTTGACGTTGAATTCATTGATGCCCCGTTAGACTACAACATTCTCTTGGGTCATAGCTACAGTAATGCGATGTTTGTTGTCGCATCTGCAGTTCACCGTAAGATGTGATTTCCTCACAATGGAAATATCATCACTATAGATCAACTGACATATTACGAACCGAAGTCTCAGACCTCTCCAGAGTACATTATTTCTTCGGTGACCAATAAACAAGCAGTTTAACCTCCGACCAATGTCTCACTCAGAATCTATAAAGATTCCTCTTTTCTTGGTTCATTGCCTGGTTCCCCCACTCCTATCTATGACCCTAGCTCGTCGAATGTTTGCATGATGTAATCATCTCGGTCCGACCTCAAATGTTCTTGTTCAACTAGTCAACAACCTCGCCCTTTGCAACCTGCTCCTAGTAATTCGACGCAGCCTTCAGGACCTCCTCCTCAAGGCCCCTCATCTATAGCTGGTATCCATGATCCTATATATCATTCTGCAAAGGTTCCCACTGACCTTAACCATCTGGGAGTTATTTCGCCTGGCCATTACCCCTCTGGTCAGATACCGTTTCTCGCTCCCCCTGCTGGAGTATTTTCGATACCTGTTATGGCTACCTTAACCCTTCCCAACATGACCCTGGGGATCCTTGTATGGTACATTGATCCCCCAGCCAATACCCTGCCTGGTCAGCCCAAACCTTACACTGCTTTGACACCGGTCCAACCAGTCGCTATGACCCCTCCCTTTGCTTCTGTGCCTCATCCACCTCAACAAGACTCTACTCCTCTTGCAAAAGCCTCGGGTGAGGGGGGGAAATCTCGCAAGAAGGCACCTAAGGAAAAGGCTGCCCAAAAAAAACTTGCTTCTCCTAAGCCTCCAAAGTGTACATCTCCATGCACTTTGTGTGATGTTGACGGTCATGCCACCCATCATTGTCCTGAATTTCCTCGTATAAAACCCATGGTAAATGTTGTGTTTCCCGAGTCTGATGTCCCAGAATTCCATGTTACTTTACCAACTTCAGCCAAGAAACTCAAGATCGTGCACACAAATCACCCCTGTGCCTTGTGTGATCTCCATGGCCACTATACTCACCTCTGTCCCCGCCTTGCAAACTACTGCACCTCCTTGGTAGTGGTTCGCCAATACAAGGTTGAGCGCAACGAGTCTGCCTATCCCTTACTTGCGCGTTATGCTTCGGCACAAACAGAGGACCCATCCCCTCCCATGGAAATTCCTCCTCCCGATTTCGAGATGATGGAGCCTTCGGCCACTATCCTCTACCTGTCATCATCCATGAGATCCATGGTGGAAGTACCCTCTGGGGCATCCCCTTCTGTTTCGCCTGACCTCCCTTCAGCTATCACCTTAGGCTCAACATCGGTGGATCCTTCATCTACTTGTTCTTCTGTCACCCCCCGTGATGATGCACATGTGACTGTCACTTCTCATGATGATGAGTCAGGTAGCTTCGTCGCGTCATGTGGTCATCCTTCCACCAGTCACCCCATATTCTACTGTGATGATGACATTATGGAAGCTTTAACCACCCTTGACTTTATCTATCCATCCCATAAGAAAAATGGCACCATCCGTGTCTATGGTGACTTTCGCGACCTAAGCACAAGCTCCCCCCAAGGTAGTTACCCCACACCATCCATTATTCCATGTGCGGGGGGTAGAAATTCTACCCATAGTATTCCCCCTAGCAATGCTTGTTTTCTTTCTGCGTGACATTCAGGTTGTTAGCATTGTTCATAATCCTCTCATTTGTTGTCTTGTGGAAATTTTCAGATGGATCCCCCATCCACAACGTATATCGGCTATGCTGATGGTGCAAGTCACTACTCTCGGAATCTGGCCTCGACAGCGTGGGCCATTTTCACCCCCTTGCATTCGCTTATCCTCTATAATGGCATATGCATTGGTGATGCCACAAATAAACAGGCCGAATATGATGCAGTGATAGGTTTTTTAGTCGATGCCCTTGACCGTCGCATCCTTCACCTTCATGTTCATTTAGATTCTTTGCTGCTTGTCATGCAACTGAATGGTGTCTATCATGTGCATAATCCTTTCCTTTTTAGAAGATATTTATGAGTGAAGCTCTTAATGCATGAATTTGAACTCATTACATTCAGTCATATACCTAGAGCACATAATCACTATGTAGATAGCATTGCAAAAAATATTCTAGATTGGAATTTATCGCATGCATTTAACACAAGACAATAACCATAAACCATAAAACAATGCATATCCATAATATGTTTCATTCAAAATATACAATTTTTTGGAGTCCATTAACTCTAATACATATGACATGCCCATAGCATGTTACAAAAAACCAAAACTGGGGGCACCTCATGCCCATACATCTAATCACTATCTAGAGGGTCCCGGGCCAATGGCTCGGCTCCTACAGCCCGTAGATCATGCATCCCCTATCTGGCCATCGTCATGCTCCGCATGAATCCTTGCCACTCTGAGGGTAGACCAATACATGGCTCTATGTACTGGTCGTCAAGGTCCTGCCATCTGCACTCAGAAACTATGGTCAACAACCTATCACATCTATGTCGGATGTCCTCCAGGAGGGACACAACATCCTAATTTTGTGTTCTCCTTGATCCACTAGGTCCTGCAGCTCCTAACACTGCAGGTCGTCCCATAAACCCGATCGGTTTCACCAGTTCTATATCTGCATACCAAAAGTCAATGAATCAGTACCATATACAATATTCTGAAACTTTAAAATGCACCATAAAATAAAAGAAACTTTTCACTTACCGTTTGGCCCCCATGCTTGACCTGGCAGAAGTGGCAAGTTTGGGTCCCCATGATAGTTCAACCCACTATAGGGATATTCGTCTATGTACAATGGCATCTGATCACAATGTGCAAAAAACTCAGGTCAGAACACCCGTCCGACTACCCCACCTCCTCCTCTACACAATAGTCGCTCCCAACGACGCATCCTGGGCTCTCGTGGGCCCCCATCCTGGATCTGTATACGAGGCTGAAGTGTTGGGATATTCTCAAAGAAGAGTGAGAAAAGCACTATGCCATATGCACAGTCATGGTTCACCTACCTCTTTCACAATGACAGCTATCGTTTCAATGACGACGTCATCATCTGGACCCACCCATATTAGGTCCCACTTAGTACTCCCTCAACTAGCATCATCTGCCCCTCGGTGATGTGTTGGAGCGCTTGGTTGCCCAGGATCCATAGTACCGATGCGGCCATAACACGAGTCTCTAGCCTATCTAGATCTCCGATAGGTATCTGTGTGCCCTTCACGTGGACACCCAGTTGAAAATGGCACTCTACAAAATCCATAATGTTCCGCCCTCGCGGTAAAATTGGATGTGTGTTTCCCACCATTCCCAGTGTCGGGAGACCGGTCAGGAAATATATATCTTGGATTTTCAGCTCAATCCGGTGCCCCCGCACTATAAATATCTCATGATCCGAGTCCCAATAGATGACTATCCGGGCAAACAGGGGCTCTCCTGCCCTCATCAATGGATTCTCCACAAACTTAAGGACCCAAAACCTGACCAAAGTGGCACAGACTGTAAGATCCTCTCAAATCTTAGAATGTAATGTGTCTAGGTGTCTCTCTCTCCATTTGTTCCTTAACTCTGCCATACCTACACAAAACCATCATGTTTTCCAGCATACAGAAAGGAAATATTGTCTCATAACTATAAATCCCATCTCTCATAAAAAAAAATAACTAAACCCCCTCCCTCTGACAGGTCACACTTTTCAGGCCATTTCCCAAGATAGGTCACAATTTTCTGCCTAATACCTGCTACCCAGGTCGCAGAAAAGGCCCCAAAAAGTGTGACCTGGCTGTGAAGAGGAGTAGGGGTCTGTTCCTGAGCTCTGGGTGCCTAAAATGAAAATTTAATCCAATGAAAGAGTATGGTTAGACATCTTACCTGCAACTAACGGATCTCAATTCCAACGATCAGTTTGTCCGCTACGATCGCCGCAAGATTTAGGGCCTTTTCTCCTCTCTACATTCACCACAACTACACTTGCTAATGAATCAAATTGGAGGGAAAATGCCTTATTAAAAGGGAAACCCCAGATTTTTCTTTCGCTAATTGTGACCAAACCATAGCTCGGTTTGACAAACCATTTGCACCATTGGAAATCTCTCACCAAGCACTCAAATGGGTATCTTTTCATTTTTGGTGATTTGATACTTCACCTGGATGCATTTTTTCCAAGACGGGTCACTTTACCGCTTCTCAAAATTGAATTTCTTCACTTGAGACACTTGTACTTGGGGCACTAATTTTCCTTCATACTTGTCGATGCTCGTGTCATTTTTTTGTCATGAGTAACCATCTTTTACTCATGTTTTTATGGTCCCCACCGGGCCTCTTCTATGCGGTAGCACCATCGCGTCACCCTTGTTTACAGCATCCGAGTTGAGTCATCATCACATTCATGGTGTCTGTCCCGAGTCCCCTTTGTCTCCCATCACAGTCTTCCATCCTTCATTACTTTGTCCCTCTCTCGTGTCGCACGTTTTGGCCCCCACTGATATTGTCCCCTATCCCCTCCGGAGTCGAGTCAGTAGCTGCCAGGTCATCCATGCCCTTTATCCTCTAACAAGAGAAGTCATCAACCCGCTACTTAGTACTCCCCATCCCACAATGATTCCTAGTGTCAGTCTATCAGTCGCTCTACTATTATCCCTCATGCCTTAGTTGAGGATTCCTTATTGCCTACCCTATGGCAGACCTCCTTCTATCGATATTAGCTTATTCATTCCAAAAGACAGGTCTAGAGGGCGGTGTACCTTGGTTCCGGCTTCCACTCTTGTTCGGTGCCTCAGATCAGGAAAAGGGACCCTTTATTACCCTTTGACTTGATTGTTTCTCAGTTCCATCTTCTTATGGCATGATCGAGATCTATATACTTGATGGTTCAATGATGCATCATATTGTACCAGTGATTCTCGGGTGTGTGTGAGATGTTTCAGACCTCATGAAGGGGTGGCCCTTCAGGTAGCCCCCCACATGCTCGAATGACCTCTATACTACAGCCTTGGATGCAACTCTACAGATTTGATGGTTCTAACCCCAGTAGCTTGCAGCACATTTTTAGTTTGCATGTATCATTCATATTTTCAGAGCCCTTTCTTGTTTTACAGGGCCTATTTGGTTGTACTTATATCTCATGTACTCAAATATTATTGTATAAGTCTTGGTTATTGTCCCAGGCACAATATATATGTGGGATCCATTATCATGTTTTTTATCTGGCCCATGTTTATGCCAGCATGTACTATATAGTTTAGTCCCATGTTTGTTGGACGCACCATTATTCTTTGTACTTTGTTATCTCGGTGGGCATAGGTATGTCTCCCCTGCCTCATTCAGATCAGGTACTCACTCATAACAAAGACTTGTCACACTTGTAAGTCTCGCCTCCTCTTGGTCTTGTCCTCTCTCACTTCATTCTGCCTTATATTTATCTCTATCTGACTCCCCTTCGATGTCTAGTGATTGAGTTCTTACAACGTACTTCGGTCATATGATTAGCTCCTAACGCTCGCACGTTGGGGGGAAATCTATTACACCAATTTTTGGTCATCTAACCTGTTACTATCAGATGGAATAAAGTACACCATGTAAGACCAATTTTACCATAGTAAAATTTCTTTCACTATGAAAAATAATTTAATAACTCATAGTTTATTAATTATTTCTGGTCTAAACAAGAAACCCCATGAGTAATAATTAAATAAATCCTTATTTGTTTGATTTTCCTCTAGGGATAATTAATTAAACCACTATTTAATTAATATTCCTGGTCATATTTAACCCAAAATAGGAAAATTAATTAAATAAATCATTATTTATCTTATTATTTTCTAGGAATAATTATTTAATAATATTCCTTGTTAAATTTGACTAAATCATTTATAAATAATTGAATAAATAATTATTTATTTAATTATTACATAACCACATTCTTAAAATAAAAAATAAATCATTTATTTATTTATTATTTCTAAATAAAGGGATTTGACCAAATTCAAATTCCTTTTCCCTCCAACAAAAATAATAAAATATTCCATAAAAGTTGGATTTAGATTTGGTTAATAATATTTTAATTATGCACAAATATCTAGAATAACTCACTATTTTGTTATAAATAGAAGGGGTTTCCATTCATTCACTACCTTTTTTTGCCTTGAGATCGCCCTTTGATCTATACTTTTGGTCTGACTTTGATCCTCCATCATTGTCATATTTTTCTACTTTTTGCTTGTGAGCTCCCTTTGAGTTCCATTTTTGTCTGGGTTTTCTGCACCTGTCTGGGTTTTCTGCACCATCAAGAGAGAGAAATCTTAGATTTGAAGCGATGAGGACATAAAAGAACCCATCTCATTGAGGGGGACTGGTAACATCTTTCTATGTTCCCTTTCAAGGTGTCATAATACAAAAAAATCTTTAAAATTTCTTGTCTTGTCCATTGGATGCATGGAGAAACTCTTTCTTATTTTTGTTGTTTAATGTCTTTAATTACATAGATATGGATTTATGTAGAATTTATTCTGATCACTAATTGCAGATCTAAGGAAATTGACAGCCACATTTGATGTTAGGGTTGTTTTTTATGCACAATTAAAGTGAGCTTTCTTCGTATGCTTGCGATTTGAATTCACACTAACACACGGTCCAGTTTCCTATCTAGAATAAAACTTATGGCTTCTCAGACTTGCTCTTCCACATCAAACATTACTCTTTGGATTAATCCAAGGATACTTTATCTATATTGGGTCATAACAACATGAGCTATTGATTAGGATTGGGTTTGGCTTGGAGGGGGAAGCAAGATTAGGGGCAAGGGAGGGGTCGGGTTGTGCTCTTCTACCTCCATGGTGAGAAGAGGAGAGGAAAACTATTTCCATTACCTAAGGGCACCAAGGAGTGGATGAACTGAGTTTAAGGTCCTACAGAGGGAAGGGGAAATGGTAAATACAGAGTTTAGACAGGTAGGAGAGGAAAAAGAGAGATAGTAGGAACTCTAAGAAGGGGCACAGGGAGGGTGAATAAGATGCTAGAGAAGGATAACCCAACTTAAAAATAAGCAGGGAACTCCTAACAAAGAGAAAATTAGAGGTAGGGGGTGAAATGAAGGCTGAAAAAGCTCAAATTAATTCATAAAAAACACACCTCCTTGAATTAGAAGTTCCAGAGAGGGGATTGATAGGCTTCTAAATTAGACATAAATTAAGGCCCATATAACCTTTCATAGACTCATCTACCTTCCTTATGCACATGAAAATATATATTAAATCTCTCCTTCTGCACTTAATAATGTTTTCTTACACTTTAATATTTTCTTAGGAAGGTTTGAAGGTAATTGCATATTTGTGCCTAATATTGGTAATTTTTGTATAATATTGTGAGAATATTTGGTAGATTATGCAGATTTGGAGAAGGAGATAATTTAGGGACTTGCTCTCTGCCACACGAAGATCAAGAGTGAAGAATATCAGGAAATTAGGGAGAAATATTGGAGAGATTAAAGGGGGTTGTCCACCCTCAAAGGCAGCCAAACGATCCTCATGAGATCCTCTCAAGCAATTCGAATTCCAAAGGCAACCAAGAAACTCAAGACCAAGTGCACTCAAGCCATACTTCACTTGGAGTCTCCAGCAATTTAAGTTCCAGAGGTGGCGAAGAAACTCAAAGAGGAGGGAACTCAATCTCTATTTACTTGTGTTGAGATTCAACAAGATGATGAACTTAGTGAAAATTAAGCACCTTCACTATGTGGGGCCCGCGGGCTATTTTTATTTTTCTGTCTATTTTTAGACATGGTGAGCATATTCTATAAGTTGTAGGATGATATTTGTATATGGTTGGTCAAATGTGAAAAACAGATGAAATTATATTTTTATAATATTGGGCGAAGTCTATTTATAGATCGTTAATCTAAAAATAGATGCATGTCGATTATTATTAGCTCTTAATAATAATCCGACAATAAATATCAACTTATTTTCTTGGAGCACTTTATTTCAGTGAACATATTTGGAAAATTAGTGGGCTGAAGGAATTACGCAATTCCTAGGGTGGTTGGTGACTCATGCATGGAGGACTCAGTTAGAACTGAAGTGGCAAAGTTGTGACCGAGTTGGAAGAGTAGCTATGGGAGTTGTTATTTAGTTTAACTCAGTTAAGTGAGTTAAACTCAGTTGTGCTAGTTGTATCTAGTTCTAACTAAAGATACACTAGTGAGAGTTTAGTGAAATAATTAGTTAATTAATTCACAGCTAATAACTCACTTCTAACTAAAAAAATACAGCATTTAACTACTTGCATGCCAGTTCCAGGGGAGACCCAGTGGAGGGATAGGTGAAAGGGTGAGATGGACTATCTGTTGTGACTATAGTGATGCATTCAATGCATTTGACACACATTCAAGATGCCAATGAGGATTTCTTAGTCAAGGAAAAGCTAATTCGAATTCATTTAGGGGTCTTCTTCAACAGGGATTGTGCAATGGAGGAAGGCTGCCAGGAGGCAAGAAATTGGTGCATAGATATGAAAATTTCTGCATGACAGTGTGTAATGATTGTTGATTATACTGAGAGCTTGATGTACTAATATTTGTGTGATATTGTTACATGATCCATTGATATACATAATATATGAAGTTGGGGTTTTTAGCTTTAAAATTTCCCGTTAAACAAATGTGTTTATGTGTAATTGATTTTCTTCATGTGTTTTGTAATTGGCAATTTAATTTCCACAAAGAATTAAGTGGAAGGATTTTGTATTTAACATAAGATTAATTTGTTAGATCAGGAGAATCCGGTAATATTATCAGTATTAATAAATTTATACATGGTATCGGAGCAGTGTTAATCACTGAATATTGCAATAGTGAAGAGGTGCTGAGTTTTGTGCTGGTGGACAATTCGAATTTGCTGCAGAAATTTCTTGGTGCGACAATTGAGTATTAATTGAAATGTATTTCAATGGGTTGCGGTTGGAGTATGCCCTTGAGGGTAGCTCGAAATACATAGCCTAGAAGGACAGGATGGAGGCGGTTATTGAAGATAATGGACGGAAGGAGTTCATCAATAGTGATGTTCCTAAGCCTACTTCTAGCAATGCTGCATTACTTGACGCATGGCAAAAGAAGGTAGCGAAGACAAGAAGAATTCTGTTGGAAGGTGTGAAAGACCATATTGTGTCAAGCCTTCATGGGAAAGCCACTCCATTTGCAATGTGGAAGGCTTTGACAGATCTTTTCCAAAGCAGCAGCAACCATAGGAAGTTGGCGCTGAAAGATAAGATCAGAAAAATCAAAATGGAGAAGGGCAACAGTATTCCAAAATATCTCACGAAGTTTGTCCAATGTAGGGATGAGCTGGGGAGTGTGGGAATTACAGTTGTGGATGATGACTTGGTGAGCTTGACTCTCCTTGGGCTTCTGAAGAGTTGGCACAACTACGGAGACTTTGTCAATGGACGGGAGAAACTGTTGGATTGGGAGCGACTTTGGTCGGATCTTGTGCAGGAGGAGATAAAGCGTAACACCAGGGATGGCTCTTCATCAAAGAATGGGTCGGAGAGGAAGAACAGAATGATCATGGATGCTGCACGAGCTATGTTGCATGACTAGGGCCTACCAATGCACTTGTGGGGAGAAGCATGCAACACTGTGGTTTATGTGCAAAATCGTTGTCCTCATAGAGTACTTGGCATGAGTATGCTTGAAGAATATTTTACTAGTAAGAAGCCTGATATTTCTGATTTGAATATTTTTGGTTCATCTGTTTACATTCATGTGACAAAGGACGCCGGGAAAAAACTGGAGTCGACTGCAGAAGTTGGGATATTTGTGGGGTACACTGAAACACCCCATAATTACCGTGTGTATTTTCCAAACAGTCGAATGACTGTGGTGCAATGAGATATAAAATTCAATGAGGTGAAGGCCATGAAGTTGTCGCTTGAGAGGGAGCTACACTTGCATGTAGAGCAGGAGCTACTTGCTCCCAAAGATGAGCCTCTAGATGTGGATCAGCCATAGGAGGAGATTCATGGAGTGGAGGAGTCCACTCATGCAGATCCAAAAATCAGAACAGTGTAGCAGTACCAGCAAAACCGAGAGACCGCGTTTTCTGGATGCGCACGCGGTAATGTAGAGTCCCCACATCAGCGTCACAGACAGAGACACCACCGACCACCGATCGAACATAGTCTCTTATGGCGCAAGTGTATCGTGACAAAGCCATCTTCCTTGAAGAAGCTAACGAGGACCCGGCGTGGGTAGATGCCATGGTGGAGGAGTATGACTTCATCACGCAGTCACGTTTCGGGGAGATTGTTCCTGTAAGCGCGTGGGTAACCGGCGTAACAGATGCTGTTGGAAACATCGAGAGGGGGGGGGGGGGGGTGAATCAATATCTTTTCAATTAGAGCATTATTTAATCTTCAATTATTATCAGTGTTTTAACAATGATAGCGGTAAAAAAAAGGAACACAAATGCACACAGCTTATAAGGTGGAAACCTAGTCTGGGACAAAAACCACCTCAATGCATTTCTAATAATTATTTAATATTCAATTCCAATTGAAAATAAAGCTCCAACTTCCTAGAATCCAGAAAAGTTATCCTTTCTCCAGCCCCAACGTACGTGATGCTCCACCGAGATTATTCAGTAGTCAACTGAATGGATTCCCCAACACTCAATGAGCTACAACTCACCCTAGCACCACCCTACCACCCTATAGAAGAATAAAAGAAGAATGGACTCCCATACCAGGGAAAATGGTCCACTTTACAATGATATAGAATGATGTAGAAGAAGAAGATATACTAGACCATAACCCCAACTTTGACACAACCACCTAATGATGATCGTATACCTCTCAACACTACCTCTTCAACCCTTGGCAGATAGACACTAGTACAATTTTTACAATACTGTATTTACAATGACTTAGTATAATGATACCTTTACAATGATTGTATGCAGTGATGCCCACTTGAAGACTTCATATGATGAACTTCTTACTGTTGTTATGCACATTGGTTGTTGCTCTTGTCATGCTACCCCTTGCTGCACCTTGTTTTGCTTTTCTGCCGTAGAAAGTTTGGTCCTTTGCAATCCTTAACAACACATGATCTAGCTTTTTCTTGCCTTCTAGGAGCTCGATATTGAATATGATGTATATCTGTTATTTTAGATCCTTAATATCTAATTTTTGGTCTTGTAGTATTCCTCTGAGTCATATTTCCAATGCCACAGGTATGACCCAATTTGGATTCTTCAAGAGAGAGTTATACCCAATCTCTCAGAAAGCCCTAATTATGGACTGATTCAGCAAAGCGCACTTGTACGGCATGCCATGTGTCACTATTTCTTCATTTGGCTCTAGAATTGATAGATAGAAAATTAAAAACTATGCACTATCCGCCACTTTTTATGGAATTCCAATCTGATACTCAGAGAGAGAGTTATGACGAATTTACCAAGGTCACTTCTTTGAGATGAATTTCAGGAGCCTGTAAAAATCCTGACTTCCACAGATCATATCTCCAAAAATATTGTGCACCTTGATCTAAAATTTTTAAAGAAGCTTCCTCAATATTTTTTCTTTGCCTCGTAAAAATTTCAGCTTCTGAACCTTCGTAGAAAAAAATTTATAGCGAAAATTCCACGATGACCTGTTTCAGATGGTGAAATCCCTTACCTAAGGAGGAAATGAAGGTCACGATTTATATAAGTGCTTAAGTTGAGAGGGGCTTCAACAAGTGAACGTGGGAGGGATTTTAGGAGCTTAAAAAATATTAATTATGACTTTTCAATGACCCATGCCCCAACCCCATGGGGTTTTAGCTCACTAACTGGGGTACAAACTTCAAACATGAATATCTCTCAAACCATGAAGAATTACATGGCGTGCCATATATCAACGGAAACATCTCGACAAGTAGAAACCATAAAAAGCATTATTGACCTATAATATATTAATTTGGTAGATCAAAAATGCCATGAAATATTGGGTTAGCCCCTGCTACTTCTTGGGTTAACATCAATGACAACCGTTGATCAACAATATCCCTCTTTGGCATTGATGGCAACACAAGTACTCCCCCTGTGATCATGACACCTCTTCCTACAACATTCTCTCCCCCTTTGACATCAATGGCAAAGGGTAACTCCCCTTGAAACACAACCATCCTACGGACCTGTACACACTTCCACTCCCCCTTTATATTCTGAATAAAGAAAATCTAATGAGAACTTGGGAGAATCCCAAGCTTTTGGCGAAGATATTCCAATGTTCCACGAGTACTCTCATGATCATCAACACTTCCTGCCCAATCTGCATCTGTAAAGGAATGAATAATGAGATTGTTACCCTTGGGATACCACAAGCCATATTCTGTTGTTCCCTTTAGATATCGAAGAATTCTTTTGATGGCAATAATATGTAATTCTTTTGGTGCTACTTGGAATCTTGCTACTTGTCCAACTGCTTGCATAACATCTGGCCAGGAGGCTGTTACATATAGAAGACTACCAATCATAGATCTGTATATCCTTTGATCCACATCCTTAGATGAGTAGTCTATGCTCAATTTGCAACCTATTACCATTGGAGTAAGGATGGGTTTACAATCTTCCATTTTAAATTTCTTGAGCATTTTCTTGATGTACTTGGCTTGACATATAAATATTCCTTTCTCTTGCTGAGATATTTGAAGCCCTAAGAAGTATGTCAGCTCACCAAGTAAATACATCTTGAAATCACTTTGCACCTTTGTAGCAAACTTCTTACTTCGTCGATCATCATTGCTACCAATTATTGTATCATCCTCTTTAGCTATTAGACATTCTTTAGTTACTTCATCCAGAACATATATGTCATTTGGAGCTCGACTTGCTGTAGCCACAATTTCACCATACACGCCTTTCCCGATTTCACATTTCGTGGAGTTTAATAGTATTGTGTGTCCTTGATCACACATTTGTCCAACACTGAGCAGATTGTGATTCATGTTTTCAACCAATAGAACATTCTTGGCTAGAGCATATTTGCTTCCGAGAGTGACAGTACCTGATCCTATAACATTTGAAGATCCATCATTTCCAAAGGACACGATTCCATCCTTCTTCTCTTCCAGAGATACAACTTTATTTCTATCTCCAGTCATATGCGTTGAGCAACCGCTATCAACATACCACACATCTTTGTTCTTTTGAGCCTTGAAAGCGAGAGCACAATTATCATTCTTCTTCTTCTTCCATGTTCGTTCGTTCCGTGGCTTCGAAGATTCTTCTGGAGGATTTTCAAGTCTGCAGTCTTTGGCTATGTGTCCAAAGTTTCGACATTTGTAACATTCAATATTATTTCTTAAATGTTCAAATCTAATGATGTTTCGCTGAGGCCTGGGAGGTTCATATTTGACAGATCTCCAGGAATTGTATTCGTTCCTAGGGTACGTGTGACATTCTACAGCTTTATGACCAAATTTTCCACATGAATAATAGTAGTCATAAAAAATATGTTGGTACCTGGATGGAAATTTTCATCGAGGAATTGTCTTCCAAGGCTGTTCTTCTTTTATTCTTCTATAGGGTGGTAGGGTGGTGCTAGGGTGAGTTATAGCTCATTGGGTGTTGGGGCATCCGTTCAGTTGACCACTAAATAATCTCGGGCATTGGAGCGTCCATCCAATGGGAGCTGGAGAATAATGCTTTTCTAGATTCTAGGAAGTTGGAGCTTTATTTTCAATCTTTGACAACACATGATCTAGGTTTTTCTTGCCTTCTAGGAGCTCAATATTGAATCTGGTGTATCTCTGTTATTTCAGATCCTCAATATCTGATTTTTGGTCCTGTAGTATTCCTCTGAGTCGTCTTTCCAATTCCATAGGTCTGACCCAATTTGGATTCTTCAAGAGAGAGTTATACCCAATCTCTCAAAATGACCTAATTATGGACTGTTTCAGCAGAGCGCACTTGTACGACGTGCCACGTGTCACTGTTTCTTCATTTGGCTCTGAAATTAATAGAGAAAAAATTGTATACTGTGCATTATCTGCCACTTTTTACGAAATTCCAATCCGATACTTAGAGAGAGAGTTATGACGAATTTACCAAGGTCACTTCTTTGAGATGAATTTCAGGAGCCTGCAAAAACCCTGACTTCCACAGATCATATCTCAAAACATATTGTGCACCTTGATATGAAATTTTTACTACAGCTTCCTCAGGAATTCAGCTTCACCTCATAAAAATTTCAGCCTCTGAACCTTCGTAGAAAAAAAGTTAGAGCGAAAATTCCACGATGTCATGTTTCAGATGGCGAAATCCCTTACCTAAGGAGGAAATGAAGATCACAATTTATATAAATGCTTAAGTTGAGAGGGGCTTCAACAAGTGAACGTGGGAAGGATTTTAGGCACTTAAAAAATATTAATTATGACTTTTCAATGACCCATGCCCCAACCCCATGGGGTTTTAGCCCACTAACTGGGGGTACAAACTTCAAACATGAATATCTCTCAAACCGTGAATAATTACATGGCGTGCCATATATCAATGGAAACATCTCGACAAGTAGAAACCATCAAAAGCATTATTGACCGAGAATATATTAATTTGGTAGGTCAAAAATCCCATGCAATATTGGGTTAGCCCCTGGTGCTGCTTGGGTTGACATCAATGATAACCGCTGATCAACAAATGGATCTACAAGGTAAAGCGAGTTGCTGATGGGAGCATCAAGAAGTATAAGGCAAGATTTGTTGCCCATGGCTTCTCACAAATCGAGGGGATTGATTATGAAGAAACCTTTCCACCTATCGCAAGACATTCTTCCATAAGGACCATCCTTGCTCTCTCAGCACAGATGGGTTGGCACATTCTTCAGATGGATGTGAAGACTGTGTTCCTTAATGCGATCATTGGGAAAAAGGTGTACATTGAGCAACTTGAAGAATTTGAGATCTTCAGCAGCGAGTCGTATGTGTGCAGACTCAAAAGAGCGATGTATGGGCTGAATAAGCACCTCGTGCTTGGTACACCCAGATCGACAACTATTTCACTAGACTTGGCTTCACCAAGAGTGAGGCAGATGCAAACCTATACCTGATTGTGGTGGAGTGTAAGCTTTTAATCATTGTTCTTTATGTTGATGATTTAATACTAACGGTTGATGAGCAGTTGATACACTCATGCAAGGCAGATCTTGTAAAGGAGTTTGAGATGAAGGGCTTGGGCCTCCTTCATTATTTCCTTGGATTGGAAATATGGCAGCAGGAAGGTGAACTGTTTGTGTCTCAAGGCAACTATTCTAGGGAGATACTTGGTAAGTTTCACATGGAGGACTGCAAGCCCATGGATACTCCTCTTCCAATAAATTGGAGGAAAGAGGATGCCACCGTTTATCGACAGTTGGTGGATTCGTTCATGTATTTAATTAATACAAGACCGAACATATGCTATGCGGTGAACAAGCTTAGTCAAGCGATGGTTAAGCCTACCAATCTCTTATGGAAGGCAGGCAAGCATGTCCTGAGGTATCTCAGGGGCACATCTGAGTATGGCTTATGGTACAGATAGATGGATGAGGTGAAGTTGCATGGCTTCACAAATGTAGATTGGGCAGGCATCCCAACAGATAGAAAGAGCACATCAGGAGGGGTTTTCAGTATCAGATCTACAATAGTTTCTTGGTACAGAAGGAAACAAATATCCATGGCACTCTATTCAGCAGAAGCAGAATACATGGTAGCAAGTCAAGCTGCATGTGAGGCTATCTGGATGAGGAAGATCCTGGTCGGTTTGTTCGGTTCTCATTTAGATCCTACAGTGATACATTGTGATAATCAGAGTTGCATTAAACTCTCAATTAATCATGTGTTTCATGATAGACCTAAGAATATAGATATCCGGTATCATCATATCAGATATTGTGTGCAGCGGAAGATCATGTTGCTTCAATACATACCTACAGAAGATCAGGATGCAGATATTCTGACGAAGGTGCTCACTAGGAGCGAATTTGAATACCATAGAGACAGGGTCAGGGGAAGGATAATCCCTTTCTTGTTGAGAGGGAGTGTTGAGATTCAACAAGATGATGATCCTAGTGAAAATTAAGCACTTACACTAGGTGGGCCTCGTAGGATATTTTTAGGTGTATGTCTATTTTTAGACATGGTGAACATATTCTATAAGTTACAAGATGCTATTTGTAGATGGTTGATCAAGTTGGAAAAATAGATGAGATTCTATTTTTATAAGATTGGGTGAAGTCAATTTATAGATTGCTAATCTAAAAATAGATGCATGTCGATTATTATTAGCCCTTAATAATAATCCGACAATAAATATCAACTTATTCTCTTGGAGCACTTTATTTCAGTGAACATATATGGAAAATAAATGGGCTAAAGGAATTACGCAATTCCTAGGGTGGTTGGTGACTCATGCATGGAGGACTCAATTAGAACTGAGGTGGAAAAGTAGTGACAGAGTTGGAAGAGTAGTTATGGGAGTTGTTATTTAGTTTAACTCAGTTAAGTGGGTTAAACTCAATTTTTCTAGTTGTATCTAGTTCTAACTGAAGATACACTAGTGAGAGTTTAGTGACTTAGTTAGTTAATTAATATACAACTAATAACTCACTTGCAACTGAAAAAATACAACAGTTAACTACTTGCATGTCAGTTCTAGTGGAGACCCAGTGGAGAGATAGGTGAAAGGGTGAGATGGAATATCTGTTGTGACTATAGTGATGCATTCAATGCATCTGACACACATTGGAGATGCCGAGGAGGATTGTGCAGTCAAGGCAAGGCCAATTCGAATTCATTCAGGGGTCTTCTTCAACAGGGATTGCGCAGTGGAGGCAGGTTGTCAAGAGGCAAGAAATTGGTGCATAGATATGCAAATTTTTGCATGACAGCGTGTAATGATTGTTGATTGTACTGAGAGCTTGATGTACTAAGCTTTGTATGAGATTGTTACATGATCCATTGATATACATAATATATGATAGTTGGGGTTTTTAGCTTTAAGCTTTCACGTTAAATAACTGTGCTTATGTGCGATCGATTTTCTTCATGTGTTTTTCAATTGGCGATTTAATTTCTGCAAAGAATTAAGTGGAAGGATTATGTATTTAACATAAGATTAATTTGTTAGATCAAGAGAATCTGGTAATACTATCAGTATTAATAAATTTCTACAACTTGGAGTCAAGTGGACTCAATCACCCCAAAGATTCTCTCTAGCAGGTCGAGTTCCAAAGGCAGCTAAGAAACTCAAAGAGGAGAGCAATCAATATTTGTTTACTGGGAATAAAGTGGACTCAATCACTATTTTCTAGGGAGCTGTTGGTAGCCACCCTGTAGATAAATAGAGTAGAGCTAGAGCTAGGAAAGGGAGAGTCAATTCCAGGGGATTCGATTCCATTAAGAACTTTTTCTGCAAGCTATTAGGCTTTTGTTGTTTAA
This sequence comes from Pinus albicaulis, assembly GCA_034641835.2. Lineage (NCBI taxonomy): Eukaryota > Viridiplantae > Streptophyta > Pinopsida > Pinales > Pinaceae > Pinus > Pinus albicaulis. The sequence goes on from CM076578.1 coordinate 694,412,602, forward strand.
GACCTTCAGGATGTAATAAGATTGTATTTTTTGTAATGCAATGAGTAGGCAGATGTTGTTTTACTGATCTAGTTTCAGGGAGTGAGGCTCATGGGTTAGGCCCAATCACTGTGCCTCAGCTTCTCTGTTGTTTTCATTCATTACTTTTTGTCATTTAGCTAATTTTGATTCTGCCATTTAGTTAGATCTGCTTCTAATAGTTTCATTGCTGCTTAGTCTTTGCTTTTAGTTTGGTGTTGTAGTTTTTCATTTGCTTGTGAGTAATATAATAGAGGAGAAAAACCAAAAATATGTGGATCAAGGCTCCTTGCTCATATTTTTCAATAGAGCTCGAGGAGGGTAAACCTTCCCAAAAACCCTAAAATTTATTTCTGTTCACTAATTTTATCACGCACTTCGTCTATTTTTCATGCATGGATCAAGAGGGATGTTTGCAGGAATAAGCATCAAAAGCCCCAGAGAGATTATCAAGCCGTTCCACTCCATTTTCCAGTCCCTACCCATATCTGTGTTACACTTCTGAACCTTGTTGTTATGCTTCTATTCCTTCCTTTTCTCTTATCACAGCTACCACACCCTTTTTATTCACAAAAATCTTGAAACCCTTTGAAAACTGACCTTCACCTTTGCTCCTCGAATCTCCTACCACCGTACATCGCAATCACATTTCACATGGTTTTTTTTTTCTTTTAACATTTACAACTCTTTTTTCCAATTGCGATATTGCGACCGCGCTTTGCTGCCGGTCCCACTGCCACGTCACCCGTTGCATTTCGCACTTCGCACCATTTAGTTGGTTTTTGTTAATACTTACCGCTCTTTCGGACGATTGCGATATCACATTTCGCACGTCGTAGCTTTCTCCTTGTCACACTTCACACTTCACAGTTCTTACCTCATCGCAATTCACATTTCGCTCCTGCTCCCGAACAATACTTCCGCTATCCCTTTAATTTTGTGATATTGCGATTGTGATATCGCATATCGCAAATAGCAACTTTTGCCTCCATCGCATCTCCGCCATCGCACTTTTCAATTCATTCCGCTCTAATGCCATTTTTGCACTATAATAAAATGAAAACTCCCTCTTTCCACTTCTAAGCCCCATTTCGTGTGTTAAGCCCTCGATTAGCACCTTTTACCCCTTTTCTTATCCAAACTGCAAATCCACATTTTCTGAATTAGAATTAAGTCATGGATAGTTTAGTTGCATGGATAGAAGCATGGTAGATAAAGCATAAGATAAGTAGGGTGTGTTTAGCCAATTGGCCAAGTGAAGTGTGGTTTAAATTAGTTTCCTTTCTGCAACTTAGTTTAGCTTCTTTCTGTCATTTCCTTTATGCATATTACATTAGTTTCATTTCAGTCATTTCCTTTCTGCAAATTGAGTTAGTTTCCTTTCTGTCATTTCCTTTCATTAATTTACTTCTTAGTCTTTATCATAGTTTAAGAGATAGCACCCTTTCGCAAAGCAGAAGAGGATGACATGAACAGAATGCATCTACTGTGTATATAGAACTGTCACCTCCAAGTTTGTACAAACCTCGGGTTGATAAAGTAAAGTAGGGCGGCCCCCGAGAGTTGCAACACTCTTGGTGCAATACCAGCCAAATCTGAAATTTTTGCCAAATCTAAAAACTTTTAATAAAGCTATCACTCACCAATCACAAAGACTCTTGTATCGATGAAGCAAATTTGAGAACATAAGGGCCCAAAGGTGATGTTATGTATTTCCATTTAAACAGTGATTGAGCTTGGCGCAAAGGCATGGAGGTCACTATCCATACACAATGGGTCTCTGTAATCATTAAATTTGTGATTTTTCACTGTTGTATTGCATAAAGGGTTTAACTGTAGAGATAATGGAGGGTTTTGGATCTGTTATAATGGATTTTCACCTTTGTAAGTTGTTCTTTTAAGGGTCAAAGCTACTCTAAGGATTGTGTATTTGAAATAGAATTTTGGCATTGTTGTAATAAATTCTCATTCCAATGTACTCTTGCCTGAATGTAGAATTATTGTTTCACAGTTAGAGCTTTATAGTTAATTTTAAATTTTATTCTAAGTAGTATATTTCTCATTGTTATTAAACACTATTGTTTGGTGAATTGTGATATGCTATTGAAGACTTGCAAGAGCTATCTCCAAAGGGCAGAATGAGATTTAAATAATCTTTAATTCATTGAAGTAAACATGTAATGAATAATAAATATTTATCGTCCATTTGACAAGTTATTCTGATTTCTCTTGGATTAGTTAAAGAAATATTTCTTTTAATCAATGTAAATTACATGATGAATTATGCTTAATATGAATCCAGGCTTGTAGGTGGAGTTTCTTTAATAAATATTTATTAAAGCAGATACACTTTTTTCCCAAGAAAAAATCGTAATTTCCATTAGTTATAAAGAAAATTACATGTTGTATGAGCTTCATATTGTGACGATGCAAAACTATGGTCATACCATAGGTTATCATAAGTTCATGACGATTCAGAAAATCATAAAAAATATTTACAAAGTACTGTGCAGTTCAAAACATAAAAACATAAAGTATCCCAAAAAGTTGTTGTGCCAAAAATGCCTGTATCTCCAATGAAAAGCCTGTGGTAATACTGGAATACTTATGGTCCATTTTTTTCATTGATGAGCCATTTTCCCAAAGTTAGCTGCATAACTTCTTTGGAAAGGTAGTCAGCCACCGGGTTCCTTTCCCTGTAAATATGAGTAACAGTAATGGAATCAAAGTGAGATTTTATTTCTATAACCTCATCCAACAATCCTTTGAGTGTGTACACGTGACATATGGCTTCATTTTTGAACCAGTTTATTACAATATTAGAGTCACCAAATATGTGAATTTTTTGCATCTTTTTCAAGGGAAAAGATAAGTAGTCTGAGACGGTTAATGTCCGAATAATTGTTGGTGCCCGAGCCTAATCCAATCTTGATATTGTAATGGTGGGTGTTTGAATGATATATAATGGCACCACCTCCACAACGTGCAATGCCTTCTACCCCATCAAAACATGCCCAGGGATAAGCTTTGTCTATAGTTTCGGGCACAAGCACCTTGCCTTGCGCGACTTGATTTCCTCAGCAGGGATCATCTGGAAAAGTGATACAATGGAGTTGCATATGGGAAGCAAGTTTATCGAGGAATTTTGAAAGGTAATGATATTGCGGGCTAGCCAGATTCCCCGTGAAATCAGGAGAGGAAGGTTTTGTTCTTTAAAGGATGTAACCGAATGCTACCAGTTTTTCCACGCCGATGGGATAGAATCCACTTGCCAGATGTGAATTATGCCAAGGGAAGAGGAGGTTAGCTGCCATAACTTGCAGGTCGTAGGGCATATTAAGAATAGGTGATCAATTTCCTCACCGTGTTCTTTGCAGAGACCACATCTGGATGGTCTATAAATTGATCTCCTTGCAATATTATCCTCCGTGGGTGCACGGTTTGTGAGAAAACACCACATGAATAACTTAGCCTTTGTAGGTGCCTTCAACTTCCAAAGGTGCCTCCACCAAGATTTCAGCTCATGGGGTTCTTGAACCTAGATGAGTGTAATATAGCCTTATTTAGTGGTGTACAATCGACGCGGGGAAGTAGCCCAAATCAACTTGTCCCCCCTCTCTAAAATTCTAACATGGGTTTCCCTTAGTGCTGTGACATATCTACTCCATTCCCCACCCCAATTATCGGGGATGTTCAGTGCTTGTGGAGATTTCCAAGCCTGTGATTTCCATGTAGAATTGTCCTCATCCACTATGTGACACAGATAGTGGATCCCCGAGGCCATGATAAATTGTCTTAATTCCATTGATAGTAGGTGCTCCCACCCACATCCTGACTAGACATCCATTCCAATCCGAACCTGAGTGTTTGATCCAATGCGCCAAGCAAGGCCACGTTTGATGAAAGCAATTGTTAAAGCAGATGAAATTACATGGTCACTTTAATATATTGTAGGTTTCCAAACTAATTTGGATTTTACAATTGAATATTATGTGGATTCAATCATAAAAACAATCCTTTCCCCTATTTTACTTAATTTTCTCTCGAATTGGAAAGGTAAATTTCTCTCAGATTGGGAAAGGGCTATCCCTTTCCAATTCGAGATAGGATTTTTTGCGTTTTAGATTAGTTTTGCATCTACATCATAACTTTGATTCAAGTCATCTCATAAAGAGGCGAAAACATAGGGTTGGTTTGATTGAACCCTCAAGTCAATCACCCTTTATGTTGATCCAAATCTTTTATCGATATAATTAAAGGATCAATATAAAAGGTATTGTATAGTTCGTATATATTAATTTGTCTTTTTTATTTAAGATAGTTTAACTTAGATAGTTTTATAATTCTTTTCTTTGTAACATTTACTTTTAGGATTAACTTTGATATTTAATCTAACAATTTAGTTAGAATGGATAAGGTTGAAAAGCCAACTTAAGATGATTTTACAAGCCACATTTAACTAGATTAGATAATTGAAAGATAATATAATATATATTACTAATTTAACTTTATCTATTAGCATCCCTTTAGAACTAATATTTTGACATTATAATAATAACATAGTTATATTATATGGTAAAGTAGATGACATATTTTAATAATATGTGACATTGTAGCATATGTTATATATATATAAGATTTATATTAAATAAGATTAATTACTAACATAAACTTGGTATTAAGATAATATTAAAACTATTAATATAGCTATACTTTAACACTAAATTAGTGTTATCCTGACTAACACTTAGATTAACATAGGTTAATACTACGTGCGGTTTAGTTGAGCCATTAATAAACTTAAGATTTTACTTCTTTGCAAGAGTTTTGCAAGAAGGTCAATCCAATATTTCTCTTCCTGTTGGTAAGAAATAGAAACATTAGCCAGAAGAGACAAAGAGAAGGTAATTGGACCTAGTTTAACCAGTTGGAACCACCATTCCAAACATAAAAGGTGTTGCTTTAAGTTCCCGACCGGGTGGCTTTCCCCCAATGTTGAGGTAAACATTTTTAACCATCAATATATAATAACCATGAAAATATACATCATCGAACCCAACGTGATATGGATTTATGTGATTAGGATCATTCAGATCTTTTGGAAGATCCTTGTTCTATAAAAAAATAAATCGAATGAAAAGTTATTATTTATTTCATGCAATATATATAATATTAGAACGTATGAGATGAAACAATAATCATATTACATCATATAAAAGAGCATATAAAATAATAAAATTTCAAATAATTTACAACCGATATGCTGTAAAAACGTATGTTGTAATAACGAGGCATTTCATATTGCTTGTTAGACCTGAAAAGTGGGCAACCAAAGAGGTGTTTCCGCCACTAGGCACTACACCAACACTTGGGGAATCAAGCAAAAAAATTGAGAATGTAACAAAATATTGATAAACAGATGCTGTAACAATGGATGTTGTGACAATATATGTTGTAACAACATATGCTATAACAACATGTATGAATGTTAAATCTGCTGAAAATGCTATAACACCCATTACTGTTCAAATTTTTGAAGATGTTGTAAAAGATGATGCTATAAAAACTGTCACTATTGAAACTACTGAAACAATGACCATTATAGTGGATGGTGTAACAACAGATGTTGTAACAATGAATGTTCTAATAATAGAGGGGGTAGAAAGCCATCATCTTGCTTTTTAAAGCTTGAAAGTGGGAAGCCAAAGAGGTGTTTCTGCCACCCAACACTACACCAACACTTAGGGGATCAAGAAAAAAAAAATTAGAAGTACAAACATAGGTAACAACAGATTGAGAAATACATGTTGTATTGAAAGAGGTTATAACAACAAATTTTGTAACAACATATACCATGACAAATGATATAATAACATATGTTGTAACAACAATCCATTTCATCTTTCTTGTAAAAGCTTGAAAGTAGGTAGCCAAATAGTCGTTTCTACCACCTAACACTACACCAACACTTGGGGGATCAAGAAAAAAAATTCAGAAACAAAAACATAGGTAACAATAGTTTGAGAGTAGATGTTTTAACAACGGATGTTGTAAGAGTATATGTTGTAATAATATATACCATAAAAACATGTCAATGTTAAATATGCTGAAAATGTTGTAGCAGTTCATGCTGTAACACCCATTATTGTTGAAAATTCTGAAATTGTTGTAAACGTTGATGCTATAGCAATTGCTACTATTGAAACTACTGAAACAGTGACCATTACAACGGATGTTGTAACAACAATTGTTGTAACAATTGAGGGGGTAGAAATCCATTTCATTTTTATTGTCAAAGCTTAAAAGTGGGCAACCAAAGAGGTGTTTCTTCCACCCAACACTACACCAACACTTGGGGGATCAAGAAAAAAAAATTGAGAAGCACAAACATATGTAACAATGGATTATGAAGCACATGCTATAACAACATATGTGTAACATCACCCAAACCCTCAAACTGTTAGAGGAATGGGGTAAAACATATTTATTTATTTATTTCCTCCCAACTCTACTGTACTTTCCAACTTTTCATAAGGGTCTCACAACTAGAGCTATTACTCTACATGATTTATTATATATAAGGCCCTGCCAAATGCAACGACCTCCGCTCACTGCATCAGCCTGTCACTGACTACTCAAGAGGGTCAACCTCTAACCAATCGCAGGACTTTTGGGCTAGTGTGTCAGCCAACTCATCCTGATCGATCCCATAACTGTGCCACACAATACTGCAAGGTAATATTATGGGTTTGTACCCTTGGGCCATGTCGTCACTTCCTTATCCAATTGCGTTAAAGGAAAAATCAAGTCGCACCAATGAAGGGTCTCCACGATGAGGGTTTGGATCGGTGCAAGTTTTTACTAAATTTTCGTTATAAGTTTAAGGCTTTCCCTCCTACGCCGCATCAAACTTACATAAAATATATGTGATGGATCGAATAAGGGATCTTAACCCTACCTTAAGAAATGAATTATGTAGAAATTATATAACTGATATGTTATACATCCGAGATTCTCCTGATCACACACTATTTGACTTCATGCACAATACAGAATCTCTTCTACTATTGATCATTACTTGCGGAAATAAAATCAATTGCATGCACACATTAAAACCATAAAAATTCACACATATGAACACAGTAATTTATGGGAAAGCTTAAAGTTGAAAACCCCCTACTATATGTATATTATGTGTCGTATAGATCATGTAACAATCATCATACAAATCTCCTCACAAGCTCTCAGTACAATCTCTAATTGATACACACTAATCAGGTCCGATCTAGCAAATCCCATGCACCGATCTCTACCACCTACTAGCCTGCCTCTACTGCGCAATCACTGCTGAAGAATGGCTCTGAATGAACTTGAATTGGTCCAGCCTTGCTCACACAATCCTCATTGGCATCTCCAATCACTGGTTGTTGCAAATCATGCAACAGTATAGTCACAACTGATAGTCACACTGCTCTTTCACCTACCTCTTCACTGGTCTCCACTGAAACTGTCCATGCACCGTAGTTAACTGATGTATTCTTTAGTTGATTAATGAGTTAATAATTAGTGAATTAATTAATAATTAATTCACACCACTCTCACTAGTGTATCAATCAGCTAGACTAGATACAACTAGCTCAACTATGTTTAACTCAGTTAAACTGAACACAACTCCACCAACTACCTCAATAACTCCACCAAACTCTGTCACATGAGTTCTAACTAAAGTCTCCATGCAATAGCTCCACTTAACCCTCAGGAATAGCGTAATTCCTTCTGTCAGCTCCTGTGCCACATCTGTGCACTTAACTTAAGTGCTCCAAGAGAATAAGATAATGTTTAGAGTCCAAATATTATTAAGAGCTAATAATATTCGACATATCTATTTTTAGACTGGCAATCTAAAAATAGATTCCGCCCAATATGTCTAAAAATAGAAGTCCATATATTTTCCAACTTGACCAACCATCCATAAATAGCATCCTTCAACTCATAGAATATGATCGACATGTCTAAAAATAAACATAGTCTAAAAATAGACTTGCGCCAAAAATAGCCTGCGGGCCCACTTAGTGAAGGCGACTCTTTTCACTAAGCTCATCATCTTGTTGCAATATCAACACATTAGACGAGGATCCTTATGACCTTTGTAAGAGAAATCCTCAACCTAACCATAATTTCCCTCAGCTGGTTATTTCGACCACGACTCTGTCTCATAGGTCATGCAGACCTATGTATCAGTGCCAATACTTGGTACCAATGTTGATGGATTATTAATGTGCCCTATGGTGCTACACCTCCCAAGCTTGAGCTAATCTAAATCCAAGGAGTTCCTATCCTTCTGCATTCCTTGTTCTCAGACATGGAATCCCATGCATGCTGGCATAAGTTTTCTTGCAACCCTTACCTACCAGTGGCTGCATGTGAACTCCTTAAAGGTATCCACCTTGTCTTCCACAAGTCAAAGCTTTCATGCTTCAAAGTAGGTTTGTAAGCAGCTCCATGGTGATATGTAGATACTTTCAAGGTCAAGCTAACTACACCTTGATGCAAGTAGAAGATATTTGGGTTGCTTATAATGCAAGGTTGGAGAAGCCTACGTGCATGGGTGCCGACTATTCCTACATGTATAAGGAGGATAACCCTTCCAACATTGACTCAATGCCTTTTTCATAGGTTCAATGGCTTATAGCCCGGTGAAGGAACATCCATGTATATGTACAAACCCTGCCAAGCGGGTGGTCTCTTATGTACTTATTTTATGTTAATAAAAAGGGTCTTTGTGCCCAATGTTCCAAGTTTTTATTCCAGATCCTGATGGATTTTTCTGTTTTTGTGGCATTTCATGACATCTTTGTATTACTTACATATGTGTTGTTAATTAGTACGAATAAGCATTTATCCCAAGACAATATTCTGGTTCAGGAACAAGAATCAAGTTAGTTTATTGTATACAACATTATACATTATGATGTAGAGTATATGTTAAGAAATACAATAATGAGCATTTAACACAACACTTCATTCCATTGCAAATGCATACACTAGTTCAACTTTTTTTTCCCAAGAAAAAAATTGTAATTTTCATTAATTATAAATAAAATTACATGTTGTATCAGATACGTATTGTGACGACGCAAAAACTATGGTCATACAATAAGTTATCATAAGTTCAGGATGGTTCAGAACATCATAAAAAAATATTTACAGAGTATTGTGCAGTTCAAAAAATAAATAGCATGAAAGATAAAGTATCCCAAAAATATGTGGTGCCAAAAAATGCCCCTAAACAGTCAGAATGATCAAGCAGCTCCAAAGTTCCTGTATCTTCAATGAAAGGCCTATAGTAATACTGGAATGCTTCTGGTCCATTATGTGCATTGATGAGCCATTGTCCCCATGTTAGCTAAATGAATTCTTTGGATAGGTATTAAGCCACCTAGTTCCTTTCCCTATAAATATGAGTAAGCAGTGATGGAGTCAAAGTGAGATTTTAGTGCCATAACCTCATCCATCAATCCTATGAGTGTGTGCATGTGACACCTGGCTACATTGTTGAACCAGTTTATTACAATATTAGAGTCCCCAAATATCTGTATTTTGTTGCATCTTTTTTCAAGGGAAAATATAAGAAGTAGTATGAGGCAGTTAAGTTACGAATAATTGTTGGTGCCCAGGCCTAATCCCATCTTGATCTTGTAATGGTGGGTGTCTGAATGATATAAAATGGAACCAACTCCACAACCTGCAATTCCTGATGCCCCATCAAAATATGCCTAGGGATATGATTTGTCTATAGATTCCAACACAAGCACCCCGCCTTGCAATTTGATTTCCTCATTAGGGATCATATGGAAACGTGCTACAATGGAGTTGCATATGGACAGCCAATTGATCATGGAATTTTTAAAGGTAATGTGATTGTGGACCAGCCATATTCCCCATAAAACAAGAAGAGGAAGGTTTCGATCTTTCAAGGATGTAACCGAGTGCCACCAATTTTTCCACACCGAAGGGATATAATCCCCTTGCCAGATGTGAGAGGTTAGTTTCCATATCTTGCAGGTCATGGGGAAATTTAAGAACAGGTGATCAATGTCCTCACCATGTTCCTTGCACAATCAACATCTGGATGGTCCAAGAATTGATCTCTTTGCAATATTATCCTTTGTGGGTGCACGTTTTATGAGCATACACCACATGAATAACTTAGCCTTTGGAGGTGCCTTCAACTTCGAGAGGTGCCTCCACCACCAATTCATATCATGGGGTTCTTGAGTCGAGATGAGTGTAATATATCCTTCTTTAGGGGTGTACAATCCACGCGAAGAAGTATCCAAAATCATCTTTCCCTCCCGTTCCAAAATTCTGACATGGGTTGCCCTTAGTGATGTGCAATATCTATTCCATTCCCCACTCCAATTATCTGGGATGTTCAGTGCTTGTGGAGATTTCCAAGCCTGTGATTGCCATGTAGAATTGTCCTCATCCACTATGTGACATAAGTAGTGGATCCCTGAGGCCATGAGAAATTGTCTTCATTCCAAATATAACAAGTGATCTCATCCACATACTAATTAGGCATCCATTCCAATCCGCACTTGAGTGCTCGATCCAATGCGCCAAGAAAGGCCATGCTTGATGACAATAATTGATTTTTTTATTACACGCCATACAATGGATAATACAAGTCTGCATCCAATGGTTCCTCTAATACATTCAATAATGGTCATAGGTGCAATGTATTTCAGATATGTAACCTCCTGCCAGAGACTGTTTTAATTTAGTATTTTCCATCCCATTTTAGCAGCCAAAGCAGTGTCGAATAGATTTAAATACTTTAGGCCCTAACCTCCCCACTATTTTGGTTTTGCAATTTTGTCCCAACCTACGCAAGAAAATATGTTTCCCTCCTTATTCCCCCTCCAAAGGAATCTTCGAAAGATTTGTTGTATTCTAGATGTAATTCCCTTGTGGATCCGAAGCAAGTGCCATCCAGTAAACCGTAATAGCTTGCAATACTGACTTGATGAGGACTAATCACCCAACTCTAGAGAGATATCTCTATTTCCAAATATTAACTCTCCTCTCCACTTTCGCTATAATCCAGTTCCAATCTGTGATCCTGTAATCAATGGGTTTGAGCCTGAACCCTAGATATTTGAGCCCCTCCTCTATATCTTGGTGATAAAATAGGAATTGTTAGAGTGCATGTCTACTCTCTTGGATGGAGAATCTAGCCATCATGATTGTGGATTTGCTAAGATTTGGCAACATGCCTGTAGCTTTACAAAAAAAATTCAAAATCCTCTTGAAACAATTGGAGTCTTGAATTGATCCATCAAGAAATATGAGAACATCATAAAAAAATAACATATGATTCAGGTGAATATATTCAGTAATTTTGACCTCGATTAAATTCCCATCAACCCTAACTGAGGCTATGAGATTTGTTAGCTCCTCCATGATCATAAGGAAGAGAAATGGGGATAAAGGGTATCCTTGTCTGAGACCTCTCCCAACATGGAAAAAATCATAAGTTGCACCATTAATGAGAATGCTAAAAGATGCATTAGTGATGCAACAGATGATCCAATTAATGAAGGAGTGGGGGAAGCTAGTATGAGTGAGGATAAGCTGTAAATAGGTCCAACAGGTACAGTAAAAAGCCCTGGCAAGTTCGATATTTTTTTAAAAGAAGGGTCAACGCATGCACGTTGTAATTACTGGCCAGACGGACGAGGTCATACTGCTCCTGGTGATCTCCGCTAATTCCGGTCGATCGTCTTCGGGTCTCACAATGTCTCGCAGCGAACCACCTTTGTAGGCCGCAATGCACAGCGTGCAGCGTATCCTCGTTTTCCGCAGCAACCATAATTTTGATAAAGCCCTGGCAAGTTCGATATTAAGAATGGTACTTTTGAGGCTTTTGAGTTTGATATAATGCAATGCTTCTTGAGTCGTACCAATGGCCTCATGAATTTTCATTTTATGGAGAAAGGTGAATTATTCCTTGGATATATGTTGGGATAAAATAGGCTTGATACAATTGGCGACGATCTTAAAAATTATTTTGTAAAGAATTTGCATAAGGAAATGGGCCTGTATTCATTAAAGGACAGAGGCTTATCAATTTTAGGGATGAGGGAAATAAAAGTGCAATTGAAGCCCTCAAACATTCTGCCCAAGACTTTGGAATCCTCGATGGCCAGAAGAAGATCCTTACCAATATGATCGAAGAAGGATAGATAAAATTCAATAGGCCATCCATCTGGACCAGTACTCTTGTCTTTTTTTAACCATTTAGTACTGCTTGTATCTCCCCTAATGTAACAACATCATTGAGATTATTAGTATCTTCATCCTCCACATACCTTGTCATATTCCTGGCAATACTGAGCACCTATCATATATTAGCCACTCGAGGGTCTCTATATATATGGGAGAAGTGTCTAATACCCATGTCCAAGAGCTGATGATGAGTTTTTTCCACCCTACCTTCTTGATCCTTCAGTTCCAAAATGGTGTTGATACTTTTCCTGCCCTTCGCACATTGCTGAAATAATTTGGTATTATCATAACCCATCTTGAGCCAAATATCCCTGCTTTTGAGTCTCTAGGTTTCCTCTTTTTGTCTTAATAGCTTGATCTTTTCTGATTCCAGTTGGATTAATTATTCCTTTGTCACACCTGATGTGAAACCCAACCATTCTGATCTAGGCAATAGTGATATTTCTATTTCAACCCTCCACAATGATTCTTCATCTCAAAGCCTGTTCTCCCTTGCCCATTTGATTGTCCTATCCTTGATCTTGATCAAGTTACTGGTGACGAATATCTCCGACATGATGTTGTGATCCTGATGGCAATGAATCCAGGAATCCATAACTATTTTGTGGAATTCAGGTTCATCCAGCCAGATGGGATTGAACTTGAAAGGGGAGTGTGGCCTGCTATTCTCCACTTGGATTTCAAAATATATGGGGGAGTGGTCTGAGATGTTTCCCGATCCCACCCATTGTCTAGCCCTGTCCACCCTATCTGCTAACTTGGATTTGATCAGGAAGCAGTCCAACCTTTGCGCTAATGCAACTTCCCCAATTCACCTATTACACCAAGTGGGAATCTTTTAAGGCATATCCAGATCTAGTCGATCAAAATTATCCATCAATTGATCAAAATAACCTGACAGGGGATCCAACATGGTACTAGGGCCCCAAGATTCTGACTGTCCATTAATGGAAAAAATTAGGTCTCCACCCAAAATGATATGCTCCACCCTCGTGATCAAAGAGCCCATCAACTTCTCCCAAAATGCAGGCTGGTTATGGCAGGGGCCATAAATATTTATTATCTGGAAATGAATATCAATATCTGATGATGTAATGTATGCACCAAGAACCCATTCCCTTCCCCAAACATTATTTACTTTGATGTTTCATTTGTTGAACCTATGGCGCATTCCCCAAATCGCCCTCTCACATCCAAGGTATGAAACCGCCGGCCCAGGCATAAGTCGGAAAGAAAATTGTGAACAACCTCATCAATCCCTAATATTTCTTGAAGAAATATGACATCCACTTTTTCTAAAACAAGAAGTCACCTAAGAGCCATTTTCTTATCAATGATGGCTAACCCTCTGCAGTTGAATGATAGATAGATCATGGATCACCCATGGAAGGGGTATCCTTTGTTCTAAGAACCCGATCAATTGATATTTTCCTCCCCAAATCCACCTCGATCCCCGCTTGAAGGATGGCTTTGGAGAGCGAGGAAGGTCTACCCTTGGAGGATTTCAGAACCTTGAGGGAGGGATTGTCACCTAACCCGAATGAGTGGTTGGTTAGGGTTATATATGTGGGAGGAGCTATAACCCGAATGCTCAGACATAGATGAGGGACCAAAGTGACCAACATGAATGGTAGGGGCAAGGGAAGAAGGGTGAAGGGGATCAGATGCAACAGGGAAACTAATGGGGACAATAATTCGATTATTAATTATCAATATAGATGCAATATTAGATAATACATGAGATTCAATAAGCAAAACATTATAATTAATGGGGGAAGAGGGAGAGATCGAAGTACCTGGAATGGGTCTAGAGTCCGCCTCTGGAGGTCGAGTGACCAATGTTGGATTCGCTTGAGGCGCAGTATGGGGAGTCACCTTCCAAGATGCTCACAGAGGTCTCGATTTAGTGGAATGCATCTCCTGTGTTGTATCCATGCCAAATACCTTCTTGGTTTGAGTCCCCACATGCACCAGAGTTTTGGAGGTTCCATATTGGCAGTATTAATGAGTGGACATTCCTTTTATAAATGCCCAACCGCATGGAATTTCCTACATCTGAAGGGCACCCCTTCATAGTCTAGGATTTTCCATCTGGTAATTTCCTTGTACTACAAACAATAAATTTCCACCAGCCCCTCACGGGTGTCCAAGTGCACCATTATTCTTGCCATCAAGATGTTCCTAGTCTCCATATAGGACTGATCATGATCCAAGTAAATTCCCATGTCTTCACCAATGCACCTGAGGACATCCTCCATCCAAAATTACAGTGACAGGCTAGGTAACCATACCTAAATAGGACTGGCTCCCATTTTTTCCTTGTCTGAGTTGGAGAGGGGAGTCCATCGTTTAAGCAGAACCAGGGTCATCTCTATATGCCTATATTTCGAAAATGTCGAGCTTTCCATTTCTGGATGAGGAAAGATAAGGGTGAACCAACCCCTGTTAATGGTGAGAACTGCGGGGAGTTGTTCTAGTATGTTCCCCCAGATCTCAGAGGTCCATTTTTAGCGTCCAGATGAGGTGTAATTTCTTCCTTAGACCCTTCCAACCAACACCATTTGGGCAGTCTCCTCTGCTTGTTGCATGCTGATGCCTTCACCAAAAACCAGGACTCTGCCATTTTCACGGCTCTTAGTAAACTTAGCTTTCTTTTTCCCCATTCTTTGAGCTAGTATGTCTTGTGTGAGACCCGCTTCGTCTGGTAGGGTATTGTCAGATTCCGACACCATGTTGTCTTCCAACTGAGGTGTCGGAAAAGGGATACCTTCAAAGCAGCCTTAAGCTTTAACAATAGGTGGGCTCCCCAAAATTTCCTCTCGATGGATAAGTTCCTCAGCAGGTCGTAGCCCTAGGTGTTTAAAACCCAAAGCCTTGTCGTGGGCACCAAAGAGACCCTTCGTGCCCTCAGTGGCCACACCTAATTCCTCCAAGATAGTTTGAGGCTGCTGTTTGTTCCATAGTTTGAGAATCAACGACGAGGGAATGGAGAAAGTTGGCGAGATCGGTATATCTGGGGCAATATCAGTAAAATTTTCAGTAATAACCAAATTAGTTTTCCTAATCCCAAGTTTCCCGAGTGATGACTCACCCACCTCCATGTCCATTAACCGGGGTTCCACCTGTTTCATTATGGTCGATGTTGCCTCCATGTTAACCCCAACTGTCTGCTGAGGTGGGTAGTTGGTCCAGATCTGTGCCAGTTCTAGTGTATCAGAGGAGTATTCAAGCTCAACCTCCTCCATAATGGCGTTCCAAACAAAAAACAATATTGTCCAGTAGAAAACCCTAAAAAACCACTTATCTTCTTCAAATGGTTTCGATAAAAAGCAGAGGGACTGTAACTTTCTACCGCACTCTGATGGGGTCTAGGCAACACTAGTTCAACTTTTTTATCAACACTGTTCATTTCAGAGGTGTGCCATATGAATTTATGTATGCATTTATTTATCTTAACTATAAATATATCTCTGCATAGAGAGGCATCCACATGCTCATCACATTAACAACGTTATTATAGTCCAAAACGAATCAAAACCATTTCAACTAGAAATGCATAATAGGTTAATTAATATTTAAGCAACACAAAAAAATACTCATCTTTAAAGTTGAATGGAAACAGAGTCTGGGACAAGGACTCTCCACCCAACCATAGAGAACTACAACCACACTTACTTGCAACTGTCACCCTCGAGCCATATTCCATATTCTAAGGGGGTGCTTTCTTAAGGGATTAGAATACCAATTACCAATGGAAACAAGGAATCCAAAGGGCCTCTTCCTCAATCCCACAAGTTGACACTGTCATCTTCTTAGAACAGGGAGTCTAGAGGTTATATCCTCACCCCAAGTGCATACACATTGATTCACTCCCTTCTAGGGAGTCCAAGATCCATTGTAACAATAATATAGTAACCAAGGTCTTTAATCAATTATTATTTTGATGTTGATACATGATTATCCTCTCCCTCTTGGTTTCTTGTCCCTTTTCCTTGTGAAGGTTCCCAAGTGCATGAGTCTATGTACCTTCCTTGCAATTCATTCAATTTTAAGAACCAGTTCATTAATTCACGCACCAACCAACTTTTAATTTTGTCCCAAATATTCCATATTTTCTCCAGAAGGAAACCTCAACCTCCCAAGCAAGCAATCCTCCTCCCCAACTCTGGAATCCATGTCCCTTTGACTTAGTCCCTTTTTATTAATTTCACATATTTTTAAAAAATATTTACATTGCATTATTGATGCAGTTGGATAACGGTGGCCACCCACCTATTCCACTTGGACCCCCACCATTGTTTCTTTCAGGTTTTTAGTTTCCTTAATTGTAGCACAATTTACTATTTTTGGCAGTTTTTCGGGCCCTGAACTTCCGAAGCAATTTTGAGGCCCTAAATGATATTTTTTTTGAAAAATAACCTTTGGAAAATGTGGCTATTCAACTTGAAAGTAGTTGGAAATAGTTGTAGTCCTCATATAGATATTTATAACGAGGTATCGTGTGTGCCAAACAAAGATCATATGCCAAAGTTAGGACCCCGAGAAATTGATGTACAAATTTACCCCAACGGGGCCCATAGTTTGGTGTTTCATCTCCTAGGGTTAGGTTTTCAGATGTTTAGGGTTTTACAATGTTTCTCAATAATAAATAGGCCTTCGAGCCTCATTTTAACATAGTTAAGAGTCTTGTAGCCGCCACATATCTTCTCAGAGATAAGCTACCAATGCCCTAGCTAGTTTATTTCCATTCTGTCTGTAAGCATATTTAAGTTATGTGATATTAATGAAATGAAGTATTATTTCTGCTACATCTCCATGTTTATGTGTATTTATGTACTTTATTACATTCCTGCATAACTTTAGATCAATGGTATTAGAACGGTTTTCGCTTTATTGATTCTTCTTTGCATGTGCCCAACGAGGTCAGGGTATAAGGAGTTAGGGCTCAATCTGGTTGAACCTTTGAAATATCAACCTCGCAAACCCTGACAGATGCCCATGGGGGACGAAAATAAATATGAGGGAGCATGAGATCGTATCAAAATATTGCTTGAGGAGGCCCTTAAGAAACAAAGGAATGTCATAATGGATAACTTTATCTAGATCCTTCAACAAATGCCCACCAACGGCGCATCTACATCCAAAAGCCACTATGGAGCCACAACTCATTTTAAGGTACAAGTAAACTTTGACATTCCCATATTTGAGGGCCAAATAGATGCATACATCGTAAAATAATGGTTGAATCTGTTAGAAGGATATTTCTCCTTTCATGACTTTTCCAACCGGGAAAATATTACTTTTTCACTCCTCAAAGCCACCCCCCATGTCAAGGAATGGTGGGAAACCTACTGTGAGCAAAAGGACGAGAGGGAACCCTCTTTTTTTTTTTTCCGCACCCACTTGGAATTGTTTTCGCGACACCATCAAGGAACAATATTATCCTGTGGGGAGCTATGAGAACAAGTACATACAATGGATTACGCTGTGGTAGCAAGGGGATCAATATGTGCATGAGCTGACGAATTTGTACCATACCCTGCGCAAAAAATTGGGTATCAAAACATTCAGTAAAAAATTTGGTGCTGAAGTACCACAGTTGTCTCCACAGATAAATTCACGAGGAAATGGAGTTCCTCGACATCTCCTTTATTGGTGTAGCATACCAGTATGGTGTCAAGATTGAGAAGAAGTTCAAACAGAAGAAGAGAGACTTTGGATCTACGAATCAGAAGCAAGGGAAAGGTGCTACCAAACCGCAGAAGAAAGGAAAAAGCTGCGGTGGGGAAGACGAAGATACTCTGCCAAATACGAAAGAAAATAATAACACCGCGAAGCCAACTTAAGGACACGGGAAAGTGGTGTGAGTTCCATAAGAGCTCCACACACAACACAAATGAGTGTTAGGCCAAGCAATCACTAGTGGCGGAGATGAAGGCTTCTGAATCAAATGCATGCTCCGAATCTGAATCAGAACCTGATAAGGGGAATGAAAAATGGAAGCATATTATCAATGCAGTGCCTAATGCCACCGTTTCCACCACAAAGATCTATAAGGAGGAACCCAAAGATCCAAAGGAGGGGGAGCATCTCTACCATTCCCAGATGTGGGTAAAGGGTCCACCGCTATATTTAATTGTTGAAAGCGGGAGCTAAAAGAACCTCATTTCAGCAGAGGTCATGAAGCGGCCGGGCTTGCTAACCACAACACACTGACAACCGTACACCATTCTTCGTGTCAGCTAACAGTGCTGCCTTCCCTACAACATCAAGCCCTTCACGGATGAGGTATTATGTGAAATTTCTCCTCTTGATGTTTGGGATGTATATTAGGCTAACCATACTTGTGGAAGCGACATGTTGTGTATGATTCCAGGCCTCACACCGTTATTATTACTTTGGGAAATAAGTTGTACAAGATACCAAAGGTAGCACCGCCTGCTGCTATCCCTTTGGTTACTTTAAAAAAATGCAGTAAGCTAATTTCCAAAACCAAGAAATTTGTTTTCCTGATAATCCACCCTTAGGGCAATAATAATACTATGGCGATGACCTACAGACAGGGCTCCTCTGCATGAGAACAGCATATGGAAAAGTTCATGGAGGAGTACAAGGACATCTTCACCTCACCACGCAGGGGTGCCTCTACACTCTCAAGTCAAGAACCCCATCTATCTGACCCCAGGGGCATCGTTTCCTAATGGAACAATCTGTCGGCACTTTGTTCTTGAGAACGAAAAAATCAAGAGGTAGATTCAGGAGCTGTTGCAGAAAGGTCACATCCAGTCGAGTTCATTTCCCTATGGGAACCCAATCGTATTGATGCAGAAGAAGGATGGGACTTGGAGACTCTGTATTGACTATCAGGAACTGAACAAGATCACTATCCAGAATAGGTACCTGATCACATGGATTGATGACCTTCTGGACAAACTCAAGGGGGAAAAACATTTCAGCAAGATCGACTTGAAGTCCGAGTATCACCAGGTACCAATAAAACCCTTCGATATGTGTAATACTGCCTTCAAAGTGAAGGAGGGCCTTTCTGAATGGTTGATCATGCCTTTCAAGTTGACGAATGCTCCCGCAACCTTCATGAAGCTGATGGACGACACCTTGCGGCCATTCACCAAATCATTTGTAGTAGTGTACTTGGATGACATCCTGATATTCAACAATACTTGGGAAGAGAACCTCCACCACATCCGACATGCCCTCCAAACACTGCGACAACACAAGTTGTGTGCCAATTTGGATAAGTGCACTTTTGGCGTGGCCTAGGTTCAATATTTGGGATACATTATTGAAGAGCGAGGGGTGCATGCAGATCCAGCCAAGATCTAAGTCATTCGGGATTGGACAACCCCAATGACTCTAACAGAGCTTCGCAGCTTTCTGGGTCTTGCCAATTTCTACCGCAAGGTCGTGTTGGGATTCTCTCATATCACTTGACCCTTGATTAAACTCACCAAGGGAAGAACATAAGAAAAAATATTTTGGTTTGAATCTCAATAGAAGGAATTCGTAGAGTTGAAACATCGCCTCTTCTCTGCCCCAATGCTCACATTACCAAACTTATAAGAACCATTTGATATCAAGAAAAATGCCTCAAACTATGCTATTGGGGTAGTTATTACTCAATAGGGGAATCCAGTGGCATATCATAGTGAGACACTATCCAACATATTTCGAAAGCATCCCACATATGACAAAGAGATGTATTCCATTTTGCATGCTTACCGATAATGGAAGCATTACATTTTTGGAAAGGAAACGATCATCCACACAGACCACCAGACTCTGCAGTTCATATAGACACAAGGGAAGTTGCAGAATAATCGCCATCAAAAGAGGTCCACATATCTGCAACAATTTCATTTGAAAATCAAGTACAAGAAGGGCAACACCAATAATTTTGCAGATTGCTTCAGCCGATCCCCAATCACGACACTAACCATCGTGCTCAAATATTGTGGGCACGAGACTTTTGTTAGGCCACTTCTCTACAAGAGCGATCTAGAATTCAACCACACATACAAGAAACTATTAGAGGGTAAACAATTCCAAATTTTCAGCTCTAGGATGCTCTGCTATGTCACTTAGGACACCTTTATGTTCCTTCAAGCAATTGTTCCAGGATGAATTGGGAAGCACACTGCAGTCATGTTGTTGGGCATTTTGGGGTTGATAAAATAGTGACAATATTGCATAATTATTTATATTGGCCGAACCTTCGATAGTATGTCAGGAAGTACATCAGATCCTGCACTACCTGCGCCATTTCCAAACTGATCATCAATAAGAAAAGCCTCTATACTCCGCTGCCTACCCCTATTCGACCTTGGGAATACATTTCCATGGATTACATGTCAGACCTTCCTTCTAATAAGCATGGAAACGATTGTGTTTTTGTGGTCGTCGAGAGATTCTTGAAGATGGCCATTATGGCGGCTTGCAAGAATAATATCACAGTAGAAGCCACTACTAAAATCTTATTTGAACGAGTGTGGGTACACTTTGGGATCCCATAGTCTATCATCTCAGATCAGGAAAACAAGTTCCTCAATACATTTTGGTCAAGCCTCTAGTGAATGTTGGAGACTAAGCTCACCAATTCCACAACTTTCCATCCCCAAACTGATGGCCAGACAAAGGTCGTCAACAGGATGATCGTACACATTCTGCACATGTACAACTCAAAGCATCCACGTACATGGGATGATATCCTCTCCTATGTAAAACACAACAATAACTGGGTGTTGGGTGAAATTATCGTCGTCAAATAATTTCCCTAACATAAATTATCAGTCATAGGAATTTGTAGACTTACGAGGCACATGCATTGTATATGTAGGACTGAAGTTAAATTAGCCTAGTCTAATGCTTTTGTCTCTGATTCAAGATGCAGTAAGTGAAGGAAGAGGCCCTAACTTAGGAGGACCTGGTTGTCCTTCCCCAGAGTACTGTCTTCAAGGAGAGAGACTAAAGAGAAGCAGTTTGTGATGTGTAGAAAGCGAGAGAAGAGGCTCGTAACTTAGGAGGTCCTGATCGTCCTTCCTCACAGTTATACTCCAACAACATTAGCACCGCATCATATCATAAATTGGAAATGTGAAATCGTATAAGAGAAAAACAACATGAGAAGAGTAACGTATCTGTCAACATATGTGAACTAACATTAACGATGAAGAAAAACAAAATATTTTTACACCATGAAAGATTACATAACCAAAACTTTATTCTAGGCTCTAATTCTTAAGTCAATTTTCAACTTCTTCCTTCATTCCTTTTCTTTTCTCTCTAATTTTCCTCTAGAATTATCTATCTTCATATATATCAAAATGAAGAGAGAGAACTCTCTTTTATACATGAGTGATTTGAAAATAAGATAAGCAAATCATAATTACAAATCCACTTTTCTCTCGACTAATATCCCTATAATTACAAAATATGATCCCATCAAATCCTCGCTCATCTCTCACAAATCTTGGATAAGATATTTTATCCAAATCTCCATGATATTCTCCTTGGAATAAGCTTGAATAATTATCCTTTGAATTCTTGAAATGACGGAGGAAAAATTCAAGAATTTTTTTGAATGATCCTTCCAAATAATCCTACACATTACAAAGCTCATCCACATTTGATATATTAATGAAATAGGTTAATTTTTCCAATAATTAATCATAAATTCTCTTATAATATTAAAAATAAATATATTGCAAAATAATGAGGTGAACCCATGAAAATGGTATGATGAATGGTTAAATGAGGTGATAGAATGTGAGGAATGACGAGGATAAATATGATAAAAATGCGACAATTACGAGACCCAACACACCCCCCAACTGAACTTGTTACATGTCGTCATGCAACCTTGCATGGATTAAAAACTTTTGGCTTTGCATGATTATGGTTTCTAGCAATATATCATTCCAGAATGTGAAATACATGTACTGCCACTGATATTTTCTATGGTTGGTTCTTGTGTTAACAACCATGAATACAACAAATGTTGGTTCTTGTGTTAACAACATTCATTTCTTTCATTTTATTTTTATTTTTAATAATACATGTACTGGAAATGAGAAGTCATTAATATGCATAAGAAAACATTTTCTCATATTTTTTAATCATGCCAAAATAAATATCAATGTATTAAAATCAACTGCAACGAAGTGTAGTTTGGAAGTGTCATTTTGGTTGAAAATATATGAGGTGATGAATGGAATCAAATGGTAATGAATATTTCCACCCCAAACTGAAGATGTGTTATGTTTACGAAAAGGAGAAAGATAATGTAATACGGTGAGGGAATTTTCCAAGTTCATTTATTTTCAACATGTAAGAAATTGTTTGATTAAAAATTAGAAAATAACATACCTTCACTTACCCAAACAATTGATGAACTATGCAATATAAATGTAGCTGCTGCTGCTTTTGAATCAGGAAAATGTCATGTTGATTTTTTTGGATGAGAGAAAATGTCATGCTGCTAGATGAAGTGAAAGAATCTGAATTGCTGCTTAGTTGTATGAATAATAAGATGATGTTTGAAATTGGAACTGTCTTACTCTCATATGGCTGAAGGAATTTTGTTACAACTGTTGATGGAGTCATGAAAAATATATAGTCTTCTTCTGCTACAAAACCTGATGGTACAATTCTAGTCATGCAAATGAATGTGTCGATGTCGAGCATGAAAATAAGTCATTGGATTACTGACCATTAATGGATGTCGTGAACCAACGCGAGGAAAACTCACCATTGATGTCAATGGGTGCCAAGGTACCCAAGTACATCTTGCGAAGTGTGAAAAAATTATTTGATGTCGAGCCACGTGCAAGATCCAACGATCAAGGGACATTGATGTATTCCCATGACAATTGACGAGAGAAATTGTCATTAGGGCATACAAGCCTCAAGGTACTAATGAGGACTCTAGTCTCTATCCCAGATAAGGTGCTGAGGTCGATGGGTCGAGACTTGTTGAAAGGTGGGCCTTAAGCAATCCCACATCAATCAATGCAAGTTTGTACAAAATGATTGGTAGGACTATAGATGAAAATGATTGCGGTAGAAACATGTTTTAGGAAAAATATAGCAAGGAAATGTGGTCATGGAAAAGGAGTTGATTGGTCTTTATTTATGAGGAAAAATATGAACTAGAAATGATGAAAGAATGTATGCAACTCAAAAAGGTAGGCATGTGTGAAGTCATAATGAAAGGTAGACTTTAATATGGATGATTGATAAGCATAGAAGGAGAAGAGTATTTGAACATGTCATGGCGCAATGGATTTTTTTCAAAAATGTTTGTGTGATAGATATGTGCAATGAAAAGTTTAGCTCCTCCCAGCTTTCACTTTTGTATGTTTTATTGTGATTTCTGAAAATCACTTCTGCATGAAACTGGATTGTCTTCGAACCTGAAAAAGCTTAGAATTATTCCTGCATAAAAATTATGAGATCTATAAAAAACATAAAATGGAGGAATGTTGAAAATAACATGCATCTTACTTGTTGCCTTTGTGCTAGTTCTGTCGACGATTCCCGTATGAAGTGATCAAAGAAACAGATTAGCATAAATACAATTTTAAAAAATTATGAAATATCCATTTTCAAAAAAAAATACTTTTATTTTTAATTATATATATATTAATTTTAATTTTTTTTAAGAAACAAAATTCCTATGTAATTAAATATTTACAAATAATTTCGACTGATCACAATGAGGAATGCTTAATATTTTGAGCTAAGCATATATATACACATTCATGTGCACATACTGCAAATATTTCACCATGGATGCGGCATCAAATAACACCTTGGAAGCTAGTATGATACATGGTATATGCACCATTTTATGCATATACCTCATTCATCGACATCCCTTCCAAACATTTAGCATCTCCTGAAAAATTTCAACTACTAAATCCCTATCTTCGCATTGAAGAAACATATTCAAATATTCACGTAGAGCATACACTTTACCAAATTATAAAAGACACTTCATACAACCCATCTTAAGCCTTGGAAACCGATACAATGATGCATCTTGGAGCCTTTAAAGTACATTTTTGTAGTTGATATCGCTGAGCAAGATTTCTTCACATGCATCCTTCAAATTACTGATGTCATATTTATATGCTCCTTGAAGCAGAGCCAACATGTGTGTGTGAAACTCGTTACGAGTAAGACATCCATATATATATCTCAAAACAACCTTACATGCAATAATCAGTATTAATTGTCAATGATTCCTTTTCCTTCAAGTCGTGCGCAAACATATTTTCAAAGACAGGTGATCTAGCAGCTAGAATAGCATGGTGAGCACCAATGCTCCCATTGAAAGCATTTATAGTCACATATGCATGTAATCCATCACTTAACATGTAGTCTAGACATTTCAAGGCACCTTGTTCTTGTTGGCTTTGGATTAAATATTCATCAGAATAAATCGATCGCATCCTCTTCGTCTTCATCGAAATCCATATCTTCATCAATCTTGTCAACATCATCCCCAAAATATTCGCTACCATCATCCTCGTCCTCGCTCAGGGGCTTGCGACCCCTGGCGTAGTTTCTGCAGTTACTTGCTGGGTATCCAAATTGTAAGAGAGTGTTTAGATGGCATGCCAATGGCCTCCTCCAAGAGATATTCTCTGTCTCCTAAGCTTACTGGAGCCCGCACATCGAACTTCTCATCCCCAATAGACGTTCGAAATTTATGTTCTTTTAATTGACTACGTTTATTTTCTCACGGACTTATTGCCACTCTATCTTCTAGTATTTCAATGGGATAATGATAGAGACTGATTCACCCGATCTCTCAATTGATCCATCCCAAGTGAGGGAGATCTCCAGATATTTGAGATTTGATTGCGGTTGAGATAATAACTAGGGCTATCACTTGCTCTGATCAGATCTGTAATGTTATAATGTTTGGGGGGATGACCCATGTGTCTCCTAATCCTAAATAACCATAGTCCACTCCCCCAGATTGGCTTCAAACAAAAGCAGAGTTGTAATGCATGCATCGCAGAGCAAGAAGGAGCAATATCTCACAGGCTTGATATCTTTGGTTCTTGCATCGGCAATGGTGATTCCAGAAATAGTAGAGGATGTTGGGAATGGCGTGCTTGGGCAATAATGAATAGATCAAATCCTTGAAGCCAATAGGAGGTCCCTTCGCCATTTCCTACCTGCTGATCTCAATCCCCGAACTAACCCTTCTCTTCCACAACGATGTGACATAAAATCAGAAAAGACACTATAGACCTCTAGGACTGCAACTCATTTTCTAAGCAAGTTACTTTTGATTGAAGTTCTGGAAAATCTTCTAAGGCTGCTTCAGCCCGATCAACACACTATTTTTCTTCCAAAAGTTTCTAAATCAGCATTGGCATGAAACATGTTTGACTTCCTTCCCTTAGCCACCTCAGCCTCATACTGCTTGAGTTCTTCTTACAAATTCTTCATCACTGTTTTGCTTTCATGATCACTTGAAATTTGATCTTCTGCACTGGCATTGGAGGATTTATGCTCCAATCCTCTTTTCTGTTTTAAGATCTTCAAATTCCCAGCTTGTCCGATCATATAAGTGTTCGCATCTCTAGAAGTCCATCCATGAACATCGCAAGTGATGAAACTATCTCAGATAATTGGTTCTTAAGGTCCTCGTATTGTTTTTTTAGAAGTTTTGTTTCTTGCTCTACAGGTTTCTCTCTCATTCTCTATTCTAATGAAATGCAGATGATTGGGCTACTCAAGGTGGCCTCGTCAAGACTGATTGGAGCCACGCGCCTTTCATTCCACATACAAGAATTTCATCCTTGATGCCTCTCAGTATTCCATCAAAATGAACTTCTCTTCGTGGGGGATATAAAATTAAAAAGAAAATTTAAATGAAATTTATTTTTAATTTTGTTTTATTATTTTTTAAAATTGTTTTCTTTTTTTTTAATTTTATTTCTAAAAAATGAAATTGGGAAATTTTGAAAAAAAACTAAATTTGTTTATTCCTAAAACAATTTTTTTTTAATAAATTGTATTCCTAAAAGATATTAGAGACATCATTTCTTTTTTTAGAGATTGCATACTTATTCAAAAACTAAAAAAAAAAAAAAAACAATTTTTTTATTCATTTTTCTAATCTACTCTACTCTAATTGAAGATTAAAATCACTTACGTATAATCAAATTTCCAATGTAACCATGCACACAGAAATAATAAAAATATATTCACTTTTTGTTGCGCATATGAATGGAAATGTCTAAAAATAGCGAGATCTACTTGTTGTAATTGTGATTT
Organism: Pinus albicaulis; assembly: GCA_034641835.2. Taxonomy (NCBI): domain Eukaryota; kingdom Viridiplantae; phylum Streptophyta; class Pinopsida; order Pinales; family Pinaceae; genus Pinus; species Pinus albicaulis. The sequence goes on from CM076578.1 coordinate 694,439,224, forward strand.
AACAAAATAAAAACAAAATGACTGATCTAACCTAATACTCTCTTGGAACCATTGTTCAATAAGATTTTCGTATGCATGATTTTCCTCCTTTAGATCATGTTGTCATTCCACGTTGTCCTCCTCAATCTCCTGCTTTACTAATTTTTTTTCATCAAATGTACATGATATTTCGTATGTTGATTCATTCTCTTTTGGAGGAGTAGTTAAGCTTTCCGCAGTTGTCAAGATCTTCTTTTCATAGGAAGAGGAGATCCCAACTTCTGCTAGGATCTGAGTGATTTGTTCCAAACATATACTTATTTTTAAATCATTTTTCTTAAAAAAAAACAATCACTCTTCACAGTTGCATAAATCATACTCTCTTGCACAAAAATCAAACTTGCAGAAATTAAAGATGCTTGTTGAAATTGAAATTCAAACTTGCAGGAAAAAGTAACCTATACCTCAATCCACCGTGCTTCCCCAACAACAACACCAAAATGTTGGGCGAAACTATCGTCGTCGAATAATTTCCCTAACATAAATTATCAATCCAAGGAATTCGTAGACTTACGGAGCACATGCACTGTATATGCAGGACTGAAGTTAAATTAGCCTAGTCTAATTCTTTTGTCTCTGATTCAAGATGCAGGAAATGAAGGAAGAGGCTCCTAACTTAGGAGGACCTAGTTTTCCTTCCCTAGAGTATTGTCTTCAAGAAGAGAGACTAAAGAGCAGCAGTTTGTGATTGTTGATCAGCGGTTGTCATTGATATGAACCCAAGCAGCATCAGGGGCTACCCAAATATTGCATTGGAATTTTGACCTACCAAATTACTATATTTTGGTTCAAGAATGATTTTGATGGTTTCTACTTGTTGAGATGTTTCCATTGATATATGGCACGCCACGTAATTCTTCACGGTTTGAGAGATATTAATGTTTGAAGTTTGTAACCCAAGTTAGTGGGCTAAAACCCCATGGGGTTGTGGCATGGGTCATTGGAAAGTCATAATTAATATTTTTTAAGCTCCTTAAAGCCCTCCCACGTTCACTTGTTGAAGCCCCTCTCAACCTAAGCATTTATATAAATTGTGATCCTCATAACCTCCTTATGTAGGGATTTTGCTATCTGAAACAGGTCATTTTGGAATTTGCGCTCTAAATTTTTTTCTATAAAGGTTCAGAAGCTAAAAATTTTATGAGGCGAAGTTGAAATCCTGAGGAAGCTCCTATACAAATTTCAGATCAAGGTGCATAATATTTTTGGAGGTATGATCTGTGGAAGTCGGTGTTTTTGCAGGCTCCTGAAATTCATCTCAAATAAGTGACCTTGGGAAAATTGTCATAACTCTCTCTCTGAGTATCGGATTGGAATTCTGTAAAAAGCAGAAGATAGTGAATGGATTGTATCGTTCGCCCTATCAATTTCAGAGCTGAAATAAGAAACAGTGACACGTGGCATGCCGTTCAAGTTCGCTCTACTGAAACAGTCCATAATTAGGGCATTGTGAGAGATTGGGCATAACTCTCTTGAAGTATCCAGATTGGGTTAGACCTATGGCATTGGAAAAAATACTTAGAGGAATACTACAAGACCAAAATCACATATTTGGGATCTGAAACAACAGAGATACACCAGATTTAATATCGAGCTCCTAGAAGGCAAGAAAAAGCTATATCATGTGTTGTCAAGTATTTGAAAGGGACCAAAATGAAAAGAAAAGCAAAGCAAGGTGCAACAGAGGGTAGCATGACAAGAGCAAGAACCAAGGTGAAGAAGAAAAGAAGAAGTTCATACCATGAAGTCTTCTAAGTAAGTGTACCCAGACACAAATACCGTAAAGGCATCATTGTACTAAGTGTCTATCCGCCAAGAGTTGAAGAGGGCAGGTTCTAGAGGTGTAGGATCATCATTAGGTGGTTGTGTCATAGTTGGGTTATGGTGTAGTGTGTCTTTCTACACTCCCATATCATTGTAAAGTGGACCATTTTCCCTGGTATGGGAGTCCATTCTTCTTTTATTCTTCTATAAGGTGCTAGGGTGGTGCTAGGGTGAGTTGTAGCTCATTGGGTGTTGGGGCATCCGTTCAGTTGACTAATGAAGAATATCGGGCATTGGTGCGTCCATCCAGTGGGAGCTGGAGAAGAATGATTTTCTAGATTCTAGTAAGTTGGAGCTTTATTTTCAATTGGAGTGGAATATTAAAGAATTATTAGAAAAGCATTAGGTGGTTTTTGTCCCGGAGTGGGTTTCCACCTTAAAAACTATGTACATTTGTGTTCCTTTTGTTTGCTGCTATCATTGTACAAACACTGATAATAATTGAAGATTAACTAATGCTCTAATTGAAAGGAATATTGATTCACCCCCCCCTCAGAATTTCCAACAGTGATGTGCAGAAAGCGAGAGAAGAGGCTCCTAACTTAGGAGGTCTTGATCGTCCTTCCTCACAGTTCTACTCCAACAACATTACCACCGCATCATATCATAAATTGGAAATGTGCAATCGTATAAGAGAAAAACAACATGTGAAGATTAACCTGTCTATCAAAATATGTGAACTAACATCAATGATGAAGAAAAACACAATCTTATTACATCATGAAGGATTACAAAACCAAAACTTTATTCTAGGCTCTAATTATTAATTCAATTTTCTACTTCTTCCTTCCTTCATTCCTTTTCTTTTCTCTCTAATTTTCCTCTATAATTCAAATACTCTATAACATAAATTATCACCATAGGAATTGGGGAGATCATTATAGTATATTCATTGTATATGTAGGATCACAATTAGCTTGTCTAATGTTGTCTTCCCCATTCAAGATGAATTAATGAAGAGGCTCTAACTTAGAGGACCTCGGTTGTCCTTCCCTTTATATTGTCTTTCAAGGAGAGAGACTAAAGAGAAGGCCAGGATGTGTAGAAAGAGGTTTCAGAATTTAGGAAGTCTCCGATCGTCCTTCCTCATGCTTATACTCCAACAACATTACCACCGCATCATATCATAAATTGGAAATGTGCAATCGTATAAGAGAAAAACAACATGTGAAGATTAACCTGTCTATCAAAATATGTGAACTAACATCAATGATGAAGAAAAACACAATCTTATTACATCATGAAGGATTACAAAACCAAAACTTTATTCTAGGCTCTAATTATTAATTCAATTTTCTACTTCTTCCTTCCTTCATTCCTTTTCTTTTCTCTCTAATTTTCCTCTATAATTCTCTATCTTCCCATATATCAAAATGAAGAGAGATAACTCTCTTTTATACATGAGTGCTTTGAAAATAAGATAAGCAACTCATAATTACAAATCCACTTTTCTCTCAACAAATATCCCTATAATTGCAAAATATGATCCCTTCAAATCCTCACTCATCTCTCAAAAATCTTGGATAAGATATGTTATCCAAATCTCCATGATCTTCTCCTTGGAATAAGCTTGAACAATTATCATTTGAATTCTTGAAATGGTGGAGGAAATATTCAAGAAGATTTTTGAACAATCCTTCCAAATAATATTACACATTACAAAGCTCATCCACATTTGAGATATTAATGAAATATGTTAATTTTTCCAATAATTAATCATAAATTCTCTTATAATATTAAAAATAAATAAATTGGAAAATAATGAGGTGAACCCATGAAAATGGTATGATGAATGGTTAAATGACATGATAGAATGTGAGTAATGGTGAGGATAAATATGATAAAAATGTGAAAATTACGAGACCCAACACAGGGATATCCACATCTCAACCAACCACAACCTGTTTCAGGTGGGCTTAGGATTCCAGCCACCATGTCCAATTGAGTTAGCCATGCCATTTGCGGCTACTCAGGCCAATTCGGCTCATGTCCAGTATAAAGATGATAAAGGGAAAAACTTCGTTGATCACATTCAACACATATGCCAACAAGTTCATGAAATATTGGACATATCCAATGCGAAGTACAAGTTAAGACATGATCAAAATCAGGTGCCACACAACTTCCAGGTGGGCGATAAAGTGTGGCTACATTTCCAGAATGAGTGCCTCGTTGGACCCCTCCGCAAGCTTTTTCCGCTCTGATAAGGGCCATAAACCATCACCAAGGATGTAGGGGACAATTCATTTGAGCTCAATATTCCACCATTCCTTTGTTTGCACCCAGTGTTCAATATGGACCACTTTGGGCCCTACTTTCCACCTCTATTAGACACATCCGACATGGAAAAACAACTCACACCAATAGAGTTAAACCTAGACTGCATGGAACAAGCCACAACAGATTGGATCATGGACACACAGATCAAGAACACCCAAAAAAAAGGATCCAACTATATCAAGTTGTCAAAGTAGGCCAACTCCTTCACTAGGGCAAGTGGCTCACCAGGGACCAAGTTCAGGAGAAGTTTCCTCATCTCATGGAGGAACTCAACGCAATGGGGACCATTGCTTCCTAAGGGGGGAGATATGATATAGGTGGATATTGGTGGCCACCCACCTATTCCACTTGGACCCTCACCATTTTTTCTTTCAGTTTTTCAGTTTCCTTAATTGTAGCACAATTTACTATTTTTGGCAATTTTTCGGGTCCTGAACTTTTGGAGCCGTTTTGAGGCCCTAAACGATGTTTTTTTGGAAAATCACCGCCGGTGAATGTGAGTCTTAAACTCAAGACTTGTTGTTAATAATTGTAGTCAGGTATATATTTCTAATGAGGTATCCTGTGCATCAAACAAAGATCATATGACAACGGTACGACCTCAGGAAATTGATGTGCCGATTGACCCCAACGGGACCCATAGTTTGGTGTTTCATCTCCCATGGTTACATTTTTGGATGTTTATGGTTTTCCATTGTTTCTCAATAATAAATAGGCCTTCGAGCCTCATAGTAACACATTTTAGAGGCTTGTAGCCACCACATCTCTTCTCAAAGATAAGCTACCAACGCCCTAGCTAGTTTATTTCCATTATGTCTTTAAGCATATTTCAGTTATGTGATATTAATGAAATGAAGTCTTATTTTTGCTGCATCTCTCTGTTTATGCGTATTTATGTATTTTATTGCATTCCTGCATAAGTCCGGATCAATTATATTATAGAACCATGGGTGGGGATGTCACATGATATTGTAATAAAAAATGTTGTAAAATAAAATTCCATAATAGTTGTCAATGTTAAATCTTCTGAAAATTCTATAACAATGTATGTTGTAACACTCATTACTCTTGAAAATGTTGAAACTTTGGTAAAATTTGATGTTATAACATTTTCTACTATTTGTTGGAGCCAGGATTGCCCGCGAAGTAAAGACTTCTCAGATCGAGGATTAGAGTGCGCAACGCGAAGTATATTTTTGAGCTTAGGGGCTTTGAGGTGGGTCAAAGCCCCTTAAGTATGTAATAGGATGGGATTTTTCGTGAATGTTGGACTCCACCCATGTTTTTGGACCATGGTATTGTAAAAGATAAATCTATATAAGGAGTCTTGCTAGGATAGGCATGATAGGCATGAATGAAATATATTTTGCGATGCATTTGGATGTCAGACTGAGTTAGAGTTTGCATTTTGGGTTAGAAGAAAACTCTCATGGAACTGTGTGCGTGGAGACCTTAGGAAAGACTACAGCTGTGTGTGCAGGCACTTGCAGTTGTGTGAGAAAGGTGAAAAGTGGATGTATGAGATAGATCTGGTTGTTAATGAATGAACTATTAAGGAAATATGAATTATAATGATGTGCTTTATTTTTTTTTACTGTTATGAATGTCTATGTTGAATAAGGGTTTTTTTCTATAACTGAATAGGACATCATGTTTTATGGTTATTTACTATGTTTAATACATGAACAAGTAAAATCGCACGGTCTATGAGCAAGTTCATTAGTTGTGTTGAACAACACTGGTAATATTGATAGATCTTACCTGCGGAGTTTTGATAAGAAGGAAAAGTGTTAAAGCCAATTTCCTCTATCCCTCTAGATGCAGAAACCTAGTTGTAGCATCCCCCTAATGATTGCCTCGTGTGAAACTTCAGTGTGTGCAAGCAGATTGTTGCTAAAAGGGCAGGTAATAGTAGGTTTTGTTGGACTATGCAAACTATCGGAACCTGGGCTAGGGCCCCATAAAGACAAAACTATTGAAACTACTAAAATAATGACCATTACAACATATGTTGTAACAACAGGTGCTATAACAACAGATTCAATAACAATTGTCAAAGTTAAATCTGATAAAAATTCTATAACACTTGACACTTTAACACCCATTTACACCCCTTCAACAGATGTTGTAACAACGGATGTTGTAAAAACAAACCATTTCATATTTCTTGTTAGAGCTTGAAAGTGGGCAGCCAAATATGTGTTTCTGCCACCAAACACTACACCAACACTTGGGGGATCAATAAAACAAATTGAGAAGCACAAACATAGTTAACAACAGATTGAAAAACATGTGTTGTAACAATGGATGTTGTAACAGCAAATTTCATAACAAAACGTCAATGATAAATATGCTGAAAATGTTGTAGCAACTGATGTTGTAACACCCATTACTATTGAAAATGTCGAAATTTATATAAAATATGATGCTATAAAAATTGCCACAATTGAAACTATTGAAACAACGACCATTACAACGGATGTTGTAACAATAGATGCTCTAACAATGGATGTTGTAACAATTGAGGGGATAGAAATCCATTTCATATTGCTTGTCAAAGCTTGAAAGTGGGCAGCCAAAGAGGTTTTTTTGCCACCCAACACTACACCAACACTTGGGGTGTTGTAACATTTTCTTATTGCATTGAAAATTTCAAAATTTTGATTAAAAAAAAAAAAAATGTTTTTGTTGCGCTTTGTAATAGTTTGTGCACAGATATATAATGCCAAAATATATTATTTTGTTTTATTTTAATAAATAAATTTCAAATCGACGAACACTAACTATTGTGCATTTTACATTGGCGATGATGGATGCTTTGGTGATGGATGACTCTAATTCTATTTCCCCCCCTCCCCGCTTGCTCAACACTTAACGCAGAGGGGGGGGTACAAAATGTTGTTAAAACAACCTTTTCAATGTGGAAACAACATATGAATTGTGCAACCACACAGCCCCCACCCCCCCCCCCCTCCCCCCCAAACTTATTAAAATTTAGCGCCTACCACCCACCAAAAAAAAAAAAAAAAAAAAAAATCGTTCCTGTTTTTTAGTAATAAATATCTCCTGCCACAATTTTATTGACTATTTTCCATTTAATTATAAATATGCCCATTATTCGAATGTTCATTCCACTGCATTCTCATTTTTGTTCATAATTCAATTTCTACCGCCTTTGTTTGTCCCCTCACATATTTCCTTCAGTCTCTAGGCATAGAGAATCAAAGTGCATAATTACAGAAAGCCCTCAACGACGACTTAGAAATACAATGTGCGGTACGTTTTATAGGTAATTATGCTCCTTGATACAAGTTAATAGTTCAAAATGAGTTCAACTAAAGGAAAAGATCCTGAGGTTTAGTCTGAAATCCTCCCAAAATTTGATGAATCTCCCTTAGTTGATAGGGAAAATAGAATAGAAGATACAAACTAAAATTTTGACCTATATGAACTGCAGAATTGGGCTTCCCAAAGTTTTCAAGATAATAGCGACGAGTTTTCTCCATGGGAGTCCTTTTTAACCCAGTTTATGTTTCGTCAAACTCATCCTTTTCCGGAATTTGTAGTATGGTGTGTAGATAGGTACTTACCCAGTGAGAAAACCATAATTCCTCAAAACGGTGAAACCTTGTTATCTGTTAATTTTGAGTCAATTTTAAAATCTCTCTGCATATTTTTTCCCAACTCTTTGCATCCAATTTTGGTGAAATTCTATTTGAAATATTTTTGAATTATTCATGCCTGAACGGATTGGTATTCCCACTCACAATATGTCTTACCCTTCACCAATGTTTCCAGAATTTTCAAGTAAAAATCATATCCATTTTATGTTGTATTTTAGGGTATCAGAGTGATGAGAAAGTGGACGAAGTAGTTCTAAATTTTCTGTCAACTTTTTGTCCATATAAGAAACCACAAATCTTATTCAATTTCAACCAATTTTTATCTGAGACCATTGATGACCAGTTTCTTCAATTTGGAGTTGATTTTTTTAAAATATCAATCGCCCCTGGTGTATTTTTTTTGTATTATTAGTTAAAAAAATTATCAATAAAATGGAAAAAGCATGCTATTCAAGGGAATCAATTGTATGTGATTCAATGGACGTCCTTGGCTAGAAGGAATTCTGAGGAATTTCCCTTCACTTAGTTTGTGAACAAATTTCCTCACATATGCTATAGTCTAATGACCGGTGATAGTCCTCCCAAAATTTCACCTGAAATCAAAAGGACTATGCAGCTTAGTGAGCAAACAAGGCTTGGTGATTGGTATTTGTATCAACATTTTATAAAAATTAAATTGTATGGGTGTGAACTACACCATATAAGTTGCCAATTTTTTTTCCTTTGTGTATTTTTGTGCTTGAATTCATCAGACAAAGCCTCAATGTAGATCAAGTGAATTTTTTAGCTAGAATGAAATATACATTTTTTAAACTTAAGGCACAAGTAGACCATTCATTGTGAATTAGAGGTCAACAGATAAAGAGGTGGAACAATTATTGGCTAAAATAAATTTTAAATCGGGGGTTACTTAGCCATATGAACCCATTGGGAAAATTTCAACCATAAGAGTTCAACAGAAATCCACACCTTATTTTCATGTGTCCAAGCCTGAGATAGATAAATTTTCTAATAAGGAAACTCAGGAGGAAAACACTTTGCAGGAAGTGACAAAAGAAAAAAATATGGAGCAGTCAATAGGACATAAAATTTTGGTTACACCCCTAATGAAAGGAAAATAAATTAAGAGGACAAATAAAATCTTATTAGAGTCAGAAATGGAATAGTTCAGAGTATACAAGAGAAATAAGACAAACAATGTGAAGGGAGAAATATCAAAAACTATCTCATCTGACATTTCTTCACCTGCTACTATTTTTGTTCCAAGTGAGCTTGTTTTCAAAACGAAAGAATTGGATCCATGGATAGAACAATCTTCTCCTTCTTCTTCTTTTAAACAAAAAATATTTTCTGAATTTTTGTAAATGAATTAAAATAATGAGGTTTTGAAGGAAATAACTTATACCAAGTTCTGGAAGCAAAAATTTTCCACTAAAATCATGTTGCTTTCATTTCTTGATACTAAAAAAGGCAAATTTAAGTTAGCATTTCTTTAACCTAAAGTTTATGCTCCTATAGATGTTGGAGATTATTAGACTTTTATTTTATATTTCAATATTAAACAGACCCATCGTATAGATCATATTTATTTGCACAGACAAACTGGTGAGATAATCTATTTCTCTCACTAGTTTTGCTTCAAATGTATCAAAATTGCAGAATTATTTGAATAATACTATTGCAGAACTTAAAATGAAAAATACTTCTTCTTTGGCGAAGGATGTTAGGATAAAATCACTGAAATACCTTGTTATTAAATTAGGTTTGGATCCAAAAAATGTGGATTTATCTTAAGAGATTGTTAAGAAGAAAAATGAAGATATTCAAGCAGTCTTAGAATACAATTGAAGCTATCCACAACAGAGCATCCCCAAACACAATAAATTGGGGAATTAGAGAAGGAGAAAGAAACTCTATTATCCTATCTAATTAAGCAGAACCTGCAGATTCAGAGAATGAAAGAAAGGTTGGAAGAGTTGTTAAAAGAGAAGGCCCAAACTGACAATGTAGTAATTCCAACAACAAAAACAAGTTCCACAAAAAATATTACTACAAAAATTCTATCACATGCATTATCTTCTCTTAAACTAAAGGATATTGATATTGACAGATTGAAAGAAAAAATTGACAAAGTTGAGATGAAAAAAATTGAATCAGACAATGCCTTAGTTGAGGAAACAAATAAAAATGCAAATTTACAAAAGCAATTAGAACAATATTTGAGTAGTTATAACAATATTCAATGTTTATCACAGACCAAAGAACAAATTTGGATAGAAATTATGTCATATGTGTCTGATATTTAACAGCCTATGGAGATTATTGTATAACAAAAGGAGTTGATCGAAAGAGACAAAGAAGCTATTAATGACATCAAAGTACAATTGAGAAATAAACTCGGACAAACAAGTTAGGTAATAAAATATCTAAACACATGGTATATAGAAGAACTTGAAGAACTAGGAATTGTATACAGGACTGTAGAAATTATACCAATGGATTCAATCAGATCATGTAATGTACTAAAACAAGATACTGAATCCTTCTACAATATTTGCGAAATAGAAAACACAATCGCTCAATCACATGCAAGTAAGAGAAAGAAGTAAATCAATCATACAACACAAGATTTTCCCTGGGAAAGCAACTGCTCAAAAACCCTCTATTTATATTGTATAATAAGCCAAGGAATCATGAAAAAATACAATGCATTCTTGCTCACAAGAATCTGCTGCACTCTACCAATTGTCTCACACTGATCTAGACAAAATTGGACAAACACTTAGCCAATTCCTTGCCTTCCTCCAACCTGCCTTGCTCACCCAATACCTAGAGAAATAAATCCCTATTAAATATGAATTTAAACCTTCCTTGATTGCGCAATCCATCATGGGCTTCCTATGGATTTATAACTACACCCAAACAATTTTCTAATAATACAACCGATAGTTATCTTCCCTTTAACTTCTGCCTCAACTGGGTATTCATCGGAATTGACATGCATGCATCTATTAATAGTGAATCATCAGTTATCTAATTGATCACTACTTGTGAATAAATCTAATTTAATTCACTGGACCTCTTACTAGCTCATCACTTAGTTAGAACTAGTTAAACTGATTTTGACTCAATTAATTTGAGTTAACTGATTACACTCACACCACACTAATGCATTAACTGCAACTAGACCCCCAAAATAATAGAATCATTCTACATGCCTCACCTTTGACCCTCAACTCAAATTTTTTGTGCTAATTCAGTCTTTCTGACTTAGTTAACTAGTATAAGTGTTGGGTATGTGTTATATTCTTTCCACGACTAAGCACGCGCGGGGGGGTAAGAGGGGGGGCGATAGCCCCCGCTTTGCGCTGGGCACAACGGGGGGGTTATCGGGGTCCAGGGCAGTGCCCCGACGAAAATTTTTGGTCCTTTATTTCCGGTGGGTAGTCCACGTCCATGGTTTTGTGCATGGTTTTGCACATGGTTTTGGGGTATGATGGTTTTCGGCCCCTGGTATTTTTGTAGATCTGGTCAAGGGAACTACGGTTATGTTGTAATCCAGGGTTAATGGATTAGGGTTCATGTATGCTTCGGCATGTATATATATGTGTTGTAACACTAAAAGGAATATAATAAAAAATCAATTTGGTCGTCCCGATTTGGGATCCAGGGGAAAATCTCTGTGTTTATCTGTTTTATGTTTTATCCTCTCACTATTGTTTATTTTCTGTTATAAGATTCGTGTGTATATAATTTCTATTCAGGGTTAAAACCTACATTTGGTATCAGAGTTGTTTCGGCTTCAAGGGGACGCCTTTGCTGCTGAGGGTTTTTTGCTCAGGCCTGAGGTACACCCTGTTCAGTGGGAGATCTGCGGGATCGATTATTGCGGTGAAAGAAGATGGCGAGCGGTGGAAAGATAGAGATTGAGAAATTTAATGGTCAGCGTTTTGAGTTGTGGAAGCTCAAGATGGAGGATCTGATGTTGGATAAAGATCAGTGGATCGTGGTAGATCCAGGTACTAAACCAACAACAATGTCAGATGAAGACTGGAAGAAGCTGGATCGAAAGGCAAAGAGCACAATACGATTGGGTGTCTCAGATTCAGTATTGTTGAATGTATCTGGGGAAGCTATGGCGAAGACCTTGTGGGACAAGCTAGGGACTTTGAACCAATCTAAGTCTCTAGTGAATAAATTGTTCCTGAGAAAAAAGTTGTATAACCTGAGGATGAAGGATGGAGACTCTGTGACAGAGCATCTGAACGCCATCAATACTGTGGTAAGTCACGGTCAAGAAAGGAGAAGAAATCTCAGACAGAAGATAAGTGCATTGAAGCAGCCAGGTATATTCACAAGACTATGGGGATGTATCACATATAATAAGTAATACAACTACCTTGAATTTTGATGACATTGTCTCAGCCTTGCTGTCGGAGGAAATGAGACGGAGAAATATGGAGGGTCAGAATGGAGATGCCTTATCTGTACGAGGAAGGTCCCAGAACAGAAACAAGAATAAGGTTTCGAGTGGGAGATCTAAATCTAGAGGGAGATCTAAATCTCCCGGAAAGTTTGTAAAGGTGTGCTGGAAATGCGGAAAGGAAGGACACTACAAAAAGGAATGCAGATCTAAAGCTCCTGAGAAAGGAAAGGGATCTGATGAAGCTCCTTCTGCAGAGGCAAAAACCACCTCAGATGAAGGTGGGGATGTGTATTTGGCTTCTTCTTCAAATACATATGTAGATCATGAGTCATGGTTGATTGACTCAGGTGCATCCTTTCACTTCACTCCCCATAGGGAGTGGTTCTGCGAGTATGAGAAATATGATGGTGGTGATGTCTTCCTGGGGGATGATAGGAGGGCCAGAATCATCGGACGTGGAAAGGTCAAGCTGAAGCTGTAAGGTGGAAGGATTAGAACACTTCCTGGTGTTCTGCATATTCCTGCATTGGCCAGAAATCTGATTTCTGTAAGCAAGATGGATGATGCAGGTGTAAAAACAGTGTTCGAGAAAGATGCCTGCAAGATGGTTCGGGGAGCACTGGTATTAATGCTGGGAGTTGGGATCGAACCTGTATTGGGCCATGTTGCAGTAATCGTTATTGGCCAGTAATAGTTCTATGGTTCTCGAAAGTGGAGCCAGTGCCTGCACTGCCTCGGAGAAATACCATGCCATGGTGGCATCGATGGCTTGGACATATTGGAGAGAAGGGCCTTCGTATACCGCATAGAAATGGTATGGTAAGGTATGTCTAATTTCTCTCTGGATTTCAATTTCCGTGAACATTGTGTATATGGGAAGCAGAATCGGGTGAGTTTTCCTTCTGGTGCTAAGAGGGAAAACAAGATATTAGAACTTGTGCACAGTGATGTGTTTGGACCTGTGTCAGTTCCATCACTAGGAAAATCTGTGTATTATGTTTCATTCATAGATGACTTCTCAAGGAAAACATGGATATATTTCTTGAGGAAGAAATCTGAAGTCTTTGACAAATTTAAAGAATTTAAGGCTCTGGTGGAAAACCAGACAGAGAAGAAGATAAAGGCACCGAGGACAAATAATGGTGGGGAGTTCTGCAAGAAGGAATTTGAAGAGTTCTATAAGAAGTATGGTATAGCACAACAGAAGACTACTCCATACACACCTCAGCAAAACAGAGTTGCATAAAGAATGAATAGAACACTGATGGAAAAGGCAAGAAGCATGCTCAGTGGTACCGGGTTAGGACAAGAATTCTGGGCAGAGGCAGTGGAGACTGCATGCTATCTGGTTAACAGATCACCTTCATCAGTGTTGGAGGATAAGACTCCACATGAGTTATGGACTGGTAAGAAACCCTCTCTTTCACATCTAAGGGTATTTGGATGTGATGCATATGTACATGTTCCAAAGGAGAAAAGGACCAAATTGGATAATAAATCTGAAAGGTGCATCTTTATTGGGTATAAGGATGGTTTAAAAGGTTACAAGCTTTGGAACCCAGAAACAAGGAAGGTTGTGTACAGCCGAGATGTGGTGTTTAGATAAGTGAAAGATGTTGTTAAACATGAATTCCTACCAAAGGAACCTGAGAAGATAGAGTTTGAGCTAAAGGAGATGAATCCACTACAAAGAGAAGAAGATTCAAGAGGAGCCACAAAATCCAAATTTATGAGAAGATAAGTTCTAGAAAGAAGAGAAAGAAGGCCACTTAGAACGGTGGTGAGTCCATCTCCGCTTTTTTGTTCGTGCTTTTCCTGTCCATAATCATGATGATCCCGAATCACAAGGAGTATGAGATCTGCAGGATGGAAAACTCTGGAAGGAGGCCATGGTTGATGAAATGGCATCCTTGCACAAAAACGATGCATGGGATCCGGTGGAGTTGCCGGCTGGAAGGAAGCCCATTGGGAGCAAATGGGTGTTTAAGAAGAAGATGAATGTAGAAGGCAAGGTGGAGAAATACAAAGCTCGGTTGGTAGCGAAAGGTTATTCCCAGGTGCCGGGAATTGAATTTGGTGATATTTTTTCTCCTGTTGCCAAAGTTACTTCTATTAGATTACTTTTATCTGTTGCTGCTGCATTTGATTTTGAGATAGAACAGATGGATGTGAAGACAACATTTCTTCACGGGGATCTAGAAGAGGAGATCTACATGAAGCAACCTGAAGGCTTTATGGTGAAGGTTAAGAAAGAACTAGTATGCAGGTTGAAGAAGTCTCTGTATGGGTTAAAACAGTCACCAAGGATGTGGTATCAGAAATTTGATACCTATATACGGGGACTTGGCTTCACCAGAAGCAAGGAGGATCACTGTGTTTATTTTAAATTAATTGGTGACCGTGTTATTTATTTGGTCTTGTATGTGGATGATATGTTGTTGATTGAAAATGACAAAGAAATTATCCAATATTTGAAGACCCAACTGTTCTCCAAATTCGACATGAAGGATCTTGGTGCTGCAAACTATATTTTGGGCATGGAAATTAAGAGAGATCAGGCAAAGAGGAAGCTCTGGTTAAACCATAGGAAGTATGTCGAGACTATATTGCAGAGGTTCAATATGCAGGATAGTAAACCGGTGAATGTTCCTATTCCTGTAGGTGTAAAGTTGTCTGCTGAATAGTGTCCCAAGACACAAGAAGAAGAGGAGAATATGTCTCGTGTTCCATATGCAAGTGCAGTGGGTAGCCTGATGTATGCAATGGTCTGTACTAGACCAGACATTGCACATGCAGTGGGAGTATTGAGCAGGTTTATGTCAAACCCAGGGAAGGAGCATTGGACAGTAGTGAAGCGGGTTTTCAGGTATTTACGTGGCACTAGTGATTATGGCTTGTGCTACCAGGGAAGACCAGGATTGGAAAGAATGTTGGACATTCGTGGTTTTGTTGATGCAGACTGGGCTGGAGATCTGGACCAAAGAAGATCTACAAGTGGGTATGTGTTTAGCCTATTTTGAGGCGCAGTCAGTTGGATGAGTAAAAGACAGTCTGTAGTGGCTCTTTCAACTACAGAGGCAGAATACATAGTAGCCACTCATGCAAGCAAGGAAGCAGTTTGGTTGCAGAGATTGTGTTCAAGTATGGGGTTGGTACAACAAGCTATAAGGATAGACCGTGATAGCCAAAGTGCAATTTTCTTGGCTAAGAACCCTGCTTATCATTCAAAGACAAAGCACATTGATGTTCAATATCACTTTGTTAGAGATATGGTTGAGGCTAAAAGGGTGTTGCCGGTAAAGGTGGACACTTTGAAGAATGTTGCAGATGCATTGACGAAGTCTGTGAGCACTCAAAAGTTCTCTTGGTGTAGAGAAACAATGGGTGTTGAAGAATTGGCCCAATGACTAAGCTCTCTTGTGGCCCCCTGTGGAAAGAAAACAACAAGTGAGAATTTTAAGTATGTGTTATATTATTTCCACCACTGCACACGCATGGGGGTAAGAGGGGGCGATAGCCTCCCCTTTGCACTGGGCGCAATGGGGGGTTCACAGGGCGGGCGGTAGCCCCCCCTATCGGGGTCCGGGGCAGCGCCCTGGCGAAAATTTTTGGTCCTTAATTTTCGGTGGGTAGCCCGCACCCATGATTTTGTGCATGGTTTTGCACATGGTTTTGGGCTATAATGGTTTTCAGCCCCTAGTATTTTTGTAGATTTGGTCAAGGGAACTATGGTTATGTTATAATCCAGGGTTAATGGATTAGGGTTCATGTATGCTTCGGCATGTATATATGTGTGTTGTAACACTAAAAGGAATATAATGAAAAATCAAGCTAGTCGTCCCGATTTGGGATCCAGGGGAAAATCTCTGTGTTTATCTATTTTATGTTTTATGCTCTTGCTATTGTTTATTTTCTGTTATAAGATTCGTGTGTAGATAATTTCTGTTCAGGGTTAAAACCTACAATAAGTTGTTATGAGATGAGATTAAAATTTATTGTCCAATTTATTTAAGGGAAAAATAATTTAGACACACATTTTCTTGTTGAATTTCAACACTCTCTCTCGACAAGAAAGGGATTATCAACAACCCCGATCTTACCTCTGTGGTATTCAAATTTTCTCTTTTCCAACGCCCTTGTCAAGATGTTTGCATCCTGATCCTCCATGGGAATGTACTGCAACAACATGATGTGCTTATGAACACAATCTCTGAGATGATGGTACTAGATGTCAATATGCTTGGACATGTCATGGAATACTAAATTAACTGAAAATTTTATGCAACTTTGGTTATCACAATGTATCACCGTCGTATCCATCTATTGAAAAAACAAACCAATAAGTATCTTCCTCATCCATATGGCCTCGCATGAAACCTGACTAGTTACAATGTACTATGCCTCGGCTGAACTGAGTGCAACTAATCTCTGTTTCTCGATGTATCAAGAAACTGTTGCTGATCCTATGCTGAAGATGCCCCCTGATGCGCTCTTCTTGTTTGATGGAATTCCTGCCCAATCTGCATCGATGAAGCCTTGAATCTTCACTCCCTTTGACCATCTATACCATAATCCATACTCTGTAATACCCCTGAGATATCTCAAAACATGCTTCCATGTCTTCCAAAAGAGCATGGTAGGCTTAACCATAACTTGACTAAGCTAGTTAACTGCATAGCATATGTATGGTCGTGTGTTCACCAAATACATAAGTGAACCCATGAACTCCCTGTAAACAGTAGCATCCACTACCTCACTTAAAGTATCATCCTCCTTCCTCCAGTTTCCTACAAGAGGAGTCTCCATGGTTTTGCTACCTTCCATGTGGAACTTCCTTAGAATCTCCTTGGCATACTTGCCTTGAGATACAAATAGCTCCCCATCTCTTTGCCATATTTCAAAACCAAGGAAATAGTGTGAGAGCCCCATGTTCTTTATCTCAAACTTTCTTGCAATATCCTCCTTGCAAGAAGTTATGAGCTGCTCATCACCTATCAGTATCAGATCATAAACATAAAGTACAATAATCAAAAGCTTACCATCAACCAAAATATGATATAGGTTCGCATCCGCTTCACTCTTTTTGAAGCCATACCCACTGAAATAGCTGTCTATCCTTGGGTACTAAGCACGAGGTGCTTGCTTCAGCCCATACAGTGCTTTCTTGAGTCTGCACACATGCGACTCCCTATCAAAGGTCTCAAAACCTTATGGCTTCTTAATGTACACTTCTTCCTCAATAAATCCATTGAGAAAGGTTGTCTTTACATCCATCTGATGTATTTGCCACTCCATCTACAATGAGAGTGTAAGGATGGATATAATCGATGAGTACCTTGCAACTGGTGCAAAATTATCCTCATAGTCAATCCCCTCTACCTGTGAGAATCCTTTGGCCACAAATCTAGCCTTGTATTCTCCACACTCCCATTTGCTGCTTGTTTCACCTTATATATCCACATGGATCCAACCATTGACTTCCCCACTAGTCTTGGGACCACTTCCCATGCACTGTTTCTGATAATGGAGTCATACTCCTCAACCATGGCATCAACCCATACTGTCTACTGCACTGATTCCTCAAAAAAGGATGGTTCTGTCACAATACACTTACTCATAAGAGCCATGTATCCAATATACCTGTCAGGGACCTTCTCTTCTTCCGATGTGATGTAGGTGCACCTACATTCTCTGCCACATCTAACATCAATCTTTCAGCCTCGTTGGTGTGCTTCCTACCATTTCTGGTGGATGGCTCTGCATGAGTGGTTTCATCCTTTGGAACTAAGAGTTCCTCTTCTATAGGCAAGTCAATCTCCCTCTCAAGGGACAATCGCATGGCTTTCGCCTCATCAAATGTCACATATCTCCTGACAATTATCATCCTGTGTGCCGAAAAATACACCCGATAATTGTGGGGAGTATCACTGTACCCAAAAAATATCCCAACCTCTGCTATTGGTTCTAGCTTCTTTCTGGCATATTTTGTCACATGGAAATAGAAATATGAGCCAAAAAATTTAAAATATGAAACATCTGATTTCTTACCTGAAAAATCCTCCTCTGGTGTACTCATGCGAAGTATCCGATGAGGACTAAAATTCTTCACAAATACCACCGTGTTGCATGCCTATTCCCACATATGCAACAGTAGGCCCTGCTCATGTAACATAGCTCATGTTGCTCCCACAATTGTTTTCTTTCTTTATGAAACCCCAATTTGTTGTGGGCTATGAGATGCAATCAATTCTCTTTGAATTCCTTCTTTGGCACATAAGTTCTTGAATTCATTAGAGATATACTCACCACCATTGTCGCTCCTTGGAACCTTCACCTTCTTCCCTGTATATTTCTCTACTAGTGCTTTGAACTCACACAACTTGGAGAATGTATGATCTTTATTTTTCATTAATAAAATCCAACACCTTCTAGAAAAATCATCAACAAAAATCACATAATACCTGTGCTTTGTTGTGGAATCCATTGAGAATGGTCCACACACTTCTGAGTGAACTCTCTCAAGGATTGTTGCTGATCAGTTCTCCTTCTCATTAAAGCTGGCCTTTTTATACTTCCCCATAGTAAAACCCTTGCATGTGTCTCTCTGTGCAAGTGTACCCTTTGGAAGCCCTGTAAAAATCTGTTGCATGATCCTCAAAGCACTGTGGTGTAGATGACCCAACCTCCTATGCCATAACTCACCGGTAGCCCAGCTCACCACCTCATCTACTTTACTGCTCAATGTTGCACAGTCATCTACATCAAGTTTGTAGAGGTTCTTCACACAAACCCAAATATTCTTTACATGTCCTGTAGCTTTGTGACAAAGGAACGCCTTTCCTACACTGAAAACCACATCATATCCAAGATCCTCCAACATAGCAATTAAAAAAAAAAAAAATTTCCAACTTGGTACATGCACGAAATATTTTAATATGAAAGGTTTACCTGACTCTCTCTGGAAAATAATTGTACCAATCCCAGTAGCACTATACCTCCCGTCATCACCCATCTTGATGTGCATCTGAAGATCCTTCTCCTCCAAGCTACTAAAGAGTTCTTTGTTTCCAGGCATGTGGAACGATGCTCCATTATCCAAGTACCACATAGATCCCATCACAATTGATACCATGCATGCAATGAAAGAAAATTCCAACTCAAATTGTGAGGCCAAAGATTCACCCGCTGAAACTCCCAGTGCCTTCTTGTTGTTCTTATTCTTTTGTGGACAATTTGTGGCATAGTGTCCATGATCATGATAGTTGAAAATTTTCACCTTTGACATGTCTCATTTCTTGCCTTCTTTGCCTATGTCAGATTAGGAATGGAACTTCTTCCCTTTCCCCTTATTTTCCTTGCCAGCTAAGGCACAATTTTCCCCATCATAAGTCATGGATGAGGATCCATCCTTGGTATTCCGTTGAAACTCTTCTTGTACCAAATCTGACCATAGTCTCTCCCACTTTGGTAATTGCTCCCTCCCATTCACAGAGTCCTGGTAACTATGCTAGCTCTTGGGAAGGCCTAGAAGTGCTAGGCTCACCATGTCATCATCAACTACAGTAATCCCATCACTTCCAAGCTCATCTAGACATTGAGTGAACTTGGTCAAGTATTTTTGGATTATGTCGCCCTTCTCCATTTTGATTTTCCTGAGATTGTCCTTGAGTGCCAATTTCATGTGGTCACTGCTGCTTTGAAACATATTTGTCAAGGCCTTCCACATAGCATATGTATTTTCCTTGCAATGGAGACTCAAGACAATATGATCACGAACTTCCTCTAATAATATCCTCCTCACCTTTGCAACATTCTTCCTCCATGTTTCATGTTGTGTAGCATCTGCCTAATTTGAGTCAGGAATATTAGTGTCAATGAACTCCTTCAACTCGTTATCCTCCAATACTACCTCCATCCTATCCTTCCATGAAATATAGTTTGAATTTCCCTCGAGTGCATATTCGAGTCTCAAGCCAGTGAAAGACATCCTGGTCAGCTGCTAGGTACTAAAGAATGAATCTGCAAATTTGAATAATGTTCAACAAAAACTCAATTTCTTCTCTTCTATTGTGATTCCTGGCACTCTAATACCATGTAGAAATTATACAAATGATTTCAATCCGATCATGTAATGTACTAAAACAAGATACTGAATCTTTCTACAATATTTGCGGAATATAAAACATGATTGCTCAATAACATGCAAGTAATATGGAAATACTTCACAGGACCTACCGCGGAGGCGACAAACCCTAGCGAACTTATGAACCCCCGTCCTCGACGGAACCGGCTTCATGCTCGATGCGGTTCGTCGATGAATGGACCCTTTTACTTCCTGCCGATGAATGGACCCGTTAACCACCAAGGGTTTTGCGGCCGCTTTCCTCCGGTATTTTGAAAAAACATGCAAGTAATAGAAATAAGTAAATCAATCGCACAACATAAGGTTTTCCTGGGGCAAGAATTTTCTCAAAACCCCTCTATATCTATTGTATAATAAGCCAAGAAATCATGAAAAAATACAATGCATTCTTGCTCACAAGAATCTGCTGCACTCTATCGATTGTCTCACATTGATCTAGGAAAAATTGGAAAAACACTTAGCCAATTCCTTGCCTTCCTCCAGCCTGCCTTGCTCACACAATACCTAGAGAAATAAATTCCTATTAAATAGGAATTCCAACCTTCCTTCATTGCACAATCCATCATGGGTTTCCTATGGACTTATAACTGCACATGAGAAATTTGCTAATAATACAACTGATAGTTATCTTCCCTTTAACCTCTGCCTTAATAGGGTCTTCAACAGAACTGACATGCATGCATCTATTAATAGCGAATCATTAGTTATCTGATTGATCACTACTTGTGAATAAATCTAATTTAATTCACTGGAGCTCTCACTAGCTCATCACTTAGTTAGAACCAGTTAAACTGATTTTAACTCAATTTATTTGAGTTAACTGATTACACTCATACCACACTAGTGCATTAACTGCAACTGGACCCCCAAATAATAGAATCACTCTACATGCCTCACCTTTTACCCTCAACATAAAATTCTTGAGCTAACTTGGTCTTTGACTTAGTTAACTGACACAAGTTTTTATGAGATGAGATTACAATTTATTTTCCTATTTATTTAAGGGAAAAATAAATTAGACACACATTTTCTTGTTGAATTTCAACAAGAACAAATTCAGTTATTCAGACTAGAAAAGTTATCATAAAGAAAAATCTGATGCTGAAGAAAAAGGAAAAGTGTGAAAATATTCAAGTGCAAATCAATAAATTCTACAAAAAAATTATATTCTACAAGAGAGAGGTCTTCCATCTTTTAAGAATTCATATGCCCAAATGGTAATAGAAGACAAATATGAAAGATTTTTGAACAAATAGGTAGGGGACAAGATCATTTTTGTTGGAATAAAGGGAGAGATTAGTGGTCATAATCTACTTCACATGTTAGCTGATGACCTTTTCATCTGCTACGAAATCAAATACATGTTCATAGTAAAAAAATATTTTGAGAAGTATACTGATGTAGATGAATTGTATAGATAAATGATGGATCCCAATTACCCAACAAATGAATAATGATAGAATTTGGTCAAAATTTTTCAATAAATTCAACTTATCAATGCAGCATATTAGCAACATATCACAATTATTAAGCATTTCGAGTAACAAGAACATAACAATTTCAAATACATTGAACCTGAATGTAGAAATCAAGCACAATCACAAACATTTTTGGTGTAGTATTCTGAGCAATTTTCTATTTTTAGTTAGAACTTAAAAGTTGTTTAAACATTATCCAAACCTTTGGATAAATAATACTTTGAATGTGAATATTTTAAGAGATAGGATATTTTGTAAAACACTCTACATATACCTTATTTTTGAATAATAAAGGGTTGATACTTGGAGCAAGTTTTTGTAATATTGTTGTAATACTTTCAACATGGATATAATCAAAGGCTTATGGTTTTCATTCACGACAACAATTGTGTTCTTGTGAGTTCTTCTTATAATTTCATAGTCTGCATTTGCATATGTTTGAGAATAGTATAGGAAATTTGGAAGGGATAGATTGAATATAAATCTCCCCGACGTCCCACTGCAAAGTTATGTTCACAACTGAGTTAGAAAGTGAACAATATATTTAACCTACTGCCCAGAAATATTTAGATTGTTTCTTCTATGTTGTACTTGGATATATTTGTGTTGAATATAGAGGTTCATCTATACGTCTCTAATATTATTAGATGATTAAATGTTCAGGGATAATTTTTAGCCTTCTGAATTCCTCTAAATTCATTTCAATTCCTCACATTGATGCTTTGTGTTAGTTCTTTAGCTGGCCACTATCTACAAAGATACAACATGGGGGATCAAGAAAAATAATTGAGAAGTACAAACATAAGTAACAATGGATTGAGAAATATATGTTGCAACAACATATGTTGTAATAGTATATGTTGTAACAACATATGTCATAACAACCTGTCAATGTTAAAGTTTTTGAACATGTTGTAACAAATGAGGTAGTAACACTCATTACTGTTGAAAATGTTGAAACTACTGTAAAATTTGATGCTATAACAACTGCTACTATTGAAATTACTGAAACAGTGACCATTACAGCAGATGTTGTAAAAAAAAATGTTATAACAATTGAGGGGGTAGAAAGCCATTTCATCTTGCTTGTTAAAGCTGGAAAGTGGGCATCCAAAGATGTGTTTCTAACAACCAACAATACACCAACAATTAGGGGATCAATAATAAAAATTGAGAAGCACAAACATAGGTAACATCAGATTGAGAAGAAAATGTTGTAACAACATATGACATAACAATTGTTGTAATAACGGATGTTGTAACAACAAACCATTTCTTCTTTCTTTTCAAAGGTTGAAAGTGGGCAGCAAAAGAGATGTTTCTTAGTAACTTTGCATTTGTGTTATTCTTCTTTTGTGACCAATGCAATAAAGCTGATGGTTTATTTCATTAACAAATTTATCAATGATGTGTGAATAGTTGACATATCTATGACTTTTATTTAAGAAACCTTAATGAAGCACTCCATAGTCTATGCACCTTATTTTCTTTCATTTCATGCTCTCTATTGTAGATCTAATGCACAGGATTTTGTTTATCCCTATGCTTTAAACCTCAAATTTCTTTATGTTCTTCTCTCCATACTACAACATCAATTTTAAAGCTTGTAATCACAGATAAGTAGGACAGATGAATTTATTCATTAATTTCTCCAAAAGCTAGTTCATATTGCATCTATAAGTCTATCGTCACCTGCCCCACTTGTCTGATTGTTTTAGGATTAATAAGGGTCTGATAGAGCTGGAATAGTGAGAAAAGTTTTGATGTCGTCTAGAATGTAGGAATAATTCTATTTTAGAAAATCACCAAGTTGTTTGCTAACCATACTCCCCATAGGACTAGAAAGGGAAGTGTCTTATAGAGTTTCAGGTCCTTTCTTTCAGCCAGGCCTTCAAAGTTAAAATAGGCTCCAACACATGCCTACATCGTAAATGTTCCTATTCTAATAGACGTGTCCCTATGTATATGCTTAATTCATTCAATATACATATCACTACAAAACAAATGTTTTAGATTTCAATGTGGAAATTTCATCTATCACAAAAACTAGAAATTATTTTCCTAATTATTAATTTATTTAACAATTTATTTGCAGTTTGCTACGAAATTTACCAAATAATTCACACTATGATTTTCACAAATAAATACTATGGAAGAAAACTAGCATTTGAAACTGAGAAAATACTAGCACACACACACACACATAAATTTTGGAAAAGTATCCCTAGAAAAACCCAAAGTGGGAAAACTGGTGCAGGAGCTGAGGTTTTTATATTATCAAGCAACAACGAAATTCTGAGTACAATATGAATGCCTGAAACTAGAAATACACAACAAGAAAATCTGGCCAAAATTATCTAAGGGAATTTCCCTTCCTCCACAAGAAACCTTGAAAAATCGTGATGCATGCACTCATGCAACTGCCTATACTCACGCTTTTGCCCATACTTGTGCTGCCTACACTCACGAAACTGCCTATACTCACACTTCTGGCCGTACTCGCGTTATTGAACATACTCAGGATTCTTCCGTACTCGCGTGGATGCTCGTACTTGGGTGTCTTCCTATATTTGCGTGACTTCTCGTACTCAGAATTCTCTTTTGAAGCTCAAACTCTTTCAACAACAGCCTCTGGAAAATAGAATTCTCCGAGGAAATAAAACTCCTCAAGTATGATATCCATCTACCCATCAACTTCTTATAATATTCTGTTGGACCTCCAACAACCAAGATTAAAACTTAATCAAGGGTCATGATCATATTAGAGTCAATTCATGTAAGAATATATATGTTTTTCACCTTATCTCAATTAATGCTAGTTAATGAACGATATTTCATAAGTTTAGAGTTAGGAAATATTAAAAATATAGGCTAATAATATAATTGAGACACTTTTAGGTGGAATTTACAGAAACATTTTTCAGGTTATGGAGATCTCATGTGTTTTAGCCTCTCCACAAAGTTTCGAGACTAGAACACCTCCGATGCTACAAAAACTAACACTCCCTCTTAGCGAGGAAGGTGTTCTAGTGTTGCACCACTCCTACTACAACAACCTGTCTCTGTATCACCCCTCTGTCACGTTTTTTATGTCTAGCCACTGCCCACCAACCGCTGTGAAAATCTAATGTTGCATCTATGTTGCTGCTAACATTGCTATACTGCTACCAACTCAGCATCTGCACTGCAACTCCATCTCATTTATTGCTAATGCAACTACAAAAAATGCAACTGAGAATCATCTAAAATAATGAATCAATTGTGTTCAGTATGATGCATCTATCTCACAAGTCCTTACTGCTACTAGCTACTACACTATCCACCATGGAATCTGTGCTTCTGTTGACTTTGCACTACTGCCAACACTTCACTACGTTCCTCAACTCCTGACTGCTACTAGTGATCTAAATTTAAAAACTTGAAGGTTTATTGAAAATTTGCAAGTAAATTGGTGTATTATGGGCAATGGCTCAAGTTGCAAAAGCACATAAATTTTAGTGTTTAAAAATAAGTTTGCAGTAAACAAACAGAGACAAATGAACCATACACGACAACAAAAGAACGACAATTGATAACAGAGTTCACCCCTCCTGGGCTACATCTCCGGGTCTAGCTTCCAATGTTGGAAATCTTAAATTATGTTCTTGAATATGTAATTACATAGGTTTATAGTGCTCATAATGCAAAAATAATGTTTCTAATGGTTTCATAAGACCCAAAAACCCCTATTTGAGATGTTGTTGGGCTTAAAAGGCTAAAAACTCAACAAGTTATGGCTCTCCAAATTTTTTCTGCTAACTTGATCCGAATTTATTTAGGAACACAAAATAATACAAATATACAGATAGACATAAAGATGTAGCAGAAATATAACTTCGTTTCATTAATATCAAAGACTGAAATATGCTTACATATAGAATGGAAATAATCTAGCTAGGGCGGTGGTAGGTTATCTCTGAGAAGAGATGTGGTGGCTACATGCCTCTAAACTATGTTAAAATGAGGCTCGAAGGCCTATTTATTATTGAGAAACAATGGAAAACCCTAAACATCCAAAAACATAATCCTAGGAGATGAAGGGCCAAAACTATGGGCCCTGTTTGGGTAAATTGGTAAATCAACTTCCCAAGGTCATAACTTTGGCATACGATCTCCGTTTGATGCGCAAAATACCTCGTTAGAAATATCTATCCAAGGAATAAAACTTTCAAATGGAAAAAAATTATATAAGCCTCCATTTCACCCAAAAATGTTGTTTACGGCCTCAAAACAACGCCGGAAGTTGAAGACCCAAAAAAATGAAAAAATAGTAAACTGTGCTACAATTAAGGAAACTCAAAAACTGAAGAAACAATGGTGGGGGTCCAAGTGGAATAGGTGGATGGCCACAAATATCCATCTGGACCATTAGGAAGCAACGATCCCCATTGCGTTTAGTTCCTCCATGAGATAGGAAACTTCTGCTGAACCTGGTCCTTGGTGAGCCACTTGCCTTGTTGCAGAAGTTGGCCAGCTTTGACAACCCGATACAATTGGATCTTTTGTGTGCAAGTGTTCTTTATCTGCGGGTAAATAATTTGATTAGTTGTGGCTTGTTGCATTAAGTCAGGGTTTAGCTATGTTGGTGTGAGTTGTTATGCAATGTCTTATGTGTCCAGTAATGGTGTAAAGTATGGATGAAGGCGGGCCACATTGAACACTAGGTGTAGGAAAAGGGATGGGGGAATGCTAAGTTAAAATTAATTGTCCCCCACAACCTTGATGATGGTGTAAGGCCCATATCAGAGTGGTCTAAGCTTCCGATGGGCTCCAGTTAGGTGTTCTTTATACAAATGCAACCAAAATTTGTTGCCCACCTGAAACTTGTGTGGCACCTAATGTTTATCATGTCGCTACTTGTACTTGGCATTGGAATTCTCTAAGATTTTGTGAACTTGCTGGAGTATGTGATGGATATGTTCAATAAATTTGGTTTCTTTATCAACCTCAGACAACACATGTGTGGATTCTGTCTATGTAGTCACATGAGGTATGGTGACATCAATCATACACAATGGTTGAAATCTTAGACCCTCTTGAAAGGGACTACGACCAGTTGATCTATGGAGAGCTCTATTATAACTGTGTTGCACATAGGGGAGGCTCTCATCCCAAGTTCGTGGATGCTTGTAGTTGTAGATGCAGAGTATGTGCACTATCTTGTTGACGACCTTTGTCTGTGTTGGAGTAGGGTCCCTTGGGGTAAAGCAATTTTGAGTATTTTTGGTTAAGTTTTTGTTTCTATGCACTGCGTGCAGATGTCAAGGGGTTTTCGGGCGGGTCAAAGTCCCTTAATTATTGTAATGGGTAAAAGGGAAAACCACGAGTCTCAAACCATGGTTTGAGACCATGGTGTGTGTGTGATTGGAAAGATATAAATATGTAAGAGTTGAGAAGAATAGATATTAATAGATCGACATATGTTTATGCTTATGAAGTTTTAGTGTAAGTTTTGGGTCAGTCGGGGTAGAAAGGCTCTTGCTGGTTATGTGCGCGGAGGCCTAGTCCTGAGCTGTGTGCATAGACTTTGTCGCTGTGTGTGCAGATAGGAAGAGATTGTACTGAATTAAATATCTCTTAATAAAGAAGGAAATTTTGGTGAACTCACACTTTTATATGAATTATATGGTTAACTTTCTTAGATTTTTTATGTGCACTATCTGTTTCCTACAACATTTCTAGATATGGATCTGTGCTATTGAATGCATATTTATTTTAGTAATTGATAAGTCGAATTGGATTGCATCTGTGCGCAAGTATTATTCCACTTTAACTGTTAAATCTGAATTAAGTATAGTGATATGTTCTATGCAAGTCTATATTGAAGTAAGGGTTAATTTTGTAATGATCTGTGAATGAGCAAGGGTTAACTCTCTTTATTATTATCTAGTCACGCAAAACTACTTTACTATTTAAGGTTTATCTACAAGTAGATATGGTTTCTGCGAAGTGTTAGATCTATCATGAAGGATTACGATTTTCCACATCAAAAGCTCCCTCAGGGTTTGGAAACTTGGTTCCACCACCCCTCGATACTGCTTTAGGTGAGACTTTGGTCTGTGCAAGCAGATCATTGCCGAAAGGGCCAATAGTTGGAGGGTTTTTTTGGTTGTGCAATTACTCTGAACTTGGGTCAGGACCCCTTAAGCCAACAAATGGTTTCGTTGTCGGGACCAGGATCATTTTGAGGAATATTTTATGTTTTGGCATCCGACATAGAACAAACTACAAGATTGGCTCAACAAGAAGGTGCACGAATTCATAATCCAAGAAAACCAAAACCCTAAATTATCTGTTGAGGATTGGGAGCAAAGGTATATCTACATAGAGGTCCACGAAATTTTCTTTGCTTCCTTTGCGACTGAGTTACACGAGTTGTTATATCGGTTGACTGAATTTTAGATCTCCATGATGCGATCACAAGGTGGACACCGGAGCTGGTTCAATAGTTGGAGAAATCTAGCAATACAATTACCCATGCAATAGATTATTGGATTGATAGTTTTATAAGTGGGTTTGTGACTGAATTTTCTATTGATACTTTTGTATCGTATTCTGAAGCTAAAATAAGATTTTTCAAGGGCCCTAGAGGTAAGTTTCTGTGCTCATTTAAATTCTGGATTAAAATTATTTTATGTGAAAAGGGTACTCTGTGAAGCCACATTGAGTGAATGTCATGAAGATACACGATTATGTGCAATAAAAAAATTTACAGAGTAGATCTAGAAGAGGGTTTTGTTTATAACCCTCTAAAGGGTAAATCTGACAATGTCGGGGAGTTTGAAACAAGTAGCTTTGGTGAATCTGCGCACTTAGAAGAAGATTGAATGCAAGATCAGGATATTCTTGGGTCGTTGGCCTTAGTTTAGATCCCATCCACTCAAATCCCAAATTCACCTCACTCTAAAAATCCATCCACTCCACCTCCACCTCTAGAAGACGACATGGCTATTTCCATTAGGCTTCAGAATTTCAAGGGAGTTGGAAATGAAGATGTTGAAGAATTTTGGTTCATCGAAGATGTTGTATGGAAATTGCAACAAATCAATAATGATAATGTTAAGAAAGCGTAGCTGGATACTGAATTTCAAGAACGCGGGTTGGATTGGTACATGAGGTATATGGAAATCAATCCTAATGCCATGATTGACAAGATTAAGCTTGCATTGAAGGAGCAGTTCAAAAAGCCAAAATCCTACTCCCAATGCGTGACTAAATTAAAGAAGATCCACTAAGAAGTGAATGAATATTTATGGTAGGCATATCAAGATTGAAGCACACCATCAGAGATGAAGGATTTACTATCGATGACACATAACACAAATAATGGTTCATTTCTATGCTATCGCTGCATCTGCGCCAGTATTTAAACCAATAGAAGACTGCAACACAGGCTGACGTTGTGGAGATTTCCATGAAGCTAGAAGCCTCACCTATACCTACCACACAATTTGGGGCTCATAAAATCCAAATCCAGTTAGCTGCACTGCACTTAGAGATACAAACGTTGCGAAAGGAGAAGGAAAAGGATGTGTGTGTAGGAGTATGGTGCACACACTGTAAAGCTGAGGGAAATCATAGGGATTAGTGTCCTGTATATAATAACTATCTGGCGGTTGGAGGATAAAGTTTGATTAAGAATGGGGTAGGGTCTATTGAGGTTCCTAAACTATGGTGCATGATTTTCCAAACAAGCTAACTGCATACGAAATAATTTTGCCCTAGGATTGGTAAATATATTCCAAAGCTACAACAACCTTTCTGCACATTCTGTTCGATCTGTGGGACACGATGACAAGAACTGTCACAACTTCGATTTGGTATATTACAGGTTGAGGATAGAGGACCGGATTCACCTGGATCACTGTCTGGACACGGTGGATTTATAGGCAGAGGACGAGGAAGGGGAGAAGGAGCTGGTCGTGCAAGGTGATAACTCATTTTTTATAACTGTGGAGAGGCTGGACATTATGCGCGTGACTGCCCGAACCCAAAACAAAAATCTTGCAGATATTGTAGGAATTTTGATCATG
This sequence comes from Pinus albicaulis, assembly GCA_034641835.2. Classification (NCBI taxonomy): domain Eukaryota; kingdom Viridiplantae; phylum Streptophyta; class Pinopsida; order Pinales; family Pinaceae; genus Pinus; species Pinus albicaulis. The sequence continues at coordinate 694,469,109 of CM076578.1, forward strand.
TTCTTGAAGATTTCCCTGTACTATTTGAAAAAATGCAGGAGAAGAAACCACAAACACCTACGCAAAATGTTAAAATGATGAGAGCGAAATCGCACACTATAGACCCTAACATAAATATTGTAACCAGAAGTAGCATAGCAACTGGAGAAGATAAATAAGAATATAGGAGAGTTGTCACTGATTTTTGGGTCCAGAGAGCTCCTGAGAAAAGGGAAGGATTCAATCTACTAAGGGAAAAGGAAGCCTTTGTCGCAGCAAAGAAGGACTTCGCGGGTCCTGGCACATCCACAGTAGCAATCAAACCTACCACAGATACCAACAAAGAGGCTGAGCCTATAGAGATGAAATTGTTTTTACAAGCTTGTATCAAGCTTCTGCACAAAAATAAGGCCATTGAGAACCTTCAAGCTTTAATTAACAACTGCGTCGAAAAATAACAACCCTAAATGGAGCAAAAGGCTCTTAATAAGATCTATAAGAACAAGAGAAGAATTGGTTGAGAGATGCGCCTGATTGCTCATAGGAGAATTTGAAATGGACCATGTCATGTTGGATCTGAGTTCTGATGAAAATGTCATACCAAAGCAGACTTCACAAAAAATGGGAGAACCTAAGATGTAATGGTCTGCAATACAGTTGTGCATGGTGAATCAACAGAAAATTATCGCAATGGGAAGGATTTCTGGGGTCACAGTTGATATCGAAGAAGTTAAGGCGCTAACTGATTTTGAAATTATTCAAATTGTTGATGATACACATCCAAACCCCACACTGTTGGGTCTGGATTGGTCTATTGACATGGACACTATCATCAATCACAAGTGAAAAAAGTATGGTTTTTGAAAACAATGGAACCAGGGTTTTGGTTCCACTGGATCCAACAAAAGGAGAAAGATATACAAAACCGGTGCACACAGAAGAGGAAGTTGATCATATCTACAAACTAATCATGCGAGATGAAGATTGGATCAATACCACAACAAATGGTCAGCTTAGCTGGGATAGAGATTGTTCATGCCACTCAGACTTAGATGAGGAACTGGAAAATTGGTAGAACTGTTTGCATGAAGTCTTTATTGTGTGCTGCAACCGAGTCACTAGATCTCTACAGTGCATATCCTCTGAGGTGCGAGAACTACCTTATTATGATGGTATAGGCAGTGTCACTTGTTTCTTAGATGAGTTTGAAAAGGATGTTCCAGAGACATAATGGTTCCATGTGCTTGACTTAGCTCTGCGCTCAACTCCGGCACGCTGGTGGGAGAGACAGAAGGACAACTTGGAAAATTGGGAAGAATGTACCCATATGGTGCAACTGTGCTTTGGAAAACCCAATACCCAGTTGGAAGGAACAATATGCAAGAAAAGAAGATCCACACATCCATTTAGCCAAGTGGACTGAAGCTTGGGGAGAAAAGCCGCAACCAAGATGGGTGCTAAAATTCATCCATACTTTAAGTCAGATTCCTATGAACTGGTACCTACAGGTTAAGCTGCAACAAGGCTCGATAGAATGGGCTGCGTTGCGAGAAAGGTTTGTGTTAAAGGTCAATTTTGAGAGTGGATTCCTTTGCATCAATACTTCCTTACACACGATTCAAGATGTGGTCTTTGACATTACAGAGAAACCAAAAGCACGAGCCATGCCAGCATGTGCGAAGATGAAGGATATAGTTGATTGTCGAAATGTGACTATTGAAGATAATGAGGAAGACCCCAAAAACATTAATATTCCTAAGTCTGATGGTCAGCACGCAGTTGCTGGGCCACTGCTTGCAGTTCCAGATGTGACTGAACCCATGAATATTAGGCAAGTCAACATCGGAACAGAGGAGCATCCTAATATTGCCAAAATTGGGGATTACTGCGATGAAGATATAATAACTAAGGTTGCGGAGCTGCTTGCTTAATATAAGGACTTATTTGCCACAAATTTTTATGAGTTGAAAGGAATTGTTGGAGACCTTGGAGTGATGGAAATCACTCTGAAACCAGATGATAGGCCTAACAAGCAACACCCTTACAAGTTGAATTCTAAATACAAATAGAAGGTCAAAGAGGAGATGGAGAAAATGATTGTTGCGGGGATCATTGAACCAGTAGCAGAACCAGATTGGGTCAGCCCCATGGAGGTCCAAGAAAAGAAGACCAAAGGAGAAATTAGGATTTGTGTGGATATGTGCAAGTTAAATGATTCCTATGTGCACGACCCCTTTCTAACTCCATTTTATTATGAAATATTGGACAATGTGGGAGGGGAGGAGGCCTACTCATTCACTCATGGTTCTTATGGATACCACCAAATAAGAATCACGCCTGAAGACAAAAGTAAGAAAACCTTTGTGACAAAATGGGGATCATTCCAATACACTGTAATTCTATTCAGTCTGAAGAATGCGCAAACAATATTATCGCGCATCGTGGTAGCTGTGTTTAAGTAATACATACATAAATTCTTAGAAGTATATTTTGATGACTTGACTGTATTTGGCCTTGTAAAGAGGCATGTTTCAAATATGCGCTTAATGCTAGATACTTTTCGAAAGCATCAGATCTCGTTGAATCTAAAGAAGTGCATATTTTGAGTCACCTTTGGGACTTTGTTGGGTTATTTTGTGTGTCACCAGGGATTGATGGTGGATCCAACTAAGATTGATGTTATTTTTATCCTAGAGGTTCTTGCAAACGTAAAACAATTACGCTCAATTTTCGGGCATACTGGGTATTACAGTTCGTTTATTCAAGGCTACGCGCTGATTACTGCGCCAATGGAGAAGTTACCAAAGAAAGATGCCTCTTTTTGCTGGGATGAATATTTTCAGAAGATTTTTGAGCTACTTAAGGATAAAATGGTAATTGTGCCTATATTAGTATTCCTAGACTAGAAAAAGTAATTCCATGTACATGTGGACGCTTCGTGTATCACGCTAAGCGTTGTAGTCGCACATCCAGGAGCTAGATATATTGATCACCCAATTGCATTGTGAGCAGGAAATTGTCAAGTGTTGAACACAAATACTCGACAATAGGGAGAGAAGGATTAGCTATGGTCTATGTGCTACAGAAGTTTTATCACTATCTATGGGGTGGGAATTTTAAGATGTTTACGGATGACTCTGCTTTGAAGTCCCTGGTCAACAAGCCCATGTAAGGGGGGAAGATTTGTCGATGGCTCTTATTATTTCAGGAGTATCATTTTGAGGTGATCTTCAAGCCAGGGAGATTGAATGTAGGTCCAGATCACCTATTGCGCATCGAAAGTGGAGAGGATCCAACTAGTTTGGAGGATGAGTTACCGGACACACAACTATTTTCCATTAAAGTGGATGATGACCATTTCAAATATATTATCCACTTTCTAACCACTATTAATGCGCCTACAAAGTATACAGTTAAGAAGAATAAAGAACGGGTCTTGAACGCATTTTCCTTTACTTTGGTTGATGGCTAGTTGTATAAGATGGGCATTGATGATATATTGAGACGCTATGTGTTTGGAGTTTGAAAAACCGAGCATCTAGTTGTTAATATGAATTCTTACCGTCGAAGTGTACGAAAAAGAACCACTTTAGCTACGCAACTAGCTGATTTCTTGATAATGGGTGCCAACGTATCTTCGAGATCTGCAATTAGTAGTTAAAGTGCGCAACAAAACGGATCTATCGGGGGTGAGACATTAGCGAGTAAAGTAGAATCGATGCTCCATGCATCCAACAGACAAGACAAAAACACGATTTTTTGAATGAATTTTTATATTACAGGGCACCTGGGAGGAAACAAGAAGGTGTATCCAGATCTCCTCAATGGGATGGGTTCTTTGTAGTCCTCAGCACTTCAGATCTAAGCTTTCTCTCTCTTGTAGATGTAGAAAACCCAATGTAGAAAGTAGAGCTCAATGGGAGCAACAATGGCAGAAAATGAGACCAAGTGTATAGATCCAGAGTGATCTAGTATGCAACAAAAAGGTGAAGAATGAAGGGGAAAACCCTCCTATTTATAACAAAATATTGGGTCATTCTAGATCTTGGTGCATGATTAAAATAATGTTAACCAAATCTAGATCCACCTCTATGGAATATTTTATTATTATTTGTTGGAAGGAAAGGGTGTTTGACTTGGGTCAAATCCCTTGATTAGTGAAAAATAAATAAATAAATGATTTATTTATCTTTTTAAGGAAGTGGTTGGGATATAATCAAATAAATAATGATTTAGTTGATTAATGGTGGTTGATTTGGTCATATTTAACAAGGAGTATTATTTAAATAATTATTCCTAGAAAATAATAAGATAACTATGGGTTTATCTCATTAATTTCTTTGTTTTTGGGTTAAACATGACTGGGAATAATAATTAAAATTATGGTTTAATTAATTATTCCTTTTGGGACTTCCTAATTAACATAGTGAAAGCCGATTTACTTAGGGTAAAATTGGTCTCTTATGGTGTACTTGGGTCCATCTAATGATGAAAGGTTATATGACCAAAAATGGTGTAACACTAGTTAAGCACATGCATGAGTTGCAGGCCCAATCACTATGGAGGAAAACCAACTGTGTAGAAAATTTTGAGCGCTGGGTTGTGGTGGCCTATGGTACATAGTGATGCAAAGAGTATTGTCGCGCTTATGATGTATGTTAGATAATAGGGAAACCATCGCGTAGAGATGAAATGACACTGCAACGTTAAGTGACTTTGTAGGCTTTTGATAATGGGCTCATTGAATTTGTAGGAGCGATCAACCATCCTGGAAATAATACTGGCGCACTATATCATTACTGCAATGGATTATTTGACTAGGTGGACAGAAGCTAAGTCTATGAAAGGCTATAGCGCAGAGACATTTGCAAAATTCATTTTTGAGAATATCTTGACAAGGTTTGGGTGCCCTAAAATATTGATGAGTGACTAGGGTACACACTTTGTGAATGAGACTATCCAAGCATTGAAAATAGAGTTTAAGATGCACCATCAGAAGAGTACACCATATCATCCACAAGAAAGTGGCATGGTAGAGGCCTTTAATAAGATTTTGGAGAATGAACTCACAAAGGTCTGCAATGCTAATCAAAATGATTTGGATGTGCACGTACTTGCGATATTATGGGCATATTAGACTACATGCAAGAATTTTACCGGGAAGACCCCATTCAAGTTGGTATTTGGACATGAAGCTATTATGACAATGGAGTACATCGTCCCTAGTCTACACATTTCAACGGTAACTAACATGGCGGATCAAGATAATATGAAAGATCAATTATCACAACTAGTTGCACTGGAGGAAGACAGATTAATCACTGGCTTCCATCAGCAGGTGCAAAAGGCGTGTGAAAAAGCTTGGCATGACAGGAAGATTAGACAAAATATTTTCAAGGAGGATAATTTAGTTTTTCTATATGATAGCAAGTTTGCGAGCCACCAAGGAAAGTCAAAAATGCATTGGCTCGGACCTTATGTTCTCAAGGAGATTACAGAAGGAGGTGCGGTAACCTTAAGGGGTGAAATACTTCCTGGATTTGTGAATGTAAGTCGGTTGAAGCCATATAAGGATGACCCTAGCCCTGCACGTGCCAAATGACTATATGGTCGGATGAGTGTCTTAGCGCCCTAGACAGTTGTGAGAGGGCGCAAGACCATAAAGAAGTCTGTTGAACATTGGAATAACGGGTTTGCGCGACGAATATGTTGAAAGCATAGATATCTGTGACAACCGCGCAAAGGCTGCGCTCAAAGGATGAAGCAGTCATAGAGGTTCCAAAAACTAGCCGTTGGAACAATAAATTTGGATAAGACATCTTTATTACCATTTGGAGGAGCGGCTAAACTACATTTAATGAAGATATTATGCCAAATTTGTTGTTGTTTTAGCATTTATGGGGCTCCATCAATGAACATGAGATCATTTAAGCCGTACCAATGCTCTATATATGACAATAAGGGTTGAATTAGTTCCCTTTTCATTCCAAGTGATTTGTGCACATTACCATCATTTTGTTTTCTGAAGCATATGTCGGCATCAACCCAATTTTCTACGAGACGTTGCGCCAAAGAGGGTTAGGACATTTAATCCCTCCAATTATGACTACTACCGAACCTACCCCATCTGCGATGCAGGTCAATGAAACACCTGCGTAGGCCATTGAAACTCCTGCACCTTCGCCCCAGCCACATAAATCTAAGAAGTGACAGTATTTAGGGTCCTAGAAGTCACCGCGCCAGAAGACTCTGAAGCCTAGGTCTACCCCCACAGAACACCATAAGAGACCTATGGCCAAGATGCCCGAATTAATTGTGGAGGAAGATGTTGTCGAGGAGGTAGATCTACTCTTATGGTTTCCCACGTATGTGGCACCGCGAAAAGCATATGTGAAGGTCCCAAAGGACCAGGATAAAGTTCAATCTTATATTAATTCATCGTTGATCCCTGAAGATGTGTCGTTTGAAGGGGATATGTTTGCCAAAATCCCCATGCTAAAGATGGAAGACTGGGACTTCACTAACTATGAGAAGTTCCCTGAGCTCACGCCCTCCATGTGCTTAGAGAAGGTCACCTATGACAAGGGGGTGATCAAGGTCGAGTTGAAGCCTTGGGTGTTGGGATTGCAGAAGGCGGGGCTGCTAAATTTGTTGAACATCCCACACTTTGGGCGCAACGCGGTCAACGATATTTTCATGTGCTAGCTACTTTCCCTTGTCCACATTGACTTTCTATGGCTAGGAGAGCCAAATCCAATTGATGCAGGTTTGATACACTGTATCACAAATCTGTCCTGTCAGGGGGCAGACCCTAAAACGATCTTTGGAGGAAAGGTCCTGAAGCGGAAAGTTGCAGACACACTTAAGGAAAAATATAAGGTATTGCACAACACTCAGGGGTTCATCGTTAGCGAAATCAATGACCCCGCAATACAATTTTCTACCCTAATCCTCGCCTGCAAGATGATGAGGAAGTTCCGATCGAAGGAAGTTTCGGCCCATGTGATTGCTTTAGCCGGGAAAAGTGAGAAATGGATATAGTATAATTAGGCAAAGTACCTGTGTGTAAAGTTTTTGGCGAATGTCCGCGAGGTGCAGGAGGAGGGAAATAATTTTTATTATGCTTGGTTGCTACTATTAATTGCGCTGATTTGTTGAAGGACGCTAGCTAAGACCCCGTTCCCAGATATTGAGCCTAATATTTGCAAAGTTGTGTAGTATGCGATGGTGTGGAACTCCAAGCTTCCCTCTAGAATCAATGAAAACAAAATATTATGGGTGCTATTTGATTCCGAGTTGTTTCAAGTGGTGAAATCCAAGCCATGATTGTCACTGACGTTGTTATGAAACTAACTCCAAAAATAGAATAAAAGAGATATCAATGCCTTAGGAATAAGCCACTTCGAGGGGGCAACCTCCTTTACATTGCATAAATGAAAAATTCTTGGATGATACAAATGAAAAAACCTCCTTTCTATATATAGGAGTCCATGGGGTCACAATATAATCCTATCCGACCTAACAATAATAATGTAAGGGCACAATAATAACAATACAGGGGCTATAGGGGTACAAAAATAACAATAAGGGGGCTACAATGACAACATTATGGGACTACACTAGTAATATAGGGACCTAAAATACGTTGTACAAGCAGTACAAGCGCATTCCGGACTTCAAAGACACCTTTCACAATATTCACTTGCACGCAAAGGGAGATACTGAAGGTTTTTTATATGACTTGCCTTACATGGTCACATAGGATGAAATTTTGTGTGTTATGACAGAATGGCCAACCTTATGGTTAGAAGTGCACACCATTGGCAGTGCCTCATCTTTAGTACGCATGAAGACTCATACAAAGCCATGCACGACCAAGGATACCTAGCAGAAGGATAAGGATGCAGAGAAAGAGACGAAGCCAACCACGACGGGTGAAACCATTGACCTGGATAAGGAAATGAAGGATAAAGAAGGTGGCAGTGCCGTGACACCTTTGACATAGAGAAGTTCACCAAAAGGAACTAAGCGAATATCTTAGACCTCCCCGTGCCCACGCAAAAAGAGGAAGGGATCAACGCAAACAGGGACAAAGGCCCTGACCCTTATAGAAGATGACCTTAACGAAATTGAAAACACAGTCAAAGCTACGACCAAGGATCTATGGACTAATGTGGAGTCTCAATACAAATCGGTCCTTGAGCATGTGCAACACCATCTCCAGGAGCTCCGTGTGCAAACGAACATGATCCAAGCTAGCGTAGGAAAAGAGAGCATGCAACCCCTCAGTACTATTGTACCAATGCCTACATATAGCTAGGTATTTCTATTCCAGTACCTACAATTACAGTTGAGCACCCTGAGTTGCGCGCCAATGTGCAAGTCTTCATTGGGGTAGGCATTGAATTGGCCATGCTTCTTGACGGAAAACTACATGCAATGCATACTATGATTTTGGATGAGTTGCAATACCGAGAGTTCCACACCTCAAAGGTTACTATGGAGAATCAACATTAGGTGACCACGATCCAGAAGGGACAAAAAAATGAAGAAGAGAAGGGACAAAAAAATGAAGAAGAGGCTTGTCGGGTTGCCGAATATTAGTGCGTTGAGTTGGAATCCATGATCAACCGGTTGTGAAGTGACCTCCCCGAAGTCACAGTACATGCTACCACTGCGCCTACAGTTAAATTATAAATATTGGTAGCTGCAATGAAGGCCTCACGTTCAGAGATAATATCAGTTTACATCGAGCTCGAACAAAATATTGGAGACCTATAGATGAAGCTGTAGCCAGAGACTCCTTTGGAGGTGTGTGCACTGTTAGCACTCTGTCGGATCTTTGAGGCTGAAAAGAGACTAGCAAAGGTAACTTCAGACTAAGCTCTCGCCAAGTAGCTAGCCCTACTAGGCAGGAGAGAGCTCTCTCCAAGGGATCTCAGCCAAGAGGGTTGGATCAAATTAGGTTTTAGGCTAGGTGTAGTAGGATAGGGGTTTTGATTGGTTGATTTGGGTGTTGGATGAGTGAATTAGGTCAAAGAGGTAACTAGGTCAGGGAAAATAAGATCATAATTGCAGACATCTAATGGGGCAAGGTAGTTAAGCACTCTAACACTTTAGGGTTTCAAGGTGAAATGGATCAGACTGGTGAGGTGCTAAAAATAGCATGACAATGCATGAATTCCTTTTAAACTGAAGAAACTGAACAAATTATGGTGATTCTCCCAAAACATAGCATAAAATATGTATTATGCCTATCAAACTTGAGAAATAAACATATCATAGATATGAAATGAACATGAAAATTTAAAAAAAATCATACATATGAAATTGAATAAGAAACTATGCCAAAGAAAAATACCACATGAATCCCAAAAGAATAACTGCAACTCACCCAATATATTCCTGCCAAAATCTGATTACACTATTTTCTTTGATCAATACAAAAAAATCCAACCTATGAAATGAGTCAAAAAGTGAAATACATAGACATGAAACAACCTCTCCCAACCTCAGGGGTCGAATCCCTGAGTTTTGGAGCTGATCCACCAAAGTCTGAACTGAAACCTAGATTGTAGGGTGGTCAAACTGTCTCATCCCTAACTTTAGAGAAACTGATTCACTTATCCTCTCAAAGAGCTTTACCTAATGTATTTACCCCTTGGTAACTCAAAAAAAGCATTATTACATTTACCTCCATGAATTACATCAGTAAAAAATCATAAATTCTATCATCAACTGAGAAAAACTCAAAACCTGGAAAATATCAGGCAACTGGCAAAAGCGTGGCACCAAATTCAAGGTGTGTTTTGGAGGCCTTCTTGAAGTCAAATTTGAGCCCATGATAGCTCATAATAAATTATGTCCTGTCTAATTTTCCAATCTATTATTAGTTTCCAAAATTGACCACATTTGACCCTCCAAAAACTAAATCTCCCAACGCTGGTCAAAAGCGCATCGTCAGGGTCAAAAAGAGGGCAGAAACATAGTTTTTAAGGTGTTTTTTGACTTTTATGCTGACCATTTTTCCAAAATAGGCTTGGAAAAGTTTCTAACTTGCATGTCTTCATAATTTTGAATCCATTGGTGGTCTTTGTTTGACCAATGGAGGTCGCTAGAAAAAATGCAGCACCTAAGGCACTGCGCTTCTGATAGTCAAACTATCTAGCGACTGTCAAGAAATGCATAAAAACTAAAAAATCTTCAAAATTGCCCAAAAATTTGCCAAAATTTTAGAATGGTTGCTGATGATGTATGTTAAGCATGTAGGGAGGCCTCAACAATAATTTCAAGTTTTTCTACATCCTTTTTCTTGGCTAGGGTTTGCTTATGTTTCTCCTGCAATTTCTTGAGTTTGATTCTACAAACCTTGTTTCTTGTGATGTACTTGTTTGAAAAGTTTATGAGCATATTTTTGTCCTTTTTTTTCCTTATGGAGGAGTTTCTCAAGATGGATTTTGACCCTATCAAGCCATGTCTCTCTGTTATCTTCAACCTCCATGGCAATCCTCTCCTCAAAAGTGAGTTTTTCATCTTCAATTCTCTGTTGTTGTAAAGCCCTCTTAAGACCCCTTATTTTTGTTATTTTTCTGCTGCTTTGGATGTCATCATGGTCAAGGTCATTAAGTGGTATCATAACTTTACCTTTCTTTGTTTTGAGCAACTCTAACTCCATGAGAACTTGCTTATCCTCCAGCTGCTTATTCTCCTGCTTAAGAAAATAAATGACAAACTTAGATCTATCAAAATTAGTCTGAAGCTCTCTAATTTGGTTATCCTTCTCCTTGAAAATAAAACTGGAGGCCTCATCATCATCTTGCTCATCCAAGTCAACTAGCTCAAATTATGTCTCTGTCTCATGGAGGTCTTCCTCCTCATGCCTGACTTCCTCATGAACATCTGCCTTTGTGATCTTTTTCTTTACATTTTGTACCTTATTTTTCCGATGTAGAAGGAAAGGTCCCTTCCACAATATGTGGAGAAAACACCTGCCTATGCCCTCTCTGATATGTTCTAGCCAATGTGGCCATTTCAGCCCTTTTAGGCTTGCTTACCATAACTCTTCTCGGCGACCCAATCTAACTCTCAAATGGTGATGATGGTGATGAAATGGATCTATTAGGATTAGCTGATGAAGAAATAGGTGCTATGGGCTGAGATGGAGGAATAGATGTAGTAGGATGAGATGGGGGAGGCACATCTTTAGCATGTTGAGCTTGTGGAGCAGCGAATATGTTATTGACAATGAAAGTGTCCCATGAGATATTCAACTGATTAAGGTGATGGAGGACAATGATCTTGATGAGAGAGTGGTGAAATAGGCTTTTCATCTATTGGTCATAATCTCTCTTTTGTACAATGTATGCCATTTTGTCAATGTTCTTGAATAGATAATATGGAATATTGAGCATCTTGACCCTTGTGAAGTGCATGAGCAGTCTAATATGGTAGATATAAAGTCTAGAGAACGTTCCTTCACAAGAGAAGTACTTCATGATGATTTTCATCATGGGGGCATACCTATCAAGGAGGTAATTGAAAGGAAAAACTTTATTTCCTTCATTTCTGTACCTTGGCTTGATGTATGGCTCATAATAGTGATCATCCAAGTATTTGGACTTGAACCACTTCTCACCTACATTTGTAATTCCAGTGGCAACTGCAATGATGGCTGAAGATATGGTGAAAGCCACACCAACAAGGGTCACTTTATTATCTTGAAGATTTGATATGAAAAGTCTGCTCAAAACATGGTTTTTTTGGACTCTTTGGACAATCATGGGAGATGCCATTAGTTCTCTGGTGTTGGTGGGCTTAATTCCAAGAATCCTTCCTCCCTTATGTGGCCTTCTCTCTTCCCTATCTTCTTCCTCCATGTAGTCTTTGTTTTCCTCCTGCATGGTATTTTGGTCTAGAAACCATAGGGATGAGGAAGTGGGAGTGGGGATAGGTTTAGGGAGTGGGGAATGGGGTAGGAAAATTTGGGAAGATAGGGGAAGGGGTTAGTAAACTTAGGAAGGTGGTGGGGGGTTAAAATATTTAGGGAATTGGGAATGGTAATTTTCTTACAGGTTTGATGGTAATGGGTGCCTAAGAAATTGAAATGCCTAGGACTTAGAGTTTAGGAGGAAATGGATTTAGGGACAAAGATATAGTAATGTAGGGGCAGGTATGGGTTTTATTGTGATGTGGGAAAGAAATGTGAGGTCTTAGGAAATAAAATTTGGAATGAGGGAATGAGATTAGGGTTTTGAACTGGACAAACTCCAAATTTTGCATGAAAACTCAAACATCATGAAAATTGCTCTTGAAGAATGCAAGGAGGTGGAATTTGTGTCTTACTTACTTGTTAAGAGATGGTGAGAAACTTTGCTTGAGGTTAGAAGTAGTTTGGATCTTGCTGAGCAAAACGGCCAGTAGCGCAGCACCTTTGAGAGAAGCGCGATGCCCTCTTTGCCAGGAGCACAACGCACATCTGCTAGTTATAGAAGCACAACACCTCTTGTCCAGGAGTGCAGCGCCACCAAATAAATCACTCTTTCGTCCTCCAAAATGGAAATTCAAGCCGTGGAAGTGGTAGCTCGATGTTGTGAGAGACAAATGAGAGTGAATTTGATGTCTTCGTGAGCTTTATACTTGGTGGATTTGATGTTTTGGGCCTTGGGACCCACTTTAACTTCTTCACATTCACCTTTAAACTTTGAAACTATACATTTTCACTATTAATTCATTATTTGATAATTGATCATTTGATGGATTGATACACTTTAAACTTTTACATTTTGATGCTTTGGCATATGGAACTTCTGAGTTGGAAACTTGGGAGCCATGAACTTATTACAAATTGAGTGACATAAAATTACATAATGAAAAATAAAAATTACATTTTTAAACAAAAATTAAATCTTGAAATGAAAATTACTCCTTATAAATCATCTTTACATGGGAAAGAGAAATTTATTTGATCACTCTCTTACTTTTTGGTCTTATGCAATGGAAATGGTGTGTTATTGGACCTTGAAAACCCTAGAACCTAATGGGAAACTTGACTAAATGGAATTCATGATGACATGAATGAATATGTGATGTAATCTCATGAAACAATGGACTATCAACAAATGACGAAGTGAGCCGAAAAGTGATGAAATGAAATTTTTGAAAAGAGTGAAATTTGATGAAAATCTGCACCAAGTGACCAAATTTTTGTGTGACCTAGTGGAATGATAAAAAATTTCTGAGTGGGATCCCTAAAATGACATGAAAGAGTTAATTTTTATCACTACTGGAAGGATGCAAATATTGACACTAACATTGGCTCTAGCTTGGGATGGTAGCTCCTTGGACGTGCTAAGAACACCGTAGACCAAGTGCCTATCCATTGGGCATTGAGTAAAATACTAAAAACTAATTGAAAACTGAAATCTCCAACTAATTTGTGGCAAACTCAAACCTACTGAAAAATGAATTTAAAAATTGACCCAAGACTCACTTGACTTTAACTGACTTGACTTTGAAAACAACATAAAACCAATGAAAATTTATAACCTTCACCTCGGGCTCCAAGCCTCGGTGATTCTCCGCTTCACACTTTGCAGAAAACTGAAATTGAAAGAAAATTGATGTTGAAAATGAAATGAAATCAAACTAAAATGATACCAACCTACTCTAATCTGCTGCACAATTGTTGATTAGGTGAAATCATCCTTCCAGTGTAACCAATCCAATAGATGGCTACTTACTGAAATTATGCTCTCACTTTCCTTGAGCAGGAAGAATGATGTATATGTAGAAAAATCATAATAAAAACTGAAACCAAGACTTATGATGACAAACAAGTCAAAATTCATCTTCTCCAATGCTTGCAAAAGACTGCCCAAGGGATCTTGAAAATCATGAAGCATTACCTTTTGTGGATCAACAAAAGGAGACGAGTAAGCATTATTCCCATATGGATGTAACAAATTAGTAAAAGGATTCTCAATAATTTTTTTAACAGCATAAGTGTCCACATCTATGAGATTCTCCTTTTCATTAGCATACTTTTCATTTCTAAACCTTGAGAAATATTTGTATCTGCAGGGGGCTCTAAAACAACTTCTTCTTTATCACTGCACTCCTCTTCATATTCACTTGGAAACTGACAAGACTGTATAATAACATCATCATTCTTAATGGATGGAATATGGATTTGCAAATTTAGAATCTGATTTATTTCTTATTCAGTCAAAGGAGAAAGTAATATTTGTTTTCTTTGGATGAAACAATAATCGTCGTCTTTCCCTTCTAAAGATTCACAAGGATGCTGAATATCTTCTTTAATCTCAAGAAAAGGAGCATATAAATTTTCATCAGACTGCTGATTTATTTCATGTGGTTTCATTTGACTATCAAGATGAAAAATTCTTTCATCTTCAAGCAAAGGGGAAGCTACTGCATGCTGAATATGATCTTGTGTATCAAAGTGACTAGCTTCTTCACATTGTTGTTGAAGGGAGAAATCATAAAAGGCTTCAATGATCTCTCCATCATTCATGCAGTCGATATCATCAATACCCTCAAGATATGAAATAAAACCTTCACTATAATCACAACTTATTTGTAATAGAGATAAAGAAAGAGTAGACTTCACATAATGTTTGGAAAACATCTTATGGAAATATTTAAGAGAACATAAGCTTCCTTTTGGTAACCCTTCATACCATACCCTAGCTTTATCTTCAAGAGAATCCATAAAAAATTTCACGAGACAGTCTTCGGGAAACTCAACTCTCAGTCTACACACATGTACATGAAACTTTACTAAATGCAGATCAACATCATCTTTCTTTTAATCTTTAAATATGGAAAAATGTGTAAACTAGTCAAGATAAGGAATAGGGTTTGGAAATCCAGGGATTTGAGATCGATCATAGGAGCATATCAGGGATTTTTTCTTGCAGTAGAACTCATATCGACAAAAATGAAGTCACTAATAAGTCTATTCAAATTACAAGTTCTTGAAAAGTGGAGTCGCCCTGAAAATTATGAACCTTGGGTTCTTCGACACCGGAGTCTCCAGGTGAATGATTCAAACTTCATATGCATCTCACCGTTTTCCACCATCAACAACCAGATCTAAACTTTGACGATTTCTGTCTTGGGGAAGATCTGTCACTTTCTTCCCCATTATGGTCGCCAAGATGTTAGCACTCTGCCAAATCTCTAAGGCTGAGAAGAGACCAACAAAAGTAACTCCAGACCAAGCTCTCACCAAGTAGCTAGCCCTACTAGATAGGAGAGGGCTCTCTCCAAGGGATCTCATCCAAGAGGGATGGATCAAATTAGCTTTTAGGCTAAGTATAGTAGCATAGAGGTTTTGATTGGTTGATTTGGGTGCTGGATGAGTGAATTAGGTCAAAGAGGTAACTAGGTCAGGGAAAATAAGATCAGAATTGTAGACATCTAATGGTACAAGGTAGGTAATCAATCTAACACTTTTGGGTTTTAGGGTGAGATGGATCAGACTGGTGAGGTGCTAAAAAGAGCATGGCAGTGCATGAATTCCTTTTAAACTAAAGAAACTGAACAAATTATGGTGATTCTCCCAAAACATAGCATAAAATATGTATTCTTCCTATCAAAATTGAGAAATCAACATATCATAGAGCTGAAATGAACATGAAAAAGTACAAAAAAATCATACATATGAAACTGAAGAAGAAACTATGCCAAAGTACAATACCACATGAATCCCAAAAGAATAGCTGCAACTCAACCAATATATTCCTGCCAAAATCTGAATACACTAATGTCTCTGATAAATACAAGAACATCCAATGTGTGAAATTAGTGAAAAAGTGAAAGAAATAGACATGAAACAACCTCTCCCAACCTTAGGGGTCGAATCCCTGAGTTGTGGAGTTGATCCACCAAATTTTGAACTGAAACCTAAAGTGTAGGGTGGTCAAACTGACTCATCCCTAACTTTAGTGAAACTGATTCACTCATCCTCTCAAAGAGTTCTACCTAATGTATTTACCCCTACGTAACTCAAAAACATCATTATTACATTTAAATACATGAATTACATAAGTAAAAAATCACAAATTCTATCAAGAACTAAGAAAAACTCAAAAACTGGAAAATATCAGGCAAGTGGCAAAAGTGCAGCGCTTGAAGAAAAAGCTCAACTCCTGAAGCAAAAGCGCAGCGCCAAATTCAAGGTGAGTTTGGAGGCCTTCCTAAAGTCCAAATTGAGCTCAAGATAGTTCATTGGAAATCTTGTCCTGTCTAGTTTTCAAATATGTTATTATTTTCCAAAATTGACTAGATTTGACCCTCTAAAAATTCAATCTCCCAATACTAGTCAAAAGCATAGTGCCAGGCTCAAAAAGAGGGCAGAAACATGGTTTTTTAGGTGTTTTTTGAATTTTCTGCTGACCAGTTTGCCCAAATTTTCTTAGAAAAGTTTCTAACCTGCATGTCTTCATCATTTTTAATCCATTGGTGCTCTTGGTTTGACTAATGGAGGTCCCTAGAAAAATCACAGTGCCTAAGGCACTACGCTTTTGACAGTCAATCTGTCAAGAAATGCACAAAATCTCAATAATATTCAAAATTGCCCAAAACTTTGCCAAAATTTGCAGAATGGTTGCTGATGATGTATGTTAAGCATGGGGGGGGGCCTCAACAAGAATTTCAAGTTTGTCTCCTTCATTTTTCTTGGCTAGGGTTTACTTATGTTTCTCCTGCAGTTGCTTGAGTTTGATGCTACAAACCTTGTTTATTGTGATGTATCTATTTGAAAATTTTCTGAGCATCTTGATGTCCTTATTTTCCTTGTGGAGGAGTTTCTTGAGATGGATGTTGACCCTATCAAGCCATGTCTCTCTTTCATCTTCAACCTCCTTGGCACTCCTCTCCTAAAAAGTGAGTTTTTCATCTTCAATTCTCTGCTACTATAAAGCCCTCTTAAGACCCCTTGTTTTTGGTCTTTTTATACTACTTTGGATGTCATCATGGTCAGGGTCATTAAGTTGTATCATATATTTACCTTTATTTGTTTTGAGCAAGTCTAGCTCCATGCGAACTTGCTTATCCTTCAATTTCTTATTCTCCTGCTCAAGAAAATAAATGACAAAATTAGATCTATCTAAATTAGTATGAAGCTATCTAATTTGGGTATCCTTCTCCTTGACAATCAAACTGGAGGCCTCATGATCATCCTGCTCATCCAAGTCAACTAGCTCAAATTCTGTCTCTATCTCATGAAGGTCTTCCTCCTCATGCCTGACTTCCTCATGAACATCTGCCTCTGTCATCTTTTGCTTTCCCTTCTATACCTACTTTGTTGATGAATAAGGAAAGGTCCCTACAAACACCAGCCTATTCCCTCTCTAATATGTCCTAGCCAATGTGCCCATTTCAACCCTTTTAGGCTTGCTGACCATAACTCTGATAGGTGACCCAATCTGACTCTGAAATGGTGATGATGGTGATGAAATGGGTCTAGTAGGATGAGCTGATGAACAAGTATGTGCTATGGGCTGAGATGGAGGAATAGATGTAGTAGGATGAGATGGGGGAGGCACATCTTCAACATGTTGAGCTTGTAGAGTAGTGAAGATGTCATTGGCAATGGAAGTGTCCCATGAGATATTCAACTGATTAAGGTGATGGAGGACAATGATTTTTATGAGAGAGTGGTGAAAGAGGTTGTTCATCTGCTGGTCATAATCTCTCTTCTGTACAATGTAAGCCATTTTGTCAAGTTCCTGAATAGATATATTGAATATTTAGAATCTTGACCCTTGTGAAGTGCATGAGCATTCTAATATGGTAGATATAAATTCTAGAGAACCTTCCTTCACAAGAGAAGTACTTCATGATGATTTTCATCATGGGGGCATACCTATCAAGGAGGTAATTAAAAGGAACAAATTTATTTCCTTCATTTCTATACCTTGTCTTGATGTATGGCTCATAATAGTGATCATCCAAGTATTTGGACTTGAACCAATTCTCACATACATTTGGAATTCCAGTGGCATCTATAATGATGGCTGAAGATATGGTGAAAGTCACACCAGCAAGGGTCACTTGATTATCCCAAAGATTTGATATGAAAAGTCTGCTCAAAACAAGGTGGTGTTGGACTCTTTGTATCATTTCACAAAAAATCAAAGCATCCGACATGCTTGAAACAAGTGACAATCATGGGAGATGCCATTAGTTCTTTGGTGTTGGTGGGCTCAAGTCTAAGAATCCTTACTCCCTTATGTGGCCTTCTCTCTTCCCTCTCTTCTTTCTCCATGTAGTCTCTATTTTCCTCCTCCATGGTATTTTGGTCTAGAAATCCTAGGTATGAGGAAACGGGAATGGGGAATGGGGTACGAAAAATTGGGAAGGTAGGGGTAGGGGTTAGTAAACTTAGGGAGGTGGGGGGTTAAAACATTTAGGGAATTGGGAATGGTAGTTTTATTACAATTTTGATGGTAATGGGTGCCTAGAAAATTGAAATGCCTAGGACTTAGGGTTTAGGGGAAAAAGGGATTTAGGGACAAAGATATAGTAATGTAGGGGTAGGGATGGGTTTGACTGTGATGTGGGAAGGAAATGTGAGGTCTTAGGAAATCAAATTGGGAATGAGGAAATGAGATTAGGGTTTTGAACTAGACAAACTCCAAATTTTTCATGAAAACTCAAACACAATGAAAATTTCTCTTGAAGAATGCAAGGAGGTGGAATTTGTGTCTTAATTACTTGTTAAGAGATGGTGAAAACCTTTGGTGGAGGTTAGAAGCAGTTTGGATGAAGCTTGGAGCTTGCTGAGTGAAAAGGCCAGGAGCGCAATGCCTTTGAGAGAAGCGCAATTCCCTCTCTGCCAGTAGCTAACGCATTTAGAATATGCTCAGTGCTAGTTACAAAAGCACAACCCCTCTTGTCCAGGAGCGCAACGCCACTAAAGAAATCATTCTTTCGCCCTCCAAATTGGAAATTCAAACCGTGTAAGTGGTAGCTCAATGTTGTGAGAGACAAATGAGAGGGAATTTGATGTTTTGGTGAGCTTTATACTTGGTGGATTTGATGTTTTGGGCCTTGGGACCCACTTTACCTTCTTCACATTCACCTTTAAAATTTGAAACTATACCTTTTCACTATGACTTCATTCGTTGATAATTGATCATTTGATGGATTGAAACAATTTAAACTTTGACATTTTGATGCTTTGGCATATGGAACTTCTGAGTTGGCAGCTTGGGAGCCATGGACTTATTACAAATTGAGTGACATAAAATTACATAATTAAAAATAAAAATTACATTTTGAAATCAAAATTACATCTTGAAATGAAAATTACTCCTTACAAATCATCTTTATATGGTAAAGAGAATTTTATTTGATCACTGTCTTACTTGCTGGTCTTATTTAATAGAAATGGTGTGTTATTGGACCTTAAAAACCCTAGGACCTAATGGGAACCTTGATCGACTGGAATTCATGATGACATGAATGAATAGGTGATGTAATCTCATGAAATAATGGACTCTCATCAAATGACAAAGTGAGCCAGCAAGTGATGAAAGGACATTTTTTAAAATAGTGAACTTTGATGAAATCTGCACCAAGTGACCAAATTTTTGCATCACCCAGTGGAATGATAAAAAAATTCTGATTAGGACCCCTAAAATGACATGAAAGAGTTAATTTTTATCACTGGTGGAAGGATGCAAATACTGACACTAACATGCACAACATGCCGCAGTCGTACATGAATCAAGTACTGGCATCACCGTTGTTGTGGATGCTTGCAGTAAGCTATTTGAAGAAGTCGTGGGACTTTGGAGCTTCATCTAAGATGAACCTGTCATCCGACAACTAAAAGGAGAGTTGAGGGCCAAAGAGAAGTAGTTCGATGAAATTCAGGTCACTGCATCGACGCTCGTGCCAGCCCAAAGTCTCGCCATATTACAGGAGGGTTGTGCCATTCAGATGGAAATCAACACACTGCACTAACGAGAGAACTTGTTGGATGAACGAATGAAGCCATGGTCGGATGAGGCCTTGTAGCTCTCACAAACCATTGATAGAGCCCTCAAAAATCTGCAACAGACCTAGAGAAGCATCAACTTGGTCACCGAAGGACCAACCACAAAAAAATTGGTGGAAGTAGCGCAGAACGCTATAGAAAAAAGTATCGAAGTCCTTTTTCCATTTCAAAGGTCTGTGCAGGCACTTAAAGAAAAATGTAGGCAACTGGATCAAAGTTACTCGGGACTGGTCACTAGATTGTGTTGGGGGCTCATTGGAGTAGGGTCCCTTGGGGTAAAGCAATTTTGAGTATTTTTATTTTTTTATTTTTTTGTTTGTACGTGCTGCGCACAGATGTCAAGGGGCTTTGGGGCAGGTCAAAGTCCCTTAATTATTGTAACGTGTAAAATGGAAAACCACGAGTCTCAAACCATGGTATGTGCGTGATTGGAAAGATATAAATATGTAAGAGTCGAGAAGGATAGATATCAACAGATCGATAGATTTGTATGCTTATGAATGTTTTGATCTAAATTTTGGATCAGTTTGGGTAGAAAAGCTCCTGCTGGTTGTGTGCAAGGAGACCTAGTCCTGAGCTGTGTGCACATACTCTGCTGATGTGTGCGCAAATGGGAGGAAATTGTATTGAATTGAAGATATCTTAATAAAGAAGGAAATTTTGGCAAACTCAGACTTTTATATGACTTTTGTGGTTAATTGTTTTAGATTTTTTATGTGCGTTATCTATTTCTTACTACAATTTTAGATCCGGATTTGATCTATTGAATGTGTATTTATTTTAGTAATTGATATGTCGAATTGGATTGCATCTGTTCGCAATTATTATTTTTATTTAACCGTTAAATCCAAATTAAGTATAGTGATATGTTCTGTGCAAGTCTATATTGAAGCAAGGGTTAATTATGTAATGATCTATGAATGCGCAAGGTTTAAGTCTATTTATTATTATTTGGTCACGCGAAACTGCTTTATTGTTTAAGGGTTTATCTACAAGTAGATCTGGTTTCTGTGAAGTGTTAGATTTGTCACGAAGGATTAAGATCTGCCACATCAAAATCTCCCTCAGGGTGCAGAAACTAGGTTCCAACACCCCCCCATGCTGTTTCAGGTGAGAATTTGGTCTCCACGAGAAAATCATTTCCAAAACGGCTAGTAGTTGGAGGGTTTTTTTGTTGCGAAATTACTCCAAACCTGGGTCAGGACCCCTTAAGCCAATAGTCTGGCCATCAGTCTAGGAATGGAATGCAGTTGACTTGGTGAGCTTTGTGTCCAATAGTGTCGAGGGGCTTCACTAGAATGTGCTTAGGAACCTGCTATCTTGATATGTTATAATGGTCTTCGGGATCCCAAAATGTACCCATACTCGTTCAAAGAAGAGTTTAGCAATGTCCTACGCTATGGTACAATTGTTGTAGGATGCCAATAGAGCCATATTAGAAAACCTGTCCACGACCAAAAATATATAGAAGTTACCATGCTTGGTAGAAAGGAGGCTAGACATATAGTCCATGGAGATGGATTCCCACGACTTATTAGGAGTAGGAATATGAGTGTACAAGCCTTGCTTCTTGATGGTTGGCTTAGCGATGTCGTAGGAAGTGCATGATCTGATATATTTTCTAACATCCAGTTGGAGTTTTTGCCAATAAAAGTAATTTTTTAGTACAACCACAATTTTCTTCACACCAAATTTTACTGCAAACCGACTGTAGTGCGCCTCCCAAATCATCTTGGCACACTCTCTCGAAGGAACTCAAAGGTGGCCCAAGTAGCATAATAATGCGTCCTAGAGGTGGAAATCAAAAACTTGCTTTCCATCTACTAGAATCTAGTATGTGGAGGTGAACTCTGGATCATTTTTGTATAATTTCGGCCATCCAGAGGTCTCATGGCCACAAGAGTTGAGAATAATAGTTAGTGCTACAACTGGGTACCGACCGAGGTAGTATGAAACATGATTGGTTCTACGATTTTTGTATTTAATGTTCAAGTGGAATTTTTGTAGATATGTAGACCACTTTTTATGGAGATCGTTTTGCAACTTCCCTTGTGTCTGTATAAAATGTAGAGGTCGGTGATCTATGTAGATGATTGTCTCCTTCCCTAGAATGCAATTCTTCCATTGTCGGCAAGCCTGCACGATGGAATACATCTCTTTATCATAGGTGGGGTACTTCTGAATTGTATCAGAAAGTGTTTCACTATGATAGGCCATTGGATGCCCATGCTGGGTGAGGACTGCACCAATAACATAGTCAGAGGCGTCTTTCTCAATTTCAAATGGCTACTGCAAGTCTAGAAGTGTGAGTATCGGTGCAAATCAGAGATGGTGCTTCAACTCAACGAACACCTTCTGTTGGGATTCAAATGAGGAAAAATTTGATTTTTCCCTACCCTTAGTAATTTGAATCAAAGGCCAAGTGATATGGGATAATCGACACCAAATTGGTTTATGAGACCCCCTTGTTTGCGGGACAAGAGACCTACCTCCACGCAGCGATTTGACTGCTAAGTCTACAAAGACATGTATACTCTACCCCCTTTGGTTTTGAACCTGTGACCTCTTAGGAAGAAACACATGCTCTTAACCATTAAACTCACTCAAATTATATCATTAGACCTGCTCAAACTATATAAATTTATTTGAATAATTAAACTAAACCGCAATAAATACTAGTTATACAACCTTATTTTATTGAAAAATAATATATCTTCCAACCAACATAAACACATTTATTTAGTATCATTGCAATTTGGTAATATCTCGCAATGAGTACATGTTTGATGTCCGTGGAGATCATTGCCACGTTTTCCCATGAGAAGATTCGAAAATAAGAATCTTTCCTTCACCAAACCTCTAAACAAATATTATACTTGTAGAAACGTTATCCATTGTTCAAAACCTTTATTAATGTACAAAAGATAATAAATAAAATGTACTAATATTCATAAATAATGTTCATATTATTTACAATGTATCTTAACAAAATGAGATAAAAAGGAAGTGGATTTACAACCTTTATGGATAAAAGATTATTTTAACATAACTTACGGTAGTTTATTTTAAGTTATATAAACAAATGTACTTTCAATTTATATAAACATGCAATGCATATGTGTTTTAAGATTTTTTTTTTCTTTAATATGTTATATATAAAAGAGGTTTATATATATATATATAACAAAGGTTATTAATATTTATAAGCATGCCATGTATACGTGTTCTAAGATTTTTTTGTAATATGTTATATAAAAGCGGTTTTTATTTTATATATATATATAACAAAAGTTATTAATATTTATATGTATAGGTTAATTAATCTAAAATTATTATATAAATATATATAAAGAGGAGATGGAAGTGGAAATACCATGAAGAAACCTAAATGAATTAGAAATGGGTAATTTAAAATAAGTGTTTTATCAAATCAAGTTGTATGGTGAAAGCAATTCAAGAATTTAAAATATTATAATTTTTAGTTTCGTTGATATTTTTCTAATTTTTATAAAGTATTAGAAAAACTCAATTTTATTTTTTTTTTTTTTTTTTTTTTTTTTATGAAAAATTTGACTAAAATTATAATTTTATTTTATTTATAAAAACTATAACATTATATTCAAAAAATTATACTCATTTAAAAAAAATTATATATATATATATAGCAAGTGAGTAAATCATAGCAATTATATCATAAACATAAATTAATTTTATTTATTTTACAAAAGTTTAGGCAAGAAACTTGGACATAGATTTATCGTATCCATATATCCAGTTTCAACGTAAAACTGTCGTGCCACATTTTAAAGAGCTTTTCATTCTTTGCATAAAGAAAAACAAGGTGATATAAAATTAGGGGTTTGATATATTTAAAATTATCAATATTATACATAAGAAATCCATATTACATTGTCATGTCTATGTCAATGGAGCACTTTAGTTTTCTTTGTTCAAATATATCATAACATTGTTATAAGAATCTCACTTTTTCAAAGTATATATTCATGTTTTTACTTTTATTTATGGTTTGGTAATTTTAATTAACAAAACAAAATATATTATTTTTATGTATAATTTTTTATTTAAAAAGATAATATTGTTTTATAAATGTAAATATAGCGTTATGTTTTATATATATATATATAATTTCATTTATGTGATGGCAAAATCTCTTTTAGATAAAAAGAGTTGTGTTTTTGTCTTAATAATGAAAAGCGAGCAGAGCTAGGGTCATCATAACAACACAATAGTATATGTGCCATTCATATGCAATTTGAGTCATGTGATATTTCCATTTAGTGAATAATTTTAGAAGCACGATTGTGAATTGGTATGTAAATTTTTTTCCATTAATTGAGTGATCAATGTTTACTATGTCAACTCAATATATTTTATAAATTAATTTAAACTCTCCATATTGAAGAGCCTTTTAATGAATAAAACACCCTTCACACAAAATCAAATCTGGATCAATATAAAATCCTATAAATTTTATCCTGGAGCAACGAATTGAATTAGTAATTTCACATCATGAAATACTTTAATAAAACACCCAATCATCGTCTATTCAAAACCCAGTAAACAATATATATAAAATTTAAAAAATATATATTTTTAAACAAAAACTAAATACTAAATAATAATAATAACAAAAACAAAAATTAAATAAATAATAATAATAAAATTAATATATATATATAATAAAATAAAAATTAAAAATAAAATAAATTACCACCACATTATGATTATTATTGTTATTAAATAACTCGTTATCACTAAACATTTCACAAAACAAAAATTTAAACTCATAAAAATCAATGCAAAACCAAAGAAGCAACATAGCCTTATCCTAACTCTTAAATACTTTCCATGATGATCTCGTCTAGAGGAGAGTACTTCTTGCTCGTAAGTCTTTAGCAAGAGACTCTTTATGAAACCTTAGAAAAGTGGTAAAGTAGTGCATAGGGATATAAAGAAAAAATTTAAATAGAAAGTGGTAAAGTGGTGTATATGGATATATAAAGGAAAAAATTAAATAGAAAGTGTATGTTATGATGTGGTGATGTGCCACTATGAATGAACAACAAAAAGTCGAAATTTGATTTACCAAAGCATAACTTATGCCTCTCTATGTGTGCATGAACAACATAAAGTGAAAAATTAATTTCAATGGCTTTGAATTAAAGCACAAGCATAATCATAGTTGGTCACCATGACATGGTAGAAAAGGATGTTAATCAATTTTTTTGTTTTGTCCTATAAGGAAAGGGTTTGCAAAATCAGCGGGAAGCAATAAGTATTTAATTAAAGAGACTACTTTAATAATTAAAGAGACTCACACTAAAACTCAAGCATATGGCGACTTTTAAATGATTCATTTAGACGGTTATATATATATATATATATATATATTATATTATATTATATTATATTATATGGTATTTATAATATATCGGAATTAATAAATTGACTTAGTATAAATGTGAGTTTTTATTAATATATGTTTTAAAGTCATTATAATAATAATAGAAATTGTTTCTAAAGGTGCAAAGATATATCAAAGGAATAAAATATGTCTATGATGTTACTGCAAAAATATTGCAACAAAGGAAAGATAACAACCTAAAGGGTGGAGAAGAGGAAATATGTTCAGGCTTGCAATAGTCTCACACTTGTCTCGATGCTTGTACATATTATATCCAAGCTATAACATGCACGTAAATGAGGAGAAAAAATAGTCTTTAGATATCAAATTAGTTTATAGGGCCTTGGATAGACGATGATTCGGTGGGTTGTTAAGGCACTTCTAGATGCCAGAAAAGTAGAGGAAGGTTTGGTAGTCTCACCCAAAATGACATTGTTGTAACCACCATATTTGTAGCATCAAATTTTGACAACCATGCAGTGATGAAAAACCCTCCTCAATCCCAAAACCATGACTTTTCATTCAGGACAAACGCCAGGTCTTTCTGAGCATCAAATTGAGGAATAAAAAATCATTTTGACCACAAATAAAGGTCATTGTTTGATGTCCAAGTGGAAAAAATCCATTGATGCAATGCATCATATTTTGGCCAAAAGCCATTAAACCTGCAAATATGGGCATTTGATTGGAGAGTTGTGAAAAGAGAGTTTACCTCGAGGATGTTTACTTGCATGATTGGAACCTATTGCATTTTCTCCATGATATAGAGACCTGAAATATTTTGGATTTGTTCAGTAGGGTTGGAGGCCTTCCCCTTCACTACATCTTTAAAAGAGACAGTTACTCTAGGATGGATGGAACCCAAAGCTCCACCTCTCAGTCTTAGATTCAATATGATAGTAATGTTCCTCAAGATACCATAGTCATTCATCTGGAATGGGTTTTGTAGCATTTTACCCTAAAAAGTCAGGCATTGAGAAGATGCACGAATGCCTAAACTATTTGAATACTTTGTTTAAAATTTTGCACTAGGTCTATTTCCTTAATCCAAAGGAGTGTGGAATTTCCAGTAAGTTTTTTCATGAATATTTGAAAGGGGCTATCTTTTGTATATATCCGAACAACAATGGAGACAAAGCTTGGAAAATGGATGGAGGCGACATCACTAAGCATCGAGACCCTCACCACAACGACCTTCTCATTATAATGGACAGAGCATACATACAAAAAAATAAAATAGGAGATAGGAAAACAGTCAGAGAACCTGTCAATTGGTCCCTCCACGACCCCAATAACTGAGAGAAGGCGTCTTCGTAAAAAAATATTGAACTTTTGTCTGCAATTTACACATAAAATTTATGTAGGGAATGGGCCATGACAGAGGAAACGTCCTAAGAGCTGAGGCTGCCAATCGCTATAGGGTCAAATAAAGCACGTGAGCAAAATATTCTTTCGGAAGGACACATCCAAAGGAAGCCAAAACCGACCACGTCTAGAGAAAAACACCAGATTGAGCATGTGTTCCCTAAGCCATCGGCCACCATGAGCCCCAAAGACGAACCCGAACGTGGCGGCGACGCAATTTGCATTACAGAACAAACAAAACCCAATGCTCCTTATTTCCCCCTCAATTTTTTTTAATATATGAGTATAAAGTATATTTAATTAAAAATTGATATACATTTCTTTCAAACAAAGGGATATTTATATTATTTTATTTTATTTTATATTTTACTAAAATATTTAGTAAACTTGAATTTAATTAATTTAATTTTGAATGATATCATTATTATATAAATTTTAATTAGAATAGGACACATATATGGAGAATAAGTTTAATTGTTTGCAAAAATTAAATTTAAGTATATAAAATATGGATATCTTTTATGACTATCTAAAATAAATTTAGTTGACAATAGTGATGATGATGGTGATTACCTTATGTTAATCCTTTTATTATTATTATTTAATATTTCAATTTAATTGAAATATAATTGTTTTAACTAAAATGAAGTATTTTATGATTAAAAGAAATATTTTCCTACAAGTCATAATAACAACAAAAAATAAATAAACAAACAACTATATCATATTTAAAAAATAAAATAAAAATATTTTATGTTAAATTTAATATAAACTTATCTTAATTATAAATTTATAAATTAAAATAGTTTAAATATATATTTTTAATAAAAAATAATATAAGTTTTGAATATATATATTCACCTTTATTTTTAAAAACTTTTTTTTTTTTTTTTTTTTTTTTTTTTTTTTTTTTTTTTTTTTCCACAGAAAAAAATAGAACTTTCTATTATAAATAGATAGTCTCAAAACATGTGCATAGCATTTCAAAACAAGACCATTCCCTTTTTGCAAAGGGGGGTGGTGACGCAGCTACTTTACAAGACCCGTGGTGTTGCAAAGCAACCAGTAAAATGCAAAAAATCTCAAGAAACCAATGCATCTCCTTTAGCTCATCATCCCCCGGATATGAGACCGAAACAGAGATGAGAGCAAAAGGATATGGATGCAAAGGCAAAGCCCAAAGCTTCCTTTGATCGAAAAGAAGGTTTTTAAACTTAACTAGTTATTAATAATATAATAGAATATATATCTTTTTGGTTTAAACTAACAAATTCTTAAAAATATAATAAAACATGTATTTATCATTAGTTTTTATTGAATTTGGGAATATATTAAACAAAAAATAAATTGAATGAAAAATAAACACAACTAAATACACACATTTACGTAGTAAAAACTTGACGAGTAGTCTTTAGTGCGACTTTTTGAAGGCTTTTACGGTGACTTTTTACGGTGTAATTTCTCTAAATTCCGGCAGGAATTTATTGAAAAGAGAAGTTTGATTGCTAACTTTGCACAATCGAAGTGCCCTCGAGGTTTTTGAGGGTGTTGAATCCATATATAGAGTCAAAAAACCAGTTTGAATAACAAAAACCAAGATTTTACCTCAAAAAATTTCACCGGATTCCGGCACTTGAAACTTCAAAAAGTCGCACTAAAGACAACTCCGAACCTTGATAGGGTGTCAAGGAAACCTCAACGGGGCAAGGGATTGGAAACTTCTATTAATAAAGAATGATTCTCCATAGTTACAAGCCTCTCGGGCCATCAATTAATATGGGCTACTTTGTTACATAATTGCTTCTTCGTTATACAAACCAACTAACCCATAAATTATAATAATTACATGATTAGTTGTCACATTCCAACAAACTCCACATTGACAACAATTTTCCTAATCCCTTGCCAATGCCCATTCATCATCTCTTCTGCAAGCCAAGAGAAGCCAGACATCATCGCAACTTCTCTATTGTAACTGACTTTGTGAATATATCTGCACAATTCTCTTGTGTACGGACCTTCTTGAGAGCTACTTTGCTCCCATCGATCACATGTCTCACAAAGTGATATCTTACATCAATGTGCTTGGCCTTGCTATGATAAGTTGGATTTGTAGCCAAATGAATAACACTCTGACTGTCATAGAACACATTCACTTTCTCCTGCGTCCTTCCAATCTCATCAAGCAGACCTTTTAACCAGATTGCCTCTTTATAGGCATATGAAGCAGCTATATATTTTGCTTCAGTAGTGGCCAAAGCAATTGTCTCTTGAAGCTTTAACATCCAACTAATTGCTCCACCTGCAAGAGTAAAAACATAACCTTTAGTAGATCTCCTTTTGTCCAAATCACGTGTATAATCAACATCTACATATCCACAGACTTATCCTTCATGACCATCAACAATGATGCAATGGTTACTTGTGCCTCTCAAATACCGAAGCACCCATTTCACTGCTCGCCAATGTTCTTCCCCTGGATTTGCGATGAACATGTTGAAAACTCCAACTACATGTGAAATGTCAGGTCTTGTAGATACCATTGCATACGTTAAGTTGTCTACAGCATTTTCATATGGTACATGAGACATATACTTCTTTTCTTCAACAGATCTAAGACTCAAAACCAAAGAAAGCTTAAAATGGGAAGCTAATGGAACAATAACAGGTTTCACATTGTTCATACCAAACTTTTCAAGTACTTTCTCCACATACTTCTATTGTGATAACCAAAGCTTACCATTCTTCCTGTCTCTGTGTATCTCCATGCCCAAGATATGTTTTGTCGCTCCCAGATCCTTCATATCAAGAGTCCTAAAGAGTTGAGCCTTTAACCTATTGATTTCTTCCATGCTTTTGTTTGCAATAAGGATATCGTCAACATACAAAACCAAGATAATGAATATGCCATTGAAACTTTTGAAGTATAGACAATGATTATACTCACTTCTGATAAAATTATGGCTCACCATGAAGGAGTCAAACTTCTTGTACCATTTCCTGGGTGACTGCCTCAGGCCATACAATGATTTCCTGATCTTGCAAACAAATCTTTTGCTGCGAACTTGTACAAAAATCCTGGTTGTTCCATACATATCTCTTCATCCAAATCACCATGAAGAAAAGTTGTTTTAACATCTAACTGTTCTAACTCAAGATCAAGTAATACAATTAGTGTTAACACAGTACGAATAGAAACAAGCTTTACAACTGGAGAAAAAATATCATGAAAGTCAATACCTTCGACCTAAGAATACCTTTTTTCCACTAGCCTCACCTTATATCTATCGATACTTCCATTAACCTTTCATTTCAACTTGAAGATCCATTTACGGATGTCTGATTTCTCTTTTTTTTTTTTTATTAAATAAATTTCTAGGAAATAAATATATTTTCAAGCTCCCCCATACATTCTTTAAACCCTACTTCTTATAGCCATAATTTTTTTTTTTTTTTTTTTTGAGTTTGCTAACAAAACTTCAAGCCCTATTTTTTAATAGCTTCATCCTCTTCCAGAAAAAAAAAAA
This sequence comes from Pinus albicaulis, assembly GCA_034641835.2. Taxonomy (NCBI): domain Eukaryota; kingdom Viridiplantae; phylum Streptophyta; class Pinopsida; order Pinales; family Pinaceae; genus Pinus; species Pinus albicaulis. The sequence goes on from CM076578.1 coordinate 694,499,434, forward strand.
AAAAAAAAAAAAAGAAGGATCCATTTACGGATGTCTGATTTCTCTTTTTTTTTTTATTAAATAAATTTCTAGGAAAAAAATATATTTTCAAGCTCCCTCATACATTCTTTAAACCCTACTTCTTACAACCATAATTTATATTTTTTATTTATTTATTTATTTATTTTTTTGAGTTTGCTAACAAAACTTCAAGCCCTATTTTTTAATAGCTTCATCCTCTTCCAAAAAAAAAAAAAAACAATACTTTAACTTTGAATTTACCCGGTAATGCAAAGGCTTTAAAAAATGGCAACCTTTAGGGTTTCTTAAAAAAAAAATCTTCAGTGACTCCTCGTTCAACAATTGAACGACCTTCCTTTTTCAACTCAGCCTTAAGAAGTGGCTAGGTGGCTGCGACAACAGCTCTTGTTCCCATCGGTGGCAACAACAATCGGCTCTGATAACTTTTAATAGGTGGCGGAAACATAAAATGGTGGTTGCAACGATGGTAGGGTCTCTCAATAGTGTTGTTACGTCTAGCGGCATGCATGCTAGAATGGATCGGCCCACAGTTTCTCAAGCGACTTGGCGGCCATGCATTTAAAAAAAAAAAAAATATTACAACAACTAGATTGTGGCTGTGACCGTGGCTTTGACAGTGAATTGATAGGCTTCTTGCTTCTTGCACGGTGGAGACTACTTTTAATACAACCTCTTGCTTTCTTGGCGACGAAGAATACGACTTCTCTCCCCTTTAATACGACTTTTCTCCTACGTGCAGGATTCACAACAATTTATCTAGCAAGTTCCAATGTGCAGGGTTTTTAAAAACAACTTCCCCTTCTCTCCATCAGTGTCATGCTTCACTTTTGTCTTTTGCAAACAAGCTCACAGGCGCTTCAAACTGAGGCTTTCTCCAGTGTCTCGATCCTCTCCAACGACGACACTATACACACCACGATTTTCGAATTGAGGTGACCCCTTTTTTCTTCTTCTTCTGGATTTCTCAAAATGTGATCCCAACTCCACCTTGCTATGGTACCACTTATTGAATTTGGGAATACATTAAACAATAAATACACTGAATGAAAATTGAATGAAAAATACATACAAGTAAATACACACATTTACGTGGTAAAACCTTGACAGGGTGTCAAGGAAACATCCACGGGGCAAGGGATTGGAAACTTCTAGTAATCAAGAATGATTCTCCATAGTTACAAGCCTCTCAGGCCATCAATTAATATGGGCTACTTCGTTACATAACTGCTTCTTCGTTATACAAACCGATTGACCGGTGAATTACAATAATTACAGGATTAGTTGTCACATTTCAACAGTTTTAAGAACTTTTTAATTATATCAAAATATTTATCCTATTGACTTCTTATCGCTTAGCATATGTTGATGATACATCTCCTTCCGAGTGAGAACATGAAATTATGCAAATACTTATACATTATTTCCTTTCAAATAAATCTCGGCTCCAATATAATGTTGAATGAGAAGCACGAGTGAAAGTCATGGTCGATCTAGCATATCAACCCTTTGATTTTATGGCTAACTTTGAAGTATAAACATTCGTGGAGCCCATGGATGGAATTTGAGGGGCTTATCGGGCCGTGTCAAATAAGGCTACAACTTTCATAAATTCATGAGTTTCCTTCTTTATTGAAATTGTTGCAACTTTTACTTGAGTTGTCAACTTCTGACCAAAAATAAATAATAAATAAAAACTATTACTGGAGTTGTCAGAAATGTGAAAGTTACAAATTTCTTAAATTCGTGAACTTCCTTTGTTCAAATTTCTAAAACTGTTACTGGTGTGTTCAACTATGAAAATGATCCAATTTGATAGTTGGTTTGGTTTTGAAACTCTTACCTTAATGTGAAATTAGACCATGTTAAATAACATTACATAGTTCTTAAATTCATAAATTTCCTCTATTGAAATTGTTGTAATTGTTATCGAGTGTGAAATATATGAAAGCTCAAATTTCTTAAATTCATGAACTTCTTTGTTTTAAAACTACAAATTTCTTAAATTCATGAACTTCTTTTATTCAAAATATTGCAACTGTTCTTGTGGTCAACTGTAAAAACGATCCAATTTGATAGTCGGTTTAGTTTTGGAACTCTTACCTTAGTGTGAAATTAGACCATGTTAAATAATATTACATACTTCTTAAATTCATAAATTTCCTCTATTGAAATTGTTGTAATTGTTACTGAGTGTGAAATTTGTGAAAACTCAAATCACTTAAATTCATGAACTTCCTTGATTTAAAACTACAAATTTCTTAAACTCGTGAACTTATTTTATTCAAATTATTGCAACAGTTATTCGAGCATTCATAACTATAAAAACCACCAAATTTAATAGTCAATTTGATTTTGAATTTCCTACCTTAATGAAATCCTCTTGATTTTATTTTCGTTTTGAAATTCGTACCTTGGTAGAACCTTCTTCTATTTGGTTCTAAAATAGAGGAAAAAATGAATTTCATTTATGGATTTTCCAAATCTGGGTCGTATTAGCTGAGAGAAGTCTGTCGAAGGAAAATTTTCAGAACCTTCCTCACTAATATGTGACAAAACGGATTGCACATCACCACTTTGGGTTGTTTATGGCATTTCCAAATCCGGTCCATAGAATGAAAATTCTTGAAACCTTAATCATGTAAGTGGAAAAATGGATTGCACATTTATGACTCTTCCAAATCTGGGCCTTAGTTGGTGGGATAATTTTGACGACTAAAAATTCTTGGAGTCTTCCTCAAATGGTGGAAAAAATGGATTGTTTACTGCTTTTCCAGATCCGTGCCATGGTGGAATAACTCTAGGGCATGAAAGAACCCTGCTTCTTATTTACGACAATTGGAGGAAGTACACCCTCATAAAATCCCTTCACAACCCCCATCCAAAATCCAATTGGTGTTTATGCGAATACGTTTCAAACTCTCTCTGTGAATGGCTGACATTCAGGTGTTGGTGTTTGAATTCATGGCGTGAGTGTTTGCAACTATGGTGGTGGTTGTATTGTGTCTTAGAGGCAGGAAGCATGGTCGAGAAGGTGAAGGCTGCGAGGGCGGAAGAGGTGAAGGCCATGAAGGTGGAGGATATGAAGGTGGTGATGATGGAGGAGATGAAGGCGACGATGGCGGAAGTCACGCATAAACTCAACACATGTCACTTAATGGGCAAAACAACAGACACACAAATGTCAAAAGGAGATGAAAAAGGTCGACAATGCCTAGCCTAACCAATTTCAAAAAGGGACACCTTTGGTGTAATTATTAACCAACCTAGATTCATTTTAATCAAGGATTTATTAAAAGCTACTTAGATTCATCTTAATTCGAGATCTATTAAAATTCAAGAGCGATCAATTCTCTTTTCAATCTAAAAGAGGTTTCCACCTCAAGAGATTTGATCCCTCTCGGGGCTTGATAAAACGAGCATTAAAATTGATATAGAGTGGTTTAATTGTTAATTATAATTATTAATTAAAATTATTATTTTTCATTTTTTATGTAATTAAACCGAGTTAGAATATTTAACAAGATTGAACATTACAATTTCTCTTCCATACTTTGTTGGAGAGAACTTCTTGACACAATAAAAATTTAGTACATCATTTATAAATAAAATTTATATTAAAAAAATAACGTTCATTCTTTTTAAATATCCAAATTAAATTATTATTATTAATAATTTATTATACTGATAATTTAATCTATAATTTATTAAAATCAAATATTTTCAAAATATTAATTTTACTATTTTTATTTAAAAGTATATTATTAAAATAAATTAAAATTTTATGTGACCATTATTTTTTTTTTGTAAATTTCGTAGGACTTATCTATTTTCTATTTTGTAAAGAGCTAGTTGCTATACAATAGATGCAATGTTTGGTAGCCTCAACCTGCCTGAAGGAAACCAGGTCTGTTGGCCACCTGAGAGAGTTAAAAGCCAACCAAAATTGGTATTATTTCTTCCTTCTACTGACTGCTAGTAATCCTTTACTATGTCCAAAAAACTACATATAAAACATATAGTAAGCCTAATAACATCTAAACACATACAAAAGATATATTGAAAGAGAAGTTAGCCATCTAATGAATCAACCGGTGTAGGGTCTTTCGTTGTAGACCCTGGCATCTCAGCTTGTTGCAGGTTTTGCAGTTGTTGCTCCATCCGAACTAATCTAGCATTGGTTTGGATTTGTACATTTGTCATCTCCCTCATGTCTTGTTTCATCTGCTGAAGTTCAAATAGTAGAGACGAATTGAGTTGTTGTTCCTGTGTACTCATCAGTGCTTTTGCAAGCACACATTTGATCTTCCAGTATGTTTTAATAGATTGTTGAAACAGAGAGACTCTCCCTCTTATACTGCCTGGGTCAGAGAGGAAGTCTATTCCAACCTGGGTTTCATCCTCTTCATCATCGGTTTCTTTCTCCCATCCTTTTATGGTATTCCGGATTTCTACTGGAATTCTAGTTTCATAGTTTTTTGATAAAATTTCCAGAGTCTGCTGGTTGGTTTTCCTTCCTCGTTTACTAGTTTCTGCAACTTGGCTTGTATGGATTTTCTTCCCTTTCCTTTTGTCATTGTAGCCTGCGTATCTCTGTTCCTGTTATCAGTTGAAAGAGACCCCTATCAGTAAACGCAACCCGACCTTCCTCGTCAGCCTCCTTGGCGCTGTACAGAACCTTTCTCGTGTGCTTCGAAAAATAGACTGACAACCATACCCGTAAAAGGATATTACCCTCTTACCTTGTCGCCGAAACAGAGCCAGACTGTCATGCCTGTTGTTGCAATAATGGAAATGAATTGGGATGATGGGTGTGCTTCGTACGAAGCAAGCCACATTCTTCACCATTAAACTGCCTTAATTAGCTTCTGACATGCCTTACAGATGGCATTGTCCTCCTCTTAATCCGCCACCCCGATCGGGGCTTTATGTGACCATTATTCATACTAATCATTTAATTAATTTGATTTTTTTTTTTTTTTACCAAAATATATATATATATTTTTTTGATATTCTAAAATTTTACAACCAATAAACTTATTTGATATTTTATTTTCTAATTATAAAAGAAAAGTTAAAAGTTTTTTTTTTTTTTTTGAAATTAGACCTGGAGATCCTTTAAGAAAATTAAAAAAGAGTATATATAATTTTTTGTTTTAGGTGAGTGAAAAATACATATATATATGTGAAGAAATTACTTTTTTCACGACATTTTTCTGGTTAAACAATAAAAAATTCATATTCTTGATTGAAATTACATCGTTGAATTTCGATGAAAAAAATTATTTCGTCTATAAGTTAGACTAAGCCTATATGCGAATATGATAATATTGCAGTTAATAAAAATTATTTAAAAAAAATACTTAAATAAATAAATGAATACTTTGAGTGTTATATTAAATTATTATAGCTATTTTTTTTTAGTTTTTTGAATGCAAATTAAAATAATAGAATATTAAATTATTATATTTATATTTTAATACTTCAACATCAACATAGTATAATGTTTAATCACTCTTTATGTAAACTTCATCATTTCAAATCTCAATTCACATATGCCGTAAGAGCAATCATCAACATCTAGATTAGGAGCCCAACCTAGTTCCCTATATATCCATAAAACCAACCAAACAAATCTAATTTAAACCAACAAAAATATTCTAATTTAAATTAAATTTATATACTTTTTATTACCTGAACTAATACTAAACCCACATTTTGAAAATGGGCTATTGCTTTTCAACCTACTTAAAATTAACCAAACTACATGCTTTTCTATAATCTTCTAAAAACTGAACCAAACATTAAAACCAACTTTTTATTATCCCAATTATTATTAACTCCACACTCCAAAAATTAGTGATTGCTTCTCAACATACTTGAAATTAACCACATTGCATGCTATTGGGAGTCTTCCTAAAGCTAGAGCAAACATTAAAATGAAATTTTTAATGTCCAAACTATTACAAACCCCACACTTCCAAAATAGGTTATTGTTTCAACATACTTGAAATTTACCAAATTGCATGTTCACTATTAATCTTTTGAGGACCATAGCAAACATTGAAACCAACTTGTTAGTACCCAAGCTATTACTAACCCCACACTCTAGAAATGGGTTATAGCTTTTCAACATATTTGAGAAAACAAACTGCATACTCCCTAGTGATCTTTCAAGGATCGAGGTCCAATTTAAACACTAAAATTGACTTTTTATTACCGAAACTTTTACTAACCCTACACTCGAAAATGGGTTATTGCTTTTCAACCTACTTGAGATTAACCAAATTGCGAGCTCATTAGTAGTCTTTCGAGGATCGAAGCAAATATTAAAACCGCGAACCATGCGTTAATGTTAACATTTTTGAAAAACATGGGAATACGACTAAAATTGCCTTTGGATTTGAAGATAAGTGAACATCACCACATATGTCACTCATATGGAAAATGTTTGTAACCAAACTAATTGTGGTACAATAACAATTTTACTATCGCTTAATGTGCAGAACCCGTGAGAAATAAGAAGAGGGTGTCCTCACGCAGAAAGCAACAAAAGCGTCCTATGACACGTGTCAGATTGAATAGAGAGCAATAATTCTTTGGAAAACATGGGAGACCATTAAAATTGCATATGGAGTCGAAGATAAGTGACGTGTCAACATATATCTGAAAAATATCTGGAACGAAAAGCATTTGTTGTACAATGATACGTTAATTCTCGCTTAATGGGTGGGACCTACGAGAAATACTGCACGCACAAAACAACATGGGCATCCTATGTGTCAGGGTGAATGTCGAGATAGGGGTCATACCGTAGAAAGGCGATTTAACATCCTCAATTAATAATGTACTCAAAAAGTGTACTAAAGTTTGAGTTTGTTTAAGGCTTACATAACTTGACCCAATAAAAACTATAATGTGTAAGCCTTAAACATTTAGTTACCATTTAAGAGTTTGTTTAAGGCTTACACAACTTGATCCAAGAAAATAATATTTTATTTTAACTTGTCAATATTGAAAAAATAAAATGAAATTCATTTTGTAAATTGAAATAATTTTATTTTTTTCAAATTTAATAATTCACAATAGTAAATATTAAAATCAATTTTTTATTATCCAAATTATTAATGAATCTACCCTCTGAAATGAGTATTATCTTTCAACAAAGTTGAAATTAACCAAAGTGCATACTTATTGGTAATCCATTGGGACAAGAGCAAGTAGTAAAACTACATATCACTTGTTATTGTTAACATTTTTTTAAAACATTAAAAAAACTAAAGTTGCATATAATTTTCAAGATAAATGACACGTCGAAAATATTAGTAACGATTATTTTTTATTTTTTATTTTTATGATAACCATGTGCGATACAATGATAGGGTAACTCTCACTTAACGGGCAAGACCTGTGAGAAATACGTAGAGGGTGTCCACGTGCACAAAGCGATCCTACTAACCTACGTGTCAGAGTGAGTAGTGAGCATCAATTTTTTTTTTAATGAAACGAGTAGAGATTTATATTATTAAAAAATTATGGAATACAAGGTGAGAACCTTTGCATATTCCAATCTTCCCTGTAGGATTGAGATTGAGCACAAAGACTCAATCCAAACCCTCAAATGAGTTCCACATGACACAAAAATCTCAGCCCATTTCCAACTAAAAAAATTCCAAAAAACCCCCAAAATATAGGCACATTTACATTCAATTTTTCACTAACATTTTATTTTGATCTATTTTGACTTCTTGTTTTTCTCAGCGAAAAACTTTTTCCTTTCTTCCCAACTTGAATCTAGCTCGCATTTTCTACAAATTCTAATGGATTGTTCTTTGGCAACTGCATGATAATATTCTTTAAATCTTCCTCATCCGTTTGTTCTGCAACATGAAGTGCCATTAAGTTTCAACTGCATCTTCCTCACAAAAGGCACAAGTTCTTTCTTCCCACTCTTCCTTGGGAACCCATCTCCCTGTTTCACATCTAAGATGATGGGATCTAGTCCTTAGTTGTGCTATTAAAATCTTAACCTTTCCCTTGATCGCGACACTCAAATAGGTCTTTTCATTATGCAACCATGTTGGGTTGAAATTATTAACATATATAATTTTTTTACGACCAACCTATTTTTCCCACATCACAGTCCTGAATTTTTCAAGCCCCCAATTTTTTATTTCCACTTTAGAATTAGGACAATCCCGCCAATTGATTCCCCATTTCCCCATCCACTTGTCATTTTGCTTCCTCCAAGTTTTCTTCCTACTCTTTAACTCTTCTGCCAAATCAACTTGGGCCAACAATGTTCATCCATGCCATCCACCTTTTTTAAATACGCTAACAAACAAATGATTGCTAAAGCTTCCATGGGAAACAAACCAGCCTCCGCTAAGAAGATCTCATATGGGACAATTGTTTTGGCTTTAAGGTTACTAGTGATTAAGTGTTTTTAAATTCTTTCTACCTGTCTCCATTTGTTGTCTGATATGTTGCTCCCCCGAACTTCGCACCCATATAGGACAACCGAAGTAACTAACAATCCAAAAAGAGTTTTCTTGGTTTTCCAATCCCATAATCCCGCTTTCCAGCATCTATTCTGAAGAATGTAAGAAGCTCTCCACCCCCTTTGAATAATTTCAATTATGCATGTCTCCCAACTGAGCGTGTTGTGAAAAACAATTCTTAGGTTCTTGTATTCTTCCACTAACTCCAAGGCTTTTCCCTCAAAGATAAAGCTAACTTGTTGTTTTTTCCGCTTCAGAGAGAAGATCATGACTTTAGTTTTGCTAGTGCTTACTTGCATCCCCACCTCTTGATAGAAGAGCTCTAATGCCTTCAAATGCTCTCTCAAACCATGAGCAAATTTTATAATTAGAATAAGATCGTCTGCATACATAAGCAACTTCACCATATATCCTGCTAATTGAACACCCTCTCCATTAGTGTTGTTCACGCACTCTTTAAGCTTTTCAATATATAAATTGAAAAGCATGGGAAAAGGGGCCTCGCTGCTTAACCCCAATGTCACTTCCAAAGCATTCAAAAAAGCCTTCCTTAGTTATGATTTTTGCACTAACTTTCTCATAAAGTTTATGCATAACTACTCTATACTCCCTTGGAATTTTGAGCTCTTCCATTCTTCTCCAGAGCTTATCTCTAAGGGACAATGTCAAAATCTTTCTTGAAGTCAATGAAGCAGCAAAAGCCCTCCTCACTCTAGACGTCCCAAAATTTTTCAATGAAGTGCCAAAAAGAGTGATGCAATGAGAAATGGTAGAGTACCTTGGTCTAAAACCAACTTGTCCTTTAGCTCTTTTACCCTCTTTTTCTTCCTAATTGCTGATTTTATGCTCCAACATACTCCCAAACAATTTACCATATGTAAGACAATCATAATGTAACTTTAGCTTAATGAATATTAAGCAATAATTTATAAAATTAGAAATTAAAAAATAAATAATTTTAGGAATAGAGTTTAATTTCATCAAAGTTGAGATTAACCAAAATCCATACTCATTGGTAATCTTCTGAAACCAAAACAAACATTAAAATAGTAAACCACTTGATGTTATTGTTAACATTAAAAAAAACAACCAAAACTAAAATTGTATCTAGGCATTAATAGAGAGGACGTTTGGTCCCGGGTTCAAGTCCTTTATAGATGAAAAATATGCTCCAAAATGATTCCTTGCAGACGTTAAAATAAATTTTCTTTCTTGAAAAATATATTAAAAAAAACTATTTATAACAACCACGTGTAATATAATGACTGGTTAAGTTGCTAGACTTGTGAGAAGTACGTAAAAGGTGTCCGCACGCACAAAGCAATCCAACCGTCCTACGTGTCTGAGTGAAAGTGAAGAGTGAACAGTAATTCTTTGAATTTGGGGGCGCAATAATAAATGGTTTTATGGGCTGGGTTTAACAACGGGGCAGGGGTCGTAGCGTAGGAAGGCGATCTAGCATCCTCGATCAATAATTTTATGTGCTGTACGCAGTGGGGTTTGTATTTTTATATGTATATCGCTTCTCATGGCCACAGACCCCTCGGAGACACCTCTGCTCCCTCCCTTAGGCCGAGCAAAGTAGTTTTCATTTCCTGCACAGGGAGGGAGGAAGAGGGGCAGACCGGCTTCAATTTCTTCCGAGGTACGTTCTATTTTGGTTAGATTTCGGTCCAATTGGGTTTAGTTTTGCAGTAAGCCAAATCTTGCAAGGTTAGGGTCTGAGATTGAACACAAGGTGGAAAGTTTTTATTCGGTTGAGGCAATTCTATTCATGGCGCTGAGGGTTTGGTCCCAATTGCATTAAAGAACTGTTGCTTCATTTGTTTTTCCTTTTATTTATTGTTATCATGATATTAAACTTTATGGGTTTTAGGTGGAATTTGGGGTTTGAATTGTGGGGTTTCAGAAACTGTTAATTTTAACTGATTTATAATTAGTTTTAGTTTTACAGAACCTGGTACAGAGGATAACTTAGCGGAATTGAGTCATGGAGTTCGCAATTATAGAATTTTAAAATTTCATAATAAGAATGTAATGCGAATTTTGGGTGTTGGTTTTAGAGGAATCCGATCATATAATAACTTAGGTGAATTGAATTGAGTGAGCAATTCAGAATTTGAATGTCTATTAATAAACTAACATGCAATTTTGGGATGTTCGCATTTCAATTAATGGGCTTTGTTTTGGCTGCTAGGAATTGAAATTCGAAGCTAAGTCAGGTTCTAGTATTTATCTGAGATAAACATGGAAACTGTTCCTCCGTCAAACGAGGAACGATCTATGCAGATCTCTTCTTCTTTGGAATCTGCAGCAGCACGCTTGGCAAGGACTACTATAGGAGTAGACGGTAAGGCAGAGGATAGAGGGGCTGAGAGGGGAGAGCTCATGTTGTCGGCCAGACTACCACCAGCCCAGCTGAGATGTGTATTGACTAAGCGGAAATTTGAGGAGGTTGAATGCAGTGTTGCTGAGTCTAATGGTTTAACGGTAGTAAGACCGAGGAGGGAACTTCGAGAGGGTAACATCCAAGAGACAGTTGTTTTGAGGTCCAGCGCAAGTCAGACAATGAGTCCGGTGGATCAATTAAATTGTAGCTTTGACGCCGAGGGTATCGTGGAGAGTAGTGCATGTGATGTGAATGATGGTTTGGAGGATAACTTAAATAAGGTTGCATTACAGGTGCCTCACGAGGCAGATTTAACGACATCTGACAAGCTTCAGTCAGGAGCTGAGGTTATGAGGATGAATACTGATTATTCCGACGGGGAAGTACAGAAAATGACAACAGCTGATGTTCGCAAAGCTCATTGTTCAACTAACAAAGAGGAGATTAAAGACACAATAATTGATGAGAAACAGGCAGAATTTCTCATGGATTGGTCTTCTTCTCCAACCATTGTTGACAATGGTCCTGATTTTCTGGTGTGCCTCAGTTCTACCTCGACAACTGAAAAGCTAGAGGAATCGGAGTCGACGGTGTCAGTTATTGATGGGAATGTTCTCCAACTGTCTGAAGATGAAGAGCACAAAGTGCAATTTGTAGACACAGGTGAAATTGGATACAATGGTCGCTATATTGATACACTTGAAAAGGACAAAGAGAAGGAGGAGGGGTTTGCCAATTCCTTGAGCAAATGTTTAACTGAAGCCGCAGATGATTCTAATATGTGCGTAAGCGCAGTGTCATATGCTGAAATTCCAAGTTGCTGCAATGCACAGGACCAGTCTATCCTCAATGAATCCTTAAGCAGGGATGCTTCAGTTGAGGAGGTCAATAAAGATGATACTCCCTCCGAGTCAAGGCGGCAGTTTTTTGTCAGGACGATTTTGGATAGGCCCACAATCGTCCTTCATGCTGATTTGGGTGACACAGTTGAGTCCGTTCACAGGCAGATTCAAATGAGAACTGGATTGCCTTCTTATGAACAACGTCTCATATACTGTGGCAAGCAACTGCAACGGGAGCAGACTTTGGCAGTCTACAATGTCACGAACGATGCAACACTTCAGTTGGTTGGTCGCATGCGAAGCACTGCTCTTCCACATTCATGGCAGCTTGTCAGTGATTTAGTAGCTACCATTCGGTTACTCTGTGCGACAAATGCGACACAAAAAACATTACAAGATAAAGTCTGTTCCCAAGTAAAAGAGTTTTTGAAGATGGCTGCAAAGACAATCCCTTCTTCAGAGCATATGCAGGTCTTTCAGCTTGCAGGAGCAGGGGCGACTCTAGCTTTGGTTATGTTAATGCTTTCTCCTGTGGAAAGCAATCACAAGTGTGCAGAAGAAGCCATTAAACTCTTTACCTCAGCTAACGAGGAATATTTACCAAATCATATTCACTGCTACTGTGCTCCTATTCTTTTGGAGTTTTGTAAGTTGTTTGCTAAGAGTGCTCCTAATCATAACTTATACACAGTTTGCCGGAGCTCTTTAGCGTCTCTGCTAGACACAGTTGGTTTTGCCCATGGGAGTCCATATTTTCATGATGCAAAGGCATCGACTATTGTTCAAGAATTTTCTCCCTTTGTGAGTGAGCTGTCCATTAGATTGTCATCGAATTTAAGATGGACAACAGGGGCATGTGCTCTTAAGGATAAGGCGGTAGACATACAGCATGTCAAAGAGGGGCAGGATTTTACAGCTTTTGTGATACCTCTCTGCAAAGCCATGGAAGCTTGCAAAGTTGAATCCAATGTACCAACAAATGGAGTTCATGTAGAAGACAAAAGTAAAGGTTTTCAAGAAGATTTATGTGAGAAACAGGCACTTATGACCAGCTGTTCGGTTTCCTTAAAGGAAGAGATTGGATCCCACAAATGGCTTAGGACAGTTTTCAAGAAGCTACTGCTTGAGATTGAAAGTTGCCTTGAAGCTGTTGAAGATGTTGTGGTTGCTCCAGGGACATCATCAGTTGACGACCATCCCTTCAGCTGGGCTCCATTCCTTGTTGTTCTCAAAGGCTTGCATGCCATTGCTAAGCTATATGATGATGCAATGGAAGAATTATTATTGAAACTGCAATTGCGTCGCTCAGCTTTAAACATTCTTATTAAACAGTTGCGATGGCATGATGACCATTTTTGGCTACTTGACTATGGCTTTCTTCTTGATTTCGAGTCTAAGAAGCGACTTGTAATGGCAATGCTGCCTGAACCACAGGATGACCATGATGAACGACAGGAGGTTATTATTCAGAGATCTCAGCTGCTGGCAGAATCATTTGAATTGCTGGCTTATGCCGAATGTGAAGTTTTGCAGGGAGGGATTTCTGTGGAGTTTATAAATGAGGAGGCAACTGGCCCAGGTGTCTTGAGGGAATGGTTTTCTCTTATATGCCGTGAAATTTTTAATCCTCAGAATGCACTTTTTTTATCATGCCCAAAAGATCGTCGAAGGTTCTTTCCCAATCCTGGTAAGTTGTTACTATACTTCTGATGTTGGATGGGTTTTGTGGTTTTTTCCTGCACAATAAACTGCTAAGGCGTTGACCTTTGAGGCCTTACTATTCAGCAAAGGGTGCTTTGTATCTTCTTATCATTTGGCAATTAAATGTCAATGAGACATGTTTTCTAGTGAACACTTGTTCACATATTTGTTGCAATGCAAGATGTGTCAGCCCATGTCTGGTTTTTGCGGAAATGTATCATCGTCAGATATTGTATGTGTGCATAAAATCATGCTAATGGTTAAAATATGAATGCCCATCTTTTAATTAACAAGGTTTTTGGCAATTACTGGAGAAAATGCCCATTTTAGTAATTATGCTTTAGAATACAATGCTTACTGATTTGGTTTTACAACTTAGAGTTGCTGTAGTATTGTTGAATGTGAGCAATATGTTAAGTTATTAGAAGTTGATTGGTGATTAATTCTGAATATTTCCTTGTGTTGCAGCATCTGGTGTGAATCCTGGGCATCTTACCTATTTCAAGTTTTGTGGTCGAGTGATAGCTTTGGCTCTAATGCACAAGGTCCAAGTTGATATAGTTTTTGATCGCATATTCTTCATGCAATTGACAGGACAACCTGTCTCTTGGGAAGATGTTCAGGACGCAGACCCAGATTTGTATTCTAGTTGCAAGAAGATTTTGGACATGGATGCAGATTTTCTTGACTCAGATGCTCTAGGGCTCACCTTTGTAACTGAAGTTGAAGAACTGGGGTCCCGGAAGGTAGTGGAGCTTTGCCCAGGTGGTAGGGACCTGGTTGTAGGCAGCAATAATAGACATAAGTATGTGAAGCTTCTCATTCAGCGCCGCTATGTGACATCAATTACAGAGCAAGTTAAATGCTTTGCTCAGGGATTTTCGGATCTTCTTGTTAATTCCACACATCAACAGTTCCTGCGTGCATTAGAACCTGAAGATATGGACCTCATGTTATATGGATATGATCGAGATATTTGTGTGGATGATTGGAAGGTCCACACAGAGTATCATGACTACTCTGAATCTGATAACGCCATAATTTGGTTTTGGCAGGTATTGTAGTATCCAATTTACATTTAACCATGCTTAGGAACAGATAAATTAGAATTTTGTTATGGTAAATCTGATTTCCCCCCTTGAATCTGGTCTTATTCTATGCATGTATAATGTAATGTGTTCAGAAGCGCTAGTTTTGTTCATAACTGTGCATTTGGATTTGGGTTGGCCCAGTTAGGTTTTGTGTTAACAGCTGTGAAGGTTACCAATACAGTAAAGTTACCAATGCTAGGCTTGAATTGATTTAGTCTAGTAAAGTTACCAATGCTAGGCTTGAGCTGATTTTGTCTAGTAAAGTTACCAATGCGCTAGGCTTGGGTTGATTTAGTATGGGAAAGTTACAAATGCAGTTAACTCAGTAAAGAGATGTTATCAATAAGCATGGAGCTCCAAGGAGAAGACATCTTGGACTTATCATAGCTGATACTTTATTTAGGGGCTTGTGAAGTTTGAACATGTAACATGTCCTCTTATATGGTATCAATTTTTTGTGTTTGAATCATTTTTGTTTCTAATTGCTGTTTCTTTTTTGTTTTGATTTTGTACAAACATGATTGAAGTGGGAATTCCGTTATTCTAATAACACCTTCATTATCAGAGGTATTGGTTGACCCATGCTTGTTATGTAGAAATTGAGAATGCTACGTTGTTAAGGTCTGACTAGAATAGGTTAGATTTTCCCAGTCCCCATTTTATTTAATTCAGCGTTTTTCATTAGAATTTTCTCCTTCCTTTCTTAGTCTGGAATATGCCACTTGAGTTTAGTACATGTTTTGAATATTATTTAACATTTGTTTATATATCTCAATAATTCAGTTTCTTCCATTCCTGGAACTTGAAAATCTTCAGGTTAAAACTTAATAAATGTAGACTTCTTCCTCCATATCTCCATTAAGGTAGGCATTCTTCTCGTCCATCTAATGGAGCTTCCAATGAAACTGCCATGGCTAGAATTAATTGAATGGTGCTCATTGTAGGAACAAATATCTCCTCGTATGCAATGCTCTATGGCTAAGTAAACCTTTGCCTTGTACTTGTCGAGTGGGTCATCTACCTTGTATTTGACTCATACACCCATGTTGTAGACAATAAGTTTCTTTCCTAGTGGAAGAACTGTGAGATCCAATCTAATTTTTCAGTAGACTCTTAAGTTCGATTGCCATGGCCTTCTTCCATTCCATTTTCCCTATTTCCTCATCAAACACATGTAGCTCTTAAAGTCTTTAAACATTGTCCATTGGAGCAAGTGCATTGTTTTTGGTTTTTTTTTTTGTTATTGCTTCTCAATTATCGTCCCTCAATCATTTATCGTACCCAAACATTTCCAATGGTGTTATGCCACAATTTCAGCATCTTGTTGGAACTTGGAATCCTCCTCAGCCAAGGCAATATTGTCAGAGTGAATTGGGCTACCTAAACATTACCAACTTGGAAGACTCCTCACTCTTAGAATCTTCCCCAAATTTCAAGTGGAGCTACTTGAAGCTTGACAACTAAGCACTTAGCCACAAATATTTGCTCTACAATAATGGTCATCTCTAAAACTGTTTGAAAGATCCAACTTTTTCATCAAGTACATCTTTTTGCTAAAGCTCAACTAGTTGGTGTCACTGTCAACATCAACGAACCTATAAACTTTATGATAGTCATTGTTCCCTAAATCGGCATTAATAAAGTTATTTTGGCTTTAGGTTAATTAAAAATTTATGCTCTTAGTCAATTGGGTTTATCTTAGGTGGTTGGGAGGAATGCTATCCTCCCCACCTTGGTTCAATTTTTCCCGCAAGCGACATGTTGCGCTCATATTGGGTATATTGTTGTAATGGCTACGAGCCTACTTGTTGATTGGCCTTGTGTCTTAAAGAGTCTAGGTTTTACCCTAGGTACCATCCTAGAAATGAGGGGATGTAGTCAAGGGTTTTCCCCAGACTTTGTAATGGAAGAAAAAAGTTATTTTATGCTTTTATGCTTTATTCACTTCAATGTATATTTCGATCTATCACACATTCATAAAGTTGATTGGCTCAACTAGCTTGTAATCATTTATGAGGCATTCACTCGTTTTACCAATGCGATATAGAGAACTCCCTCAAGTCCATCTTGGTTTTCTTTGTATTTGATTTTCATTTCTTGTAATACTTAGCAAGTTATCTCCAATAACATAAACCATAAGCAACATGAGCAAACACACAACTAAAGATATAAAGAATTACATGCAAGTGTAATGACCCATAGTGCCCTTAATTGAGAAGTTAACCTCCTCACCCACAAAGTTCTGTAAAAGCTATCTTCAAGGTGGATGTTGGGAGATTGGATGTGAAATATATTGAAGCCAAAGACCACAAACTATCCAACTGAAGCAACGAAGGAACTCCAATGCCAAATGGAAGAGAAGCTACCAACTTTAGTAGCATCCAAGCTGGTGGAGGGTTGAAGGAGACAACCAAGCCAAATAAGTCCTAGAGCATGGGAGGTTTAAAATGAGAAGTAGATCACAGGAGCTCTATTGATTTGATAGAGTTTAAGCATAGGAGGAAAAGAGAACATGTTAAATTTAGATAGACATGGAATGTTCTATGCTTAATGTAATTTTACTTCAATCTTTCTTAGGCTCGATTCAATTTAGCAATCACATAAACATGAAAGTAAAATTCTTGTCCTGATGATGAACTACACTGGCTGGTTTGAAACGCGTCGACAAAATATGCTTGGATGTGATTATCACCAAAATATTTTATATACATTCTATGGATCACAGAAGCCAAATTCCTAATATGAAAGTAAAATGCAGATATAACACAATAATAGATCAATAGAAGACAAGCTAATAATATAGATCATATTTTACAATTCTTCTTGTCCAACAAGGATATAGGATAGTGTGCGTTATGACAGTCAACAGGATGCATTAGCCAGCAAGGTCTTTCTCAACATCAGATCAACGAAGCCTCCAAATGTTACACACAACCCTCAAAGATAGCTCATCAAAAGTCAACGTTGGTCAACATAAAGTCAATGCAGAAAATTCAATGCTGTAGTTTTAGGGCTTTGGTCAACAACCTCCTTTTTCCTCGATCTTTGTGCCCTCAAATGCGGGCTCACAAGATCGTAATTTCTGCAAAGTTTGGAGGTCAAAACATCAAGGGTTGACCACGGTCAACGCACCGACAATCAACCCTAAAACAATCCACAAATTTTCCCAACTACAGCTCCGCACGTGTGAGAGAGAGAGAGGCCTCCAAAGGTTGATCGAACCAATCAAATCACAAGAGAGAATGTGTGATGAGTTGATGAGCAAATGATCTCCAATTCTCTCCAATTTATATGAGTCAGTGAGGGTGTGTGACACATCTATTAGGCTCGTGAGTGTACATTACAAATCTGGCCAACCTTGCACATGTGTGGAAAATAAAATCAAAATATATGTTTTGCTCATCCAAACAAGATGATCTTTAGATCAATCTTGCACCTCTCCGAAAGAGGAATCCAACAAAAATACAATCATCATCATATGAGCAGTGCAACTTGGAGTTCGGACCTAGTTGGCCAAAATTAACACTCCATCTGTCCACTTGTGCCATCTAGAGATCAATACCATCGCGTACTATCATATAGCATCATGCGTCATCCTGCTGTAACTTGCTTTGCTGGCTCTTCTTCGCAAATAGAACAAGGTGAGTCACAAAGACATCACGCTCTGTTGACCCGAAGTTAGCTTAGAGGTTAAAATCTCTCTTGGACCCAAAAAGAGTCTCATACTAACCCGAAGTTAGTTTATTGACCCGAAGTTATTTTAGACGTAAGAACCTCATCATACTTGATCCCAGATCAAAGGTGTTGGACACATAGAGAGTACGACAATCTCCGATGCGTCCATCGGTCTTACTATTGGTCTCTATCCACATTTCCCACCTCATTAGCCAAATGAGAGGTACTTCCCATGAGTCCGAAACTCCATGGGTAGGGTGTGTGCGGGGCATAGATTAAAGAGAGGTGAACCAACTCAATATCATAACGATGGGGCAGAAGCACAACAAGGTTCGACAAGCGTAGCCCCAGTGTGATTATAGCTCCAAGAAGCTATCCCCAAGCCCCCTCGAGCTCCCAGAGCTCATAGTCCAATTCAAGCAGGACCCTCAGAATAGGGTCTTTCCACGATTCCAAGCTTCTCACGGAAGGTTAGGAACTTGACCTTCCCTAGGGGCTTCGTGAGAATATCTGCAACCTGCTCATCAATTCCTATATGATCGAGCCTTACGACGCCTCACTGTACCATATCTCGGATAAAGTGGTACCTGATATCAATATGTTTGGATCGATCGTGGAACACGGGATTCTCAAAAAGACGAATCCCACTCTGGTTATCACTAAGGATAATGGTGGTATCTAGCACATGCCCAAACAACTCACTTAAAGAGCTTTCTCAACCAAACAACTTCACAATAGGCCATACTCGCCGCAATGTATTCGGCCTCAGCGGTGCTTAAAGCTACCAACTTTTGCTTCCTGCTCATCCAAGATATCGAAGCAGAACCCAAGGTGAAGCAACATCTAGATGTGCTCATGCGATCCACCACACTTCTAGCCCAATTGGCATCAAAATATCCATGGAGTCTGAAACTCCCGACAGTGTATCTTAGCCCATGGTTGATTGTGCCTCAAAGATATCTCAATAGATTCTTGTGCCAATCCGATTAGATGTGATGAGGCTCCACATGTTGACTCAAAGTATTCTTTGTAAAACATACATCAAAGCAGGAGTTCACTAAGAACCTTATCAGGCCCCATGAGTTATGCGATACTCAGTGGGATTTTCGAGCTCGACCAACAAGCACGTTTCACAACTTCTTAGTTGAGTTCCATTGGTAGCACACTTATAGTCCACCATCCCAAATTCTCTCCGATGGCTTCCACGACATATTTTCCTTGAGAAAGGAAAATCTCACGACCTTTGCAGGACCTCTGTGACACAAGGAAGTAATACATAGGTCTGGGTCTTTCATCTCAAACTGTTTAAACTCCCTCTTACCTTTGACCGAATGAGAGGTCCTTTATCCGGAAAGTCGTCCACATAGAGAACTAGAATGAGAGGCCTTTCTCTATCAACGTTAAAATAAAGGTTTGGATCAACATTACTTCGAGTGAAGCCTAGTTTCATCAAGTAGCTATCTATCCTCTCATACCAAGCCATGGGGGCTTGCTTCAACCCATAGAGGGCTTTCTTCAACCTGCATAAATATGTGTCTCTATCTTGGACTTCGAACCGTAGAGGTTGCTCGACATACACCTCTTCCTTTATTGAACCATGCAGAAAGGCAATCTTCACATCCATCTGATGGAGACTCCATCCATGCATTGCAGCAACGACAATGATAGATCGGATGGTGGTATAGTGGGCCACAGGTGCAAATATGTCATCATAATCTATACCTTCTTTTTGAGAGAAGCCTCGGGCAACAAATCTTGCGTTGTACTTTTCAACACTTCCATCAGATCCATGCTTGATCTTATAGAGCTATTTCGAGATGACAACAGATTTGTTCTCCGGTCTCGGGACCACTTCCCAGACATCATTTTTCATAATGGACTCATATTCTTCGTGCAGAGCATCCTTCCAAACTTGATGCTTTACGACTTCTTCAAATGATCCAGGCTCAGATTGTACAATTGTACTCATGGCTGCTAGATACGCTTGGTATCTATTCAGCTTCTTGCTTTCACGGAATGCCTCCCTTGGGGCAATATGTCTCTCGACATCTTCAAGAGTGTCCCTGAGCCATGAGGGTCTTCCCTTATTTGAAGGAGGTGGATCAATAGGATCCATAGGTTCTTCAACATCGGGCATTGCTTCATCCTACGGTTCTTCTTGCTTCCCTGCTTCTTCCTCTTCTTTGTCTTCTTTGGAGCTAGGAAGATTTCTTACTTTCTTGAGGGTAGCCTCTTCGTTGAAGGTTTTTGACCACGCACAAAGATTCTATATACCTTCGAAGTTTCACTGTAGCCCACAAACATTCCCTTCTTTCTAGAAGCATCTAACTTGCTTCTCTTTTCTTTTGGCACATGAAAGTAAACAGGACAACCAAACACTCTAAAATGAGAAACATCAGGTTTCTTACTAGAGAATACTTCTTCGGGAGTCTTGGAGTCTAGAGCAGAATGTGGGCATCTATTTTGAACGTACACATCAGTGTTCGCAGCTTCTCCCCATAGAAACTTCTGAAGACCTTGGTCACATAGGATGGTGCGGGCAACTTCCACAATGGTCTTGTTCTTTCTTTCAGCAACACCATTTTGCTCAGGAGTGTACACAGTTGTGGTCTCCCTCTTAATGCTAGCTTCACTGCAAAAGTCATTGAACTCATTTGACTCGTACTCGGCCCCATTGTCGGTCCTCAAAACTTTGATTCTCTTCCCGGTTTGATTTTCCACCAAGGCCTTGAAGGTACGAAGCCATTTGAATGCTTCGTCCTTCTTCTTCAAGAAATATATCCATGTCTTGTGGGAGAAGTAATCTGTAAAAGTCATGTAGTAGGAACATCCTCCCAAGGATCTCATGGGTAGCATCCCAGATAAATAAGAATGTATCAACTACAATATATTAGTTGTCTTTACGACACTTGAGGTGAATGGTCCCCTTGTATGCTTCCCCTCGACACGACCCTGACAAATACCTTCATGATCATCTTTAAATTCGAGCATCCCTGTCACCGCCTTCCTTGCTTTGGGAAGGGCTTTATAATGAAGGTGTGCAAACCTCTGGTGCCATAACTCTGTTTGAAGAGTTGTATCACATGACATAGCCCCCAATGGACTTCCTCCAACCTGGTAGAGTGTATCAACTCTAAAACCAATAGTAAGAGCTTCCTTGAAATTCTTCTTCCATATGCGCACCTTTCCATCAACGAATGCCACCTTGAACCCTTTGTCTTCCATTGCCAAAATAGACACAAGGTTCTTCTTTAGATCAGGTACGTACATCACATCTTGTAAACGAAGGACTTGACCTTGAGATAGATGAAGGGTCACAGCCTCTGTCCCTTTCACGGGATAGGTGGCATTATCTCCAAGGATAATTTCTAGATTAGTATCATTCTCAATGAAATCAGAGAGGTCTTCTTTATAACTAGTGAGGTGCCTTGAAGCACCACTATCAATCAACCAGACATCCAGGGTGTCGGGAGGAGATATAGCAGAGAGGGCAGATACAAGAATAAATTCATTTTTCTAATTATCAACAACATTAGACTCATCATACTTGGAATTTCTTGACCTCTTGAAAGGTTGCCCATTTCCACTATGATCAGAGGGAGCTTTCCTTTTTCCTTTGAACTTGTTGTTCCTTTGATTGCCATTCCCCCTGGAGTTGTTGTTTTCATCATCCCTGGGAGAGTCCCTTCTATTAGGGCACTTTCATTCATAGTGACCAAACTTGTTACAAGTGTAACATCTTCCCTTCCTTCCTTTAGGCCCCGCTCTTTCATGGTTTTGATTTCTCGGACCACCATTGTTCCTCTTCTTTGCATAAGCGGTGAAGGCAGTAGGGTCACCTCCATTTCCGTTAGAGGGATGATCTCTCTCCATCATTCTTGTCTCCTCTCGAGTGCATCTTGTCAATATTTCATCAAAATCAGGAATCACATTATTATTAAGAATAGTGGTATTGAATACATACCAATCACAGGGGAGACCTCCAAGCGTAATGAGAACCATCTCTCGATCAGTTATTTCTTCTCCAATAACTAGAAGATTGTTCCTGATTTTAGTGAGCCTCATAAAATAGGATTGAATGGAGTCATCTTTGCCCTTCTTGATATTCTTCAATTGGTTCTTGAAGAAAAGAACTTGATTAGCATTGCTAGCCCTGAACATGCTAACCATCTTATCATACATCTCTTTAGATGTGCTCAGTTCAGAAATGTAAGCAACCAAGTGCTTATGAATAGAGTCCCGGATAATCATCTTTGCTTTGATTTCTCCTTTTCTATACTTCGTATTTGTGGCAACAGGTGCATTTGATGGAGGCTAATGAATCTTCCCCTGCACATAGTCCATGACATCTTGATCTTCTAATGCCAAATCCAAGGACATCTTCCATGTATGATAATTAGAATTGTCAGTCAACTTATCATCAGATTTGAAACCCTTATAGGTTGAGGAGGCCATTGGTCCTTGATAGGATTTCTTCTTTGGTGATTGCTTTTCACACTAGCTTGGGCTTTGTCTTCACCTCAGCTCTGATACTGGGTTAAATTTAGATAGACATGGAATGTTCTATGCTTAATGCAATTTTACTTCAATATTTCTTAGGCCCGATTCAATTTAGCAACCACATAAACATGAAATTAAAATTCTTTTCCTGATGATGAACCACACTAGCTGGTTCGAAACGTGTCGACAAAATATGCTTAGATGTGATTATCACTGAAAGATTTTATATACATTCTATGGATCACAGACGCCAAATTCCTAATATGAAAGTAAAATGCTGATAGAACACAATAATAGATCAATAGAAGACAAGCCAATAATATAGATCAGATTTTACAATTCTTCTTGTCCAACAAGGATATAGGATAGTGTGTTTTACGACAACCAATAGGATGCATCAGCCAGCAAGGTCTTTCTCAACATCAGATCAACCAACCCTCCAAATGTCACACAACCCTCAAAGACAACTCATCAAAAGTCAACGCCGGTCAACATAAAGTCAATGCAGAAAAGTCAACATTGCAGTTTTAGGGCTTCGGTCAACAACTTTCTTTTTCCTCAATCTTTGTGCCCTCAAATGTGGCCTCACAAGATCAGAATTTCTACGAAGTTTGGAGGTCAAAACATTAAGGGTTGACAACGGTCAGCGTTTACTCACTTTGAAGCTATCAGCAAGAAGCAGATCTGAAATTTTAATCAAATCACATGAGAGAATATGTGATGAGTTGATGAGCAAATGATCTCCAAGTCTCTCCAATTTATATGAGTTAGTGAGGGTGTGTGACACATCTATTAGGCTTGTGAGCCTACATTACAAATTTGGCTGACCTTGCACCTGTGTGGAAAATAAAATCAAAATAGGTCCAAACTCTATGTTGCACTACTCATATGATGATGGTCATATTTTTGTTGGATTCCTCTTTCGGAGAGGTGCAAGATTGGTCTAAAGATCATCTTGTTTGGATGAGTAGAACATATATTTTGAATTTATTTTCCACACATGTGCAAGGTTGGCTAGATTTGTAATGTAGGCTCACATGCCTAATAGATGTGTCACACACCCTCACTGATGGATATAAATTGGAGAGACCTGGAGGTCATTTGCTCATCAACTCATCACACATCTCTCATTGTGATTTGATTGGTTTGACAACCTTTGGAGGCCTTTTCCCTTCACACATGCGGAGCTGCTTTTTTGCAGATCTGTTTAGGGCTTATTTGCTGCAGGGTTGACCATGGTCAACCCTTGGTTGTTTGACCTCAAATCTCTACCAAAATTTTGATTTTGTGAGGCCGTACTGCTGGGCACTAAAATTGAGGAAATCAGAGAAGTTTGACCAAAGCCCTAATCTGCTGTGTTGACTTTTTTGCTGTTGTCGTGCGTTGACTTTGGGTTGATCAACATTGATTTGTGATGAGCTATCTTTGAGAGCTGTGGGTGTGACATTTGGAGGATTGGCTGACCGAGAAAGACTTTGTTGGCTGAAGCATCCTATTGGCTGCCGTAACACAACAATATCTCATATCTTTGTTGGACAAAAGGAATTGTAAATCTGATCTATATTTGGCTTGTCTTCTATTGATCTATTATTGTGTTCTATCAGCATTTTACTTTCATGTTTATGTGATTGCTATTGTGTATCGGGCCTAAGAAAGATTGAAGTAAAATTGCATCAAGCATAGAACACCATGGTTATCTAAATTTAACATATATCATCTCTTGCAATCCTGTGTCACCCTGCTGTCTATGTACTTTTTCGGCTCTACTCTGCTGTAGAAGAAATAATGAAGAAGATATGATCGAGAGTGAATCACAAAGACCTTGCTACTCTCCACTCACCCGAAGTCAGTTTAGAGGTAAAAACCTCAACTAGACTTGATCCCAGATCAAGTTATCGGACACATCCCGTCCTAGACATAGAGAGCACTCTTTGGTCTCTATCCTCATTTCCCAACTCATTGGCTAGATGAGAGGTACTTCCCATGAGTCCCGGACTACATGGGTAGGATGTATGTGGGGCATAGATCAAAGAGAGGGTGAACTAGCTCAATATCATAACGGTGGGGAAATAGCACACCAACAAGGTAAGGCGAACCTAGCCTTGTGGTTGCTTATAGGATGTGTGTGGGGCATAGATCAAAGAGAGGGTGAACTAGCTCAATATCATAACAGTGGGGAAATAGCACACCAACAAGGTAAGGCGAACCTAGCCTTGTGGTTGCTTATAGGATGTGTGTGGGGCATAGATCAAAGGGGTGAACTAGCTCAATATCATAATGGTGGGGAAATAACACACCAACAAGGTAAGGTGAACGTAGCCTTGTGGTTGCTTATAGCTCCAAGCAGCTATCCCCAAGCCCCCTGGAGCTCCTAGAGCTCATATTCCAACTCAAGCGGGACCCTCATAATAGGGCCTGTCCATGATACGAAGCTTCTCACGAAAGGTTAAGAATTTGACCTCCCCAGGGGCTTCGTGAGAATATCTGCGACCTGCTCATCAGTCCCAATGTGATGGAGCCTTACTACGCCTCGCTGTACCATGTCCCTGACAAAGTGGTACTTGATAACAATATGCTTGGATCGATCGTGGAACACGAGATTCTCAAAAAGACGAATCCCACTTTGGTTGTCGCAAAGGATTATGTTGGTATCCAGCATATGCCCAAACAACTCACTGAAGAGCTTTCTCAACCAAACAAGTTCACAACAAGCCATACTTGCTGCAATGTATTTGTCCTTGGCGGTGCTCAAAGTAATCGATTTCTACTTCCTGCTCATCTAGGAGATCGAAGTAGAACCTAAGGTGAAGCAAAATCCAGATGTGCTTTTACGATCCACCACACTGCCTACCCGATCATCATCAGTATATCCATGGAGCCTCATACTCCTGACAGTGTATCTCAGCCCATGGTTGATTGTGCCCCAGAGATATCTCAAGAGAATCTTAGCACCAATCCAGTGAATGTGATGAGGCTCGACCATATATTGACTTAACGTGTTCATTGCAAAACATATGTCCGGACGTGAGTTCACTAAGAACATTAGGGCCCCCACGAGTTGACAACACTCGGTAGGATTTCCCAAATCGAGCCCAACAACACTTCCACACAACTTCTTAAAGTTGAGCTCCATTGGAGTAGTCACGGACTTGTAGTCCTCCATTCCAAATCTCTCAGCAGCTTCACAATATATTTTCCTTGAGAAAGGAAAATCTCACTTGGCTTTTGACAGACCTCCAAGCTTAGGAAATAGTGCATCAGACCTAGGTCCTTCATCTCGAACTCAAAAGCTAGCTCCCTCTTACATTGATGAATAAGAGGGTCAACACCTATAAGGAAGAGATCGTCCACATAGAGAACCAGAATGAGAGGCTTGTCATTATAAATCTTAAAATAAAGGTTTGGATCAGCATCACTTCGTGTAAAGCCCAACTTCATCAAGTAGCTATTGATCCTCTCATACCATGTCCTTGGGGCTTGCTTCAACCCATAGAGGGCTTTCTTCAACTTGCATACATATGTATCTCTATCTCGAACGTCGAACCCCAAAGGTTGTTTCACATAGACCTCTTCCTTTATTGAGCCATGTAAGAAGGCAGTCTTGACATCTATCTGATGTAGATTCCATCCTTGCGATGCAACAAGGGCAATGATCGAACGGATGGTGGTGTAGCAGGCAACAGGTGCAAATATTTCATCATAATCTATGCCTTCCTTTTGAGAGAAGCCTCGGGCAACAAATCTTGCCTTGAATTTTTCAGCACTTCCATCGGCTCCATGCTTGATCTTGTAGTGCCATTTTGAGGTGACAACAGATTTGTCCTTCGGTCTAGGGATCACATCCCATACATCATTTTTTATGATCGACTCATATTCCTCGTTCATATCATCCCTTCCAAACTTGATGCTTCACGACTTCTTTAAATTTTCTAGGCTTTGATTGTACAATTGTGCTCATGGCTGCTAAATACCCTTGGTACCTATTTGGCTTCTTACTTTCACGAAATGTTCCCCTAGGAGCAACATGTCTCTCGGCATCTTCGAGAGTGTCTCTAAACCATGCGGGCCTTCTTTTATTTGAAGCAGGTGGATCTATAGGATCCATCGGTCCTTCAACATCGGGCATTGGTTCATCCTTCGGTTCTTCATGCCTTCCTGCTTTTTCTTCTTCTTTGTCTTCCTTTGAGATAGGAAGATCTCTAACCTTCCTAAGGGCAACATCTTCCTCGAAGGTGACATCATGACATATCTCCACTTCTCTTTGACCAAGCACATAGATTCTATATGCCTTCGAGGTTTCACTGTAGCCCACAAACGTTCCCTTATTTTCAGAAGCATCCAATTTGCTTCTCTTTTCTTTCGACACATGAAAATATACGGGACTTCCAAAAACTCTAAAATGAAAAACATCAGGCTTCTTACCAGAGAAGACTTCTTCGGGAGTTTTGGAGTCCAACGCAAAATGTGGGCATCTATTTTGAACATACACAGTGGAGTTGGCAACTTCTCCCCATAGGAACTTTGAAAGACCTTGGTCATAAAGCATGGCACAAGCAACTTCCAAATTGGTTCTATTCTTCCTTTTAGCAACACCATTTTGTTCGGGAGTATATACAGTAGTGGTCTCCCTCTTAACGCCAACTTCCCTGCAATAAGTCATTGAATTCATTTGACTCGTCTTCAGTAACATTATTGGTCCTCAAAATTTTGATCTTCTTCCTTGTTTGATTTTCAACCAAGGCCTTGAAGGTGCTGAACCATTTGAATGCTTCGTCCTTTTTCTTCAAAATGTATATCCAATTTTTGCAGGAGAAGTCATCTATGAAAGTGATATAATATAAGCATCCTCCCAAGGATGTTACGGGCAACATACCAGATAGATCAGAATGA
This sequence comes from Pinus albicaulis, assembly GCA_034641835.2. Taxonomy (NCBI): domain Eukaryota; kingdom Viridiplantae; phylum Streptophyta; class Pinopsida; order Pinales; family Pinaceae; genus Pinus; species Pinus albicaulis. Next base: position 694,527,041 of record CM076578.1, read on the forward strand.
ATCAATTGTAAAATATCAGAGGTCTTAGTGACACTTGAGGGAAATAGCCCCCTTGTATGCTTTCCTTCGGCACAACCTTGACATACACCTTCATGATCATCATTGAAATCGGACATACTTGTGACCACCTTCCTTGCTTCGGGAAGGGATTTATAATGAAGGTGTGCAAACCTCTGGTGCCATAGCTCGGATTGAAGAGTTGTGTTACATGTCATGGCTCCCAGCAACCTGATAGAGTGTATCCACCCTAAATTCAAGAGTGAATGCTTCTTTGAAGTTCCTCTTCCAAATGCGTTCCTTCCCATCGATGAATGCCACCTTTAATCCTTTGTCTTCCATTGCCGAAATAGACACTAGATTCTTCTTCAAGTTAGGTATGTACAACACATCTTGCAAACAGAGGACTTGACCTTGATTTAGATGAAGGGTCACAGTCCATGTCCCTTTCATGGGATAGGTGGCATTTTCTTCAAGGATAAGCTCCAAATTAGTATCCTTTTCAATCAAACCAGAGAGGGCCTCTTATATTGGTCATAAAGCATGGCACCAGCTTCCAAATTGGTTCTATTCTTCCTTTTAGCAACACCATTTTGTTCGGGAGTATACACAGTAGTGGTCTCCCTCTTAACGGCAACTTCCCTGCAATAAGTCATTGAATTCATTTGACTCGTATTCTGTAACATTATTGGTCCTCAAAATTTTGATCTTCTTCCTTGTTTGATTTTCAACCAAGGCCTTGAAGGTGCGGAACCATTTGAATGCTTCGTCCTTTTTCTTCAAAATGTATATTCAATTTTTGCAGGAGAAGTCATCTATGAAAGTGATATAATATAAGCATCCTCCCAAGGATGTTACGGGCAACATACCAGATAGATTAGAATGAATCAATTGTAAAATATCAGAGGTCTTAGTGACACTTGAGGGAAATGGTCCCCTTGTATGCTTTCCTTCGGCACAACCCTGACATACACCTTCATGATCATCATTGAAGTCGGACATACTTGTGACCACCTTCCTTGCTTCGGGAAGGGATTTATAATGAAGGTGTGCAAACCTCCGGTGCCATAGCTCGGATTGAAGAGTTGTGTTACATGTCATGGCTCCCAGCGGACTTCCTCCAACCTGATAGAGTGTATCCACCCTAAATTCAAGAGTGAATGCTTCTTTGAAGTTCCTCTTCCAAATGCGTTCCTTCCCATCGATGAATGCCACCTTTAATCCTTTGTCTTCCATTGCCGAAATAGACACTAGATTCTTCTTCAAGTTAGGTACGTACAACACATCTTGCAAACAGAGGACTTGACCTTGATTTAGATGAAGGGTCACAGTCCATGTCCCTTTCACGGGATAGGTGGCATTTTCTTCAAGGATAATCTCCAAATTAGTATCCTTTTCAATCAAACCAGAGAGGGCCTCTTTATATCCAGTGAAGTGCTTTTAGGCACCACTATCAATCAACCAGTTATCCAGGGTGTCGGCAGGAGATGCAACAGAGAGGGCAGATATAAGAATATATTCATTTCTCTTATTATCAATAACATTAGATTCATCATACCTGGAGTTCCTTGACCTCTTGAAAGGTTGACCATTTCCATTTCCATTTCGATCAGAGGGAGCCTTCCTCTTTCCTTTGAACTTGTTGTTCCTTTGATTTCCATTCCCCTTAAGTTGTTGTTGTTGTTGTCATTATCTCGGGGAGAGTCCCTTTTATTAGGGCACTCTCTAGCATAGTGACCAAACTTGTTACAATTGTAACATCTTCCCTTCCTCCCCTTGGGACCCGCTTTCCGATGATTTTGATTTCTCGGACCAACATTGTTCCTCTTCTTTGCATGAGCGGTGAAGGCAGTAGGGTCACTTCCATTCCCATTTGAGGGATGGTCTCTCTCCATCATCCTTGTCTCCTCTTGAGTACATCTCGTCAACAATTCATCAAAATTAGGAATTATATTATTATTGAGAATGGTGGTATTAAATACATACCATGGCCGGGGAAGTCCTCCAAGAGCAATGAGAGTGAGATCTCGGTCAGCTATGACCTCTCCAATAGCTAAGAGATCATTATTGATTTCGGTGAGCCTCATAAAATAAGATTGGATGGACTCTCCTTTGTCCATCTTGATGTTCTTCAACTTGTTCTTCAAAAAGAGAATTTGATTAGCATTGCTAGCCTTGAACATGCCAACCGATTCTCCCCTTGGGACCCGCTCTTCGATGATTTTGATTTCTCGGACCAACATTGTTCCTCTTCTTTGCATGAGCGGTGAAGGCAGTAGGGTCACTTCCATTCCCATTTGAGGGATGGTCTCTCTCCATCATCCTTGTCTCCTCTTGAGTGCATCTCGTCAACAATTCATCAAAATCAGGAATTTTATTATTATTGAGAATGGTGGTATTAAATACATGCCATGGCCGGGGAAGTCCTCCAAGAGCAATGAGAGTGAGCTCTCGGTCAGCTATGACCTCTCCAATAGCTAAGAGATCATTCTTGATTTCGGTGAGCCTCATGAAATAAGATTGGATGGACTCTCCTTTGTCCATCTTGATGTTCTTCAACTTGTTTTTCAAAAATAGAATTTGATTAGCATTGCTAGCCCTGAACATGCTAACCAACTTATCATACATCTCCTTAGATGTGCCCACCTCAGAGAAATAAGCAACCAAGTGCTTATGAATAGAATCCCCGATGATCTTCTTCCCCTTGTTTTCCCCTTTCTTGTACTATGTTTTAGTGGCAGCCGGTGCATTTGATGGAGGCTCAGAGATATTTCCCAGCACATAATCCATAACATCTTGTTCCTCCAATGTCTGATCCAGCGACATTTTCCAAGCATGATAATCAGTCTTATCATTCAGCTTGTCATCAGATTTGAAGTATGATGAGGAAGCCATTGACCCTGGTCCTTGTCTATTCAAACTTTCAGTGATTGCTCTTCTCACTCTTGCTTGGGTTTTGTCTTCACCTCAGCTCTGATACCATGTTAATTTTAGTTAACCATGGTATGTTCTATGCTTAAAGCAATTTACTTCAATCTTTTTTATTAGCCCAATTCAATTTCCAGTTATGCAATCACATAAACATTGACAGTAAATGCTGATAGAACATAAATATATCAACAGAAAACAAGCCAAGACGAGACAATAATATGGCGGATGCCAGGGAAAAACCCCAATATGGGGAAAACCCTTTGATCAAATCTTCTTATTATTCTTCAAATTCAGCAGAGAGAGAAAGTACAATTTACAGCGGTCAACAGGATGCCCTAGCCAGCAAGTCAATGCTGGCCAAACCAGCAAATCAGCCAACAATGAAGCTTGGTCAAACCCAGTCAAACTCAGCCCAAAACAGTCCTGAAATTCGGTCAACACACTGGTCAAAGTCAGCAGTTAAATCTGCGGTCAACAGCAGTCAAAGTCAATGTTTCTCCTCGGTTTCTGTGCCTCCAGCTGCGGCCTCTTAAAATTGAAATTCTGACCCAAAAATGAAGTTAAACAGCAAGGGTTGACCCAAAGTCAACGCTGTACAGAAAAGCCCTAAAACAGTCCGAAATTTCCAGCTGCTGTTCCACACATGTGGAGGAGAGAGAAAGCCTCTTAGGCTTCTACAAACCAATCAGATGGAGAGAGGATGTGTGTGTTGAGATGGTGATGAAATGAGGTTTGTGTCTCTCCTTTTTATATCCATCACTGAGGGTGCGTGACACATATTTTGGGGCTTGTGAGCCTACATTACAAATCTGGCGGACCTTGACAAATTGCACATATGAGGAAAATAGATTCAAAATACAACTTCTGCTCATCTAGACAAGATGATCTTTAGATCAATCTTGCACTTCTCCGAAAGAGGAATCCAACAAAAATATCATCTCCATCATATGAGCAGTGCAACATGGAGTTTGGCTCTAGTTGCCAAATTTAACAGTATTGGAGTGAAGGATGCTGATATCACATCAACTTGGGGACTTGCACACCAAAGCCAGCATCTAGATCGGAAAAGCTTTTGATGTGGATAATGCCTCATAAAACACCTATAGAATGCTTGCAAAGAGAAGATAGAGTTTTTGTATTATAATTTATTCAATGCGTGTAAAAGTCATTAGATAGAAATGTCTCATGAAAGATGTGTAAGTTTGGAAACTACTTACGTAATAATAAAGTGACATGTAACTAAACATTCAGGTCACTTTGTTAACTATTCATAAGTTAAAGTTGTAAGTTATGCAATACAAGATATGACTGTTATTAAATATTGACTCTTTTAATATTGTAAGTGCAAAATCAACAATTTTTGTTTGGCAAACTTACTGAAAAGTTCAAGTAATTATTAACATTTTTACTAAGGGGACTAAATGGGAAGATAGTTATGGAGGGAAAAGGAACTATGGAGATCCCTAATGCAATTTCGCAATAAGAGTTAATCAACTTCCATTCTTAGGAGAATTCCTTCTAAAATATATTTGCTTAGTCCTCTTTAACAAATTTCGGGCAATACAACCTTGAGAGGCAAGTCAAATTGGTGAGGGTGAGGTGCTGCTATATCCCCCTTTAGTGTCCGATTCCTCAAAGCAATGGCCATTGTGCTCTTGCAAGGGTAGTGTTATTTGGTAGTTGAGCCATCATGGCAGTTAAGTTGATCTAGGTGGTCACACACCACACAGTATAAACAACATCCCACCTATTGATAAGTGGTGTATGCTTGTCACTTATGTATACAAGAATCATCTAAGATATAATAATATATTTCAGCCAATATATTTTTTAGTCATAAATGTAAATGTAGCCTGTACATAGCCCAAGGGGTTAGCTAAACTGGTAGTTGTCAGAGTTGCTGGAAAATTGGCTATTTCTATGCCAGTAAGTGCCCAGTTTGAACCCTCCCAGATGAGGCACACTAGTCTATGCTGACAGTTCTGCTAGGGATGCCATCTATGAATGTGGGAAACCATCCCTTGGGTTTCTCTGCAAGGTTTCCTTGGAAAAAAATGTACACTTTACCGTTCTAAGCACAATTTTGTGAAAGAAAATATCAAGAATGCTGAACTTCCATTCTCAAGAAAAATGTGAGGAAAATACTTTTGGTCATTCCTCAAATTAATTTCAAGATGCATTTTTTTGACAAAATTCTTCCTATTATCACTATGGCAAGTGTGTGCCCCTTTTGGGAATATTACAATGAAATCTAACCAACTTGCAACACTCAAGGAAGATCCCTTGGGCTAAGGAGCTGCAAGTGGGGGGTGTCTGTTCTGCCAAAGTGACGTCAGACTTGCGCCTGGTCCTAACCACTTGAAGCAGCCCATTTGCACTTATGAGACAGCCAATGAGGCGTGAAACACGACTTCAAGGGATTTGAGTCTTCGTGGGGGGTTGTGAAACACCCCTGCTTTACCCTCTAAACAAGCACTCATTGACAACTGTATTTTTAACCATGACAAGTGTATTTTCCAAGTATTATCCTGTACCTAAAACATTCTTGATAAACTTTGATGGATTTTCATCATTTCTCGCATACCAAGGGACTGTCAATTTTTGCCGAACAGCAATCTGGTTTTTTTTTTTTTTTTTTTGGAATTGCTTCAAGTACATGCATTGAGGTGCTGCACTGCAAAGGACAGACCTTTTGACTTAGGTGCCAGCCTCCAGGTATGAGGGGTGTCTACTCTGCCAAAATTTCCTAAGTTCTGCACCATTCCTCATCTCTTTGAAAATGCATGCCATGTAGATGAGGCAGACTGCCATGTGACTGAAACCCTGGTGGATGGTCAAATGTTATGTCATCTCACAAATGTCAAATTATTTCTCAAATTGCTTCAAGTTTAGGTTTATTAACCCGCCTGAGTTATACCTTTGTATGCTTCTTGTGATATTGATTGTAGCAGAAGTCCTTGTTTGTCAGAGAAAAGCTCATGGCTTTCAAAAGCATATGCATAAGTTGGTAATGTTCCACCTATTTTGGAAGAGTCTATGCATGATAAGCTTTCATATGAATAAAGGAAATTTGAAAAATTAGCTGAGACAAGAGGGAATGATATAGAAACCATTGATCTATTTAAAACCTGGGGGCCATGTCTAGGTTTAGAGTATAAGCTATCTGTTTAACTGTAAAGAATGCTGGCTTTCTTGTAGCGAGAGATCTAATTTAACAGTTCAAACAATATCAAGGGTGTTTGGGCTTCTTTGTTTTTTCATTTTTCTGAGAGTACAGTGTTAAATATTAGTTATGTTTGTCTTGGTGCTTTAGAAGGTGTATATTTATTTTGTGAACCAAAGAGAGAATGTGGGTGGTTGGAGCTACATCTGAGACCAGAGTCTGACCAGTTCAGAACAAAAACCAAAATTAAATTAGGTTAAAATTTCTTTCTATAAAATCATGTAAATCAACTTTTAAGCATTGTTCATGTAATGATCCAGTATATTGAATTATAGGACAGTTTTCTGAAATTCTGGTTTACTGAATTCTAGACAGCAATCTGTATTTCGGCTAAGTAATTAGACATTTTGCCAAAATGAAACACAGTAGTTGTAGTAGCTAGCAGCAGTGTTTAGTACACTCAGCAATTAGTCAGTGAGAATAAATTAAAACCCATGATTTGTGGGCTCAGGGCTGTTACTGATTAATCCAGTTCTATCCTCACTTTTGAATGGGAAAGGTATTCTTGAGTCAAAATTAGTTCATCAGAATCTGTTAAGTGCCCACTTCAGTTGACAAAGAAGTCAAGAAGTATTACTGTAAAATAAAAGGTTGATACCCCACTTGAGGAGGGGGATGGGGATGGGTGAAGGGAGCAATTTTCTGAGTTAGGCATATTTAAACACAATAGTTGTAGTAACTAACAGTAGTGTATAGTTTACCGCAATGGATGTAGATCAGTTGGCGATCGAGTGTATTGTTAAGGCACTCTTTGCGACGTCGCGGGTTCAAACCTCGCATAGCCTGTGTTTAGTGCTTTTCGGGGGGGGGGGGTATGTACAACGCACCTAGAGGTTTTTTGTGTCAACAGTCAGAATTGACCCCATGCCATGTGAGTACAATCCCAGCCTAGTTGTCGATTCATCCAGACACCGAAAAAGAACAGTAGTGTTTAGTTTACTCAGCAATTAGTCAGTTGGAATAAATTCAATCCTGTTATTTGTGGGCTGTTAGTGATTAGTCCAGTTCAATCTCCCATTTTGCATGGAAATATATTTTTGAATTGAAATTAGTTTGTCAGAATCTGTTGTGCCCACTTCAGTTGACAAAGAAGGATTTCCTTAAAATAAAAGGATGATACCCCAAGTGAGTTGGGATGGGTGGTGATGGAGCAATCTTGTGAATTGTTGGGCTGAACCTGGTAGCTTGCTGCTGCAGAACAGTTATGTCTTGTAGCTTTTGAAAAAGCTTCCCTGATTGTGGATTGAAGTTCTAATTTCTTTGTACCAATCACCATTTTTGAGTCTATTTTTAGGTATTTTAGAATATGGAATGGTACATGTGCAAAATTCACGAGCTCTGCATTCATCCTCCTTGAGAATTCTATATAATAATAGTAGTCTTTATTACTGAGAAGAGAAAAAGTGAGTGGGCAATACCTCAAGTGAGTTGGGGTAATGGAGCAATTTTGTGAATTGTTGGGCTAAGCATGGTAGCTTGCTGCTGTAGAACAGATTTGTGGCTTGCAGCTTGCAAAAAGCTTCCCTGATTGTGGATAGAAGTTCCGATTTCCTTGTACCAATCACCATTTGCCAGTCTATTTTCAAGTACTGTTTAGTTTTAGAATATCTACTGTCAAAATTTGGAATGGTTTGTGAATAAATTTGTGGAGCTTTCCATTCATACTTGAGAATTTTATGTTCTAATGGTATTCTGCATTACTGAGAACAGGGAAACTTCTAGTAGTTCTCACAGTTCATGTCTGATTGATCCTTCATATTAAAATATTTGCCAATATGGTTATCGAGTTATCATGGGTGGGCTGGAGACTTGACAACACCAGTATGTATCATTTCAAATTGCAAATCAAGGAAAGTTTCTATGGTAAATGCAGATTCTGAAACTCGTTCTTTTGCACTAAGGTGTGACCAAAGGGTTGAAGGATACTTATTGTTACCCTTTTTGTCAAAGGAAAGTTTAGCTAGTTGTTTTCAAGGCAGTTATCTTTTAGATTCCCCTGCTGATTTTTGTGATGGCATGTAGTTGATGGTGAACCTAAGCAAGACTAAGGTCATGATCTGCAATGCATATAAATATTGCCATACCAGACTTTCATTTTTTTTTCCGGAGGGAATGATATAGAGATCACCTTGGCTTCCACTTACTTGGGGTCCAATTCAATGGTCCCAGATTTAGTTTCAGGCTTGCTTACTCTTCGAGGGGTATGGGTCTCTTTCCACACTAAAACGCTTATGAATCTCCACACACTTTCAGGACATCTTAGGTAAGATGCATCCTTTCAAAACTATTCTTCAAATATTCTATGGGGCCATGATCTGCGGTTCTAGCTTACTCCTTGTTGATCAGACTTGTATTCTGTGGGTACAAGTTACAACCCCTTATGTTGTAGTGGATTATTCAATGCAAGTATATGGTATTGCAGGCGATTGCGCAGGGTGAACTTGGCATTTGTTACCTCCCAAACCTACACTTCAAGTGTTACAAAATCCCTTAATCAATTGCACCCCTAGGGGAACATAGGAAGGTTGTGCATTGCTACCACAACTCTTCCTCTCACTTTAGTCTGGTTCTTTTCTAGCTCAAGGGGGGAACTCTAGAAAACATTGTTTTATGATTTTCTTTAGAATAAAAAGGGATGGTGGATTGGATGATGCAATCAAGATGAAAGAGCGAAAAAATTTGAATACGATAGAGAAGATGCAATTAAGCCATCATTGATGTGACATAATTAATCCAAAACAAATTTTCGGATAATGCAAGAATAAGGGAGAGCCGTTAGACAAGATGTGCCATCACAACCAAGTGATAATGTGCAACCATTAACAAGATGGGAACATCCATAATATGAAACCCTAGATGAAGTAGACAAAGTAGGACGGCCTTCTCATTGAATGAACAACCAACAATACATCATATATTCAATTCTAATTTCAGAATGAGATCAAGAGGACTGAATAGGTCACACATAATCTTCTTCCTTAGCTAAGACAGCCCTCAAAATAGAGTGAAAATAACCCTGACCAGAAAATTACATCTGCAAAATACTTAAAAAATTCAAGGTTACTTTAAGAAATAGGGAGGGTTTAACGACGTCAACCCTAATCTCTTGTTTTATAACAAACTTGCTCATCTACAAAGATTATTTCTGCTGCAAAGCCATGAAAATTACTGGAAAAAAGACATAATCATTCAATGAAAAGAGTAAAGAGATGAAAAAGCCTCACATTGAACTTGTCCTTCTTCCATTACTTCTAAAAATTCAATTAAGTGCTTGGAAGGAAACACTTATTCTTCCAACCATGCCTTTAGAAAATGAATCCTCTCCTCTGTTATATCTTTCAAATCAGACCCTATTTCATAAAATAATAAATACTTTTTGAAGGCCCTGGAGTTATCCTTGAGTGGAGTGCTCCCTTTTGCTGTATATTTATATATATATATTGTTCTAGAGATCTCCAAAAAATATTATTAAAACCTAATCACTAAAAAAAAAATTATAATTACTTAAAAATTAATTTTAGTGGGTCCCAAGCCAAAAGTAGGCCACACACATGCACCATATGAATGCTGATACACATTGTATGGATGTTGAAATGTGGTGTATGGTGTTGGGGGCATTCCGAGCATCACTTTCAAGTTTGGAGGTTTTCTATTGGACTATTTTTGATCTTAGGGGGGGTGGCAGGGGTTGCAGTGCATGTTTCCTGTAACATAGGTTGCTTCCTTCATCCATGTGATCCTAGGCCCTAATTTAAACCTAGGAACAATGCTCTCCATAAATGATGCAACAAAGGTAATGTAAGCAATGTTACCATTTTGATGTGTGTCAAGTGTGCCCAAGTGGAACCTGGTGGTGAAATATGACTCAGGCTATGTTGCAGGAAATGTTGGGCTTGAGCTCGTTTATGGGCATAAACGATAGGGAAATAGGTTTGGTACGATGCAGAAACGTGTTTTAGGGCGTATTGCCATGTTTCACATGGGGGAACATGGCCTAGTACGACCTGAAACGCGTTTCCAGGTCGTACAACCATGTTTCAACGATAAAGTGACTTTTTTTGTTTTTGTTTTTGTTTTTCTCTTTTTTGTTATATTTTCTTTCATTTTATTTTTTGTTTTGATTTTTTTTTATTTTCGCTTCCTGCCAATTCAAGAGTGATAGAGGGAGCTATTGAAGATTGGAACCACAATTTCTTGAGTAGGGAAGCCTAATGTTCAAGCCTATGGCCCTAGTGTTGATATGTAGTTCATGGTAATGTTAAATTCTTATAGTAAAAGTGACATTCTCCTTTATCTTTCATTTTCATCCTTTTACTTAAATTTTTAACATTACCATGAAATGAATCAAGATGTTTGAGAGTGGTTTCGCCGTCATTGGATTTCATATGGAGAAAGTAGAATTTTAGATCTCACTCAAAATCCAGCAGACTTTAATTTTTTCAGGATTTCAGGATTGGGGGGATTGCAATGTTTCCATTGGATTTTGTCATGTACTAAGGTATGGAACTTATATTTAATCGAGAGAACCAAACCCTCTATGCAGGGGAGACTCCCAATAATCAAGAACACCTAGGCTACTAGGGTATGGAACTTGTATTTAATCAAGAGCACTATGGTCGTTCGACTATGCAAGAGGAGACTCCCAATCAAGCACAAGACAAGAAATTAGAAATTTCTAGTAGCTGATTTTGGATATTGCTATTTTCATTATGTGATCATTCATGAGTAAATGTGATGTAAATTTAAACACTTATAGTTTATGCATTGACATTGGACAATTTAATCATAATGTATCATGTATGCTTTATGATTGCACATACTTCTTAAATTTCCTAGTATATATATATATATATATATATATATATATATATATGTATATTACGTTTCCCTGTTTCCAAAATTTGGGGGGTGGGGTCATGTTTCGTACCCGTACTCGTTTCCCCGTATCGTGCAACTTAGGACTTAGGAAAAACCTCCATCAAACGATCAATCCTCCTCCACACCTTTGTCCTTGCTTCAAATGATAAATGGTGTTCAGGGAAGATCCTTTTGATAGAACTTCATGAGGTGTTGTACGGTCTTCAAGAACTTCATCACACTTCACTTGTTGGGTGTGTGTTATATTCGTTCCACGACTAGTTGCATGCGCGGGGGGTGTTGAAAAGTGTAACTAGGATCGGTCTTCATATTGATTATGTAATTATGTATTTATGTAACGAAGAAGACAAAAGATAATAAAATATGTTTTTGATATGCTTGCCTCATGGGTTTCATGAGCAAGGTTTTATTCTAGGTCAATAGATGACTTCTTGATGTTTATTAGGATTTGTCTTCTGGTTATAAATGTAATTAGGAGTCATGTATATGAAGAGTCTAGTAAGATTAACATGCCTCAAGACCTTGTCATTCAACCATGGAGAAATGGCTCAAGGCAACCCTTAAGTCAACCTCATTAAACGTTGGAAGATAAGCTCCTCTAGTCGGCCTATATGCTGTGATCAAGTCGGCCTCCAATCAATTCGAAGGGTCAGCCTAAAAAAAAGACATGATGCCTATATATACAAGTAGCTCTGCAGTCATTTGAGCAAGAAGTATTCGGACGAGTCTGAGATCTTCGAACTGTGCTACAGGCAAAACTTCAAATATCCAAAAGGTTAAAAAATGCCATGAAGTTTGAGATTGGAATGCGGATCACAGGGATGTATAGCGAGGATTCTAACTGAAGAGATGCAGATATGTTTGAAGCAGAAAAGTGCGGATGAGTCTGGGTAATCTTCAGTGATATATGTCTGAAGTAAATGCGAGAACTGTGCAGTAACAAGTGTAAGAAAAGGAGCCAAAGAAAACACAAGATAAAGTCTATAATTGGTTCGTAGAAGGGACTGTGGCTAGTCCAAATAAAGGGGCAGAGTTACAACAAATTGTGAAGTAAGGTAATGGCTGTTTAAGTGAAGTTTACAGTACAAGAGAAAGGGATATCCATACTTTGTGAAGAAGGCATGAGTACGATCTAGGGCTGCATGTAAAGAATAGGTACAAAAATATGTACCTCTGTCTTGGACATAAGAGTTAGATAAGAAGAAGCCAAGAAGGATCCAAGGTGAAGGAGAAATTGAAGATTAGAGATCGAGCTCTCTAACGCTGGTGCTGAATGGTGTTGATCGGTGCAAGAAGGTGCAAGAAAGAAGGATAAGCTCAAGGAGTCATTGAAGATGCAATGACAAGGTCTTGAAGGCATATAAAGGTCTAGGGTCTGTGTCATGGTTATAGTACTTGTGATCTGAAAGTCTATAAGAAGAATGTCTCGTGGGTTTTCCTCTCTAAGAGAGAGAGGTTTTGCCTTGGCTCGAAGAGCCTAAATTTGTGTCTCTTGTGTTTTTGGTAATTGACTTGTTGAAAGACTAAATAAGCTAAGAAGAGAAGACATAAGTAAAAGAAGTAAGATCACAAGTAATTATCAAGGAGAGAATTTGAATTAATCATCGCCCCTCCAAATTCTCAACATGGTATCAGAGTTAAGGCGCTAAAGACAAGGGCTACTTAGCAAGTAGGCACTCAAGGAAGCAAGAATCAAAGTCAAGGTCAAAGTTTGTGTTGAAAAATCAAATTAGTTTGCAAGGAAGATGCTTCAAAAGATCCACTAATCAAGAAGATAATCTTTGCCATCAAAGATTTATATTCAAGACATTGTTGGAAGAAACATCATCTTTTTGGAAGACATCCTTTATCATCAAGGATTCAAGAACACCTACATTGGAGAACTTAATCTAAGGAGGAGTTCCTATCTTCATCATCATCAAAGAAGTTGCTAGAAGGAGGAAGTCATCCTACTCAAGTAAGTATCTATGACCTTATTTAAATCTGTCAAAATGACTTATTGTAAAGAGAGCAACAAATTGGTTGGAACTGGGTCATCAAACTTTAGTGTGTGGAAGAAGAGGACAAATTTGAATCTAATTGAAGAAGAAGTTATTGACCGCATCGAAGGATCCACAATTCAACCCTCAAAAGAAGATGCTCCAACTCATGCCAAGTACAGGAAAGGAGAAATCAAAGCCCGGAGGATTCTCATAGAATCCATTAAGGACTCTCTCATACCCCATATATCAAAACTGAAAACTGCAAAAGAAATATATGAGAAACCAGTGGAGCTATTCTCTGTGAGTACTGTAGGAGAAGCAATCTCTTTGAGACAAGAACTATACAAAATGAAATTGTCAAGAGAGGAAGGAATCACTTCATACTTTGAGGATTTATGAAATAAGAGATCAACTGCAGGAATTGGGAGAAGTAATGTCTGATAATGAAATGACTACAGTGGTGTTGAATGCTCTATCGGAAGAATGGGGAAACTTCACTTCAAGCTTATACGGGAAGAAAGAAGCAACACCATTCCACGATCTATGGTCTCTATGTAAAATAGAGGAAACAAGATTGAAAGCCAAAGCTGATACAGGATCAAGTGAAAGGAATCAAGCCTTTGCAGCCATGTCCAGGAAGAAAGGAAGATTCGGAAAATTTGGTCCCCAGAATAAAAGAAGAAATATGGACAAAGTATGATGCTTTGGATGTAATGAACTTGGGCATTATAAAAGGGATTGTCCTAAATCTGGAAAGGGCAAGAGGAAAAAGGAAGAAGCCCATGTCACAGATATAAGGGATGAACTTGATACAAAGAAATCTAAGAAAGAAGAAGCGAAAGATTGCTACTATGACTGAGATCATCTTTCACTTTAAGTGATTTCTATTGGTTGTAAAATAGTATGGTAGGAAGCAATGTATATTAAAAGCATCATGATAGACACATGGGAGGAGCACTTGAAGAAGGAGCTCTTGGAAACCTCACTAATAAACAACATTGATGAAGGTAGTCATCAAGATCGAGTGTCATTATTCAATAATCAATGTGGAAATAGGTGTTGATATTTTCTAATGGAGATCTCTATGGATTCACTGGTTAGAAAGAAAGCTAAAAGGTTTTATCGAGAATTCTTTGCTACAAAATTATGGGATTAGGATGTGATGACATATTGATGAAGCAGGTCAAGGTAATGAAGTTCTTCATTCTAGTAAAATTGCTACTGGATGACTCAAAGGGAAAAAGTATGAGGTATATATATTTAGATGCTGACATTGGATGCTGTGAAGTCGTGTCATATGGTTGTAGGTAATGGACTTCTATCTTTAGAAGTATGATCTATGGAGGAGGATCTCTTATGATGCACAAGTTGCCACTAACAAACGAAATTAAATATGTCCTCATATGTAATATGAGGTAGCTGTATACAAACAAGGAACTGAATACTGTAAGTTCCTCGATATGAAGCTATGTGTAGAAAGAATTGAAGAGGTCATGAAGTGCAACCATGTAAAGAGGTGGTTATCATCCGGAATCCAAGAAGATGTGACTAGGAGATCTCCTGGGAAGATATGTGGACTCTGATAGAAGTATGGTAAACATGAAGACCCTTGACAAGACATATCTTTAGGAGATGTGTCAATTTGAATAGAGGATGCCAATGCCTACAGGAAGATGTCATGGTGAAAGATCATCACTAAGGTAACTTTTGATTTAAAAGTTCTTTTGTATATGTTTATCTGGATAAGTTTTTGCAGGGCTGCCAATCATGTAGAAGGATGTAAGATCCTCGAGAGATGGTTCGAAGGAAAGCAACATGGCATAAAGGTGGACCATATAAGGAAGACTGATGAATCACTTTCTGATAGTTGACATGACTCGTGGGTGAAAGTGATGGATGATCTATGTCCTATGAAGCCAAAAAGTTGAAGATTCCTTAATATCGAAATAAATGACATCGAGGGAAGGAGTTCTTCATGAGCAGCTAGGTGTCTCACCATTGCTGCTACAGGTCCCTGGTTGAGAGGGAGCTTGGTGGTAAGTTTCTTGCTTGGAGTGATGTATATGCTTCTCTAATACATGTGTCATGCACTAGACTAGCACTAACAGTCGTAAGTCTCAGTGAAGGCCATGTGGAGAGAATGGATAGACACATAATTTTGGTCTTCACCTGGAAGACAAAATGGAGGATTGGGTAATCATTTGGCATTCGTTACTCTTTGAGAATGTTACAGGGCATTCAAGATAAGAGTAGTCGTGGATCGATATTGTTTGAGGGCTGGCTACCCAAGAGAAGAATAGTCCAAGAAGGTCATACTTTGGGAATTCCTTGGTGGAGTATGTACCTTGGAGAGACAATGACTATGGTGTCTGTAAGTCATGTGTCTTGCCAACATTGTAGCCCATTGACTCGTTGAGAGATGGGGCTGTTAGTCAAGGCCTTGCACTAGGACAATGCTGGTTGATATGATGCTATACAATTGCGATTACCAATCCGATTCTTCCTGTGAGATTCTCCAGTGCGAAAGTGACCATGTACTTATATGAATACCTCCCTAGTTAAGGGGGAGCGTTGAAAAGTGTAACTAGGATCAGTCTTCATATTGACTATGTAATTATGTAGTTATGTAAAGAAGAAGACAAAAGATAATAAAATATGCTTTTGATATGCTTGCCTAATGGGTTTCATGAGCAAGGTTTTATTCTAGGTCAATAGACTTCTTCTTGATGTTTATTAGGATTTGTCTTCTGGTTATAAATGTAATTAGGAGTCATGTATATGAAGAGTCTAGTAAGTTAAATATGCCTCAAGACCTTGTCATTCAACCATGGAGAAATGGCTCAAGACAACCCTCAAGTCAACCTCATTAAATGTTGGAAGATAAGCTCCTTTGGTCGGTCTATATGCTGTGATCAAGTCAGCCTCCAATCATTTTGAAGGGTTGGCCTAAAACAAAGACATGATGCCTATATATACAAGTAGCTCTGCGGTCATTTGAGCAAGAAGTATTCAGACGAGTTTGAGATCTTCGGACTATGCTACAGGCAGAACTTCGGATATCCAAAAGGTTAAAAAGTGCAATCAAGTCTGAGATTGGAATGCAGATCATAGGGATGTAGAGCGAGGATTCTAACTGAAGAAATGCGGATATGTTTGAAGTAGAAAAGTGCGGATGAGTTTGGGTAATCTTCGGTGATATATGTCTGAAGTAAATGCGAGAACAATGCAGTATATATCTGAAGTAAATGCGAGAACTGTGCAGTAACAAGTGTAAGAAAAAGGAGCCAAAGGAAACACAAGATCAATCTATAATTGATGCGTAGAAGGGACGGTGGCTAGTCCGAAGAAAGGGACAAAGTTACAACAAATTGCGAAGTAAGGTAATGGATGTTCAAATGAAGTTTACAATATAAGAGAAAGGGATATCCATACATTTTGAAGAAGGCATGATTACGATCTAGGGCTGCATGTAAAGAATGGGTACAAAAATATGTACCTCTGTCTTGGACATAAGAGTTAGATAAGAAGAAGCCAAGAAGGATCCAAGGTGAAGGAGAAATTAAAGATTAGAGACCGAGCTCTCTAAGGCTGGTGCTGAACGGTGCTGATCGGTGTAGGAAGGTGCAAGAAAGAAGGATAAGCTCAAGGAGTCATTGAAGATGTAGTGACAAGGTGTTGAAGGCATATAAAGGTCTAGGGTCTATGTCATGGTTATGGAACTTGTCATCTGAAAGTCTATAAGAAGAATTTCTCGTGGGTTTTCCTCTCCAAGAGGGAGAGGCTTTGCCCTGGCTCGAAGAGCCTAAATTTGTGTCTCTTGTGTTTTTGGTAATTGAATTGATGAAAGACTAAATAAGATAAGAAGAGAAGACATACGTAAAATAAGTAAGCTCACAAGTAATTATCAAGGAGAGAATTTGAATTAATCATTGCCCCTCCAAATTCTCAACAGGGGGGTCATAGGGGGAATTTTTTTTGGACCCTATAATAGGTGGGCGAACCTACTTATGGTTTTGTGCATGGGTTTTGCACATGGTTTTGATTATGATGATTTTCTGTCTATGGTATTTTGTAGATCCAGTCAAGGGAACTACGGTTATGTTCTAATCTAGGGTTAATGGATTGGGGTTTATGAATGCTTCGACATGTATAAATATGTATTGTAACATTGAAAGGAATATAATGAAAAATCAATCTGACAGTCTCGATTTTGGGATACAGGGGAAAATCTCTGTGTATATTTGTTTATGTATTATGTTATCGTCATTGTATATTTTATTTTTTAAGAATTCGTTTGCTGGTAATTTCTTTATAGGGTTAAAACCTACATCACCACCATTTTCCTCATCAAGCTCTGAATTCTCATTTACAAGTGGCTCATGTGACGAAAGAGAAAGATGGTCATCCAAATGATCCTCATGAAATCCATCTCCAAGCTTCTCTTGATTTGGCTCACCATATTTTTTGTTGATATACTCAACCAAGGACATCTGCCTTATATTTGTCATTGATTTCATTTAAGAGAGCATATGAGGGGTTACTCTGACATTGATTTCATTTAAGAGAGCATATGAGGGGTTACTCTGACAGGCAAATATGAGGTAATGTATCTCACATTCTCTATATTGGCAAGCATCATCTAGATCTTCAACACTTTTTTTTTTTTTTTTTGTAACTACGATCCAACTGCTTGTGAAATGGTTTAATTAAACCTACAAATGAAGATATTTGTCCCAGACGATAATAATCAAACCATTCTTCTGTGCCATTTTGCAATGTACATACAAACTTTTTCATGATGACACATCCTTATGGACAAAAACAAATTTTGAAATGATTTTCATGAAAGATGGAATATGCAGTGTAGTTGAATCAGATGTCCATGAAACTTTGCAATGAGGTCATCCCAATATGGTTTTGGGAGCTCATTTGTACATCCCATGATATTTGAGAAATCAAATGGAGCATACCATTTGGCCTCCCATGGGAATAATGCCATGTTTCTTCACTTCAAATCTTCAAAATTAAATATTGATATGAAATTTTAAAACACATCACCATCTTTCCTCATTTCCATATCAACGGAGTTGCCAAGTGACTCTTCAAATGTTTATTCTTCAAATGCTTTCAAATTTCGTTGGATGTACTCCCTCTACAAAAAAACATGTTAATTCAAATCTTTTGGAACATGGCTTCATTTTTTATGGAGTTGCCAAATGAGAAATGATATTCAAAGAACTGTCCTCATCAAATCATTATAGCCAATTTATTGAATCTTGGAAACTAAACTATCTCCACAAAACAATAGTTACATAGTTTTTTAACCAAGTGCAACCCTAGGGGAACTTAAGAAGGTTGCCCATTGTCCCCACATCAACTCTTCTCTCTCTTTAGGTCAATTCTGTTTTGACTCAAAGGGGGAAACCTTAGAAAATATCTATGTTGCACAGGTTCGCGAACCTGGGGGTGGGGTTCTTGAACCCGTCTCGAGTTCTCGTCCCCAAGTACCGGGTTCGGGTACGGGTTCTTCTAAAATGCACCTAAAAGAACCGGGTTCTTTGAGTAAGCACCGAGTTCTTTGCAACCAAAATTTGGGTTCTTTCGTCTAATTAGGTGCCCCGAACCTCGACAACGAGTGCATGGAACCCCAAATTCGGGAACGTTAGGGTCAATTTTTTTTACTGATTTTGTTGTGATTCTTTTCAAGCTCAACCTTTTTACTTCTCTTTTTGCAGTTTTGACCTAGAGATGGCCACTGTAGATTCATTGTGTAGGTCGAATGTCATTACTATTGTAGCTATGTTAAGGTCATTACTATTGTAGCTATATAGTTGGAGAGCATGCTGACTGAAGATCTAAGTGACGCTAATGACATGGCTTGAGGAAGCCACCGTGCACTATTTTGAAATTTCCTAGTTCATGTTTGGAGATGCCTCAAGGCAAGTTTTGAATGTAGTATGACAATGGACATATATCATGATTCTTATTAATATGTAAGCTCCAATTTACACTTCATATCAAACTAGAAATTTTGAAATTTCAATGTGAATGTTGAATTTTCAATGATGTGCATGTTCAAATCTTTAAATAAATATTTTGTTTTTCTTGTTTAAAGTTGGAAAATATACAAATTCATATATATATATATACCCTTGATGAACCCATGTCCCCGTCCCCGTCCCCGAACCCATGATTCCTAGCAACATAGGAAAATTTTGTTTTATGATTTTCATAAGAATAGGAGGGATGGTGAATTTTAGCAAGACTGGGTTTGGAGTCAAGGTCAAAGAGAAATAGGGTATGAATATTATGGAGAAGGCACAATTAAGCCATCACTGAAGTGCCATAATTAGTCCAAAACAGATTTTCAGATTATGTAAGAATAAGTGAAAGCTCTCAGACAAATTGCCACTACTGCAGTCGTGAAATTGCCACTATGTAATAATGTGCAGCCATGAACAAGATAGGAACAAGCTAGAATATGAAACTGTAGATGAAGTAGACCAAGTAGGATACCCTTCTTATTCAATGAACAACCAATAGTACATATTTTCAAATCTAATTTCCCAACAAGATCAAGAGAATTGAATAGGTCACACCTAATCATCCTCCTTATCTAAGACACCCTCAAAAATTAAATTAGAGATAAGACAAACCTAACCAGAAAATTACAACACCAAATTCCTTCAATCTTTAAGGTTACATCAAGGACTAGTTATGGTTTAACAATTTCAACTCTAATCTCTTCTTTTGTGACAAACTTGCCCTTCTACAAAGTTTATTCAACAACAAACCTATGGAAATTTTTGCAAAAAACCCAATCATCCACGAAAAGAATAAAGAGTGTTAATGTAAATATTAGTTTATAATGGTCAATTAGATTTTAGACTTGAGCATTAATAAAGTCAGTTTGACTTTAGGTTACTTTATGCTTTTATAGTTATTTCATTTATTGTGTTTCTTGATCTTTCCCACATCCATAAAGTGGATTGACTAGACTTGCTTGTAATTCTATATAAGAAAGCTTTCACTTTCCAATTATGCAATACAATATGAAGAACTCTTTTGAGTTATCTTAGTGTCTGTATGTGCTTGATTTCATAGTATGGTATTAGAGTTCATCTAGAGCCACAAAGTCTAGGAGAGTGTGTAGACCTAAGAATTGTTGTCGACAAAAATGGATCGAGGGATCATTGGTGTAACACATTGAAGAGCCAAAAGGGTTTCATTGAAACCAGGTATTGTTTCATTTTTTTCGAAGCAAGGTCAAGTTTTTAAAACTTTTCAGCCACCATACAACGATTTTTAGTCGCTATTTTCAGCTGTCATATGGAACTATATTACAATTGTATAGAATCCATACAGTGATACAGAATCATATGGAATCTGTATGGAATTGCTTAAAAAAGTGAAGTAAAAATAAATCTATGGCCCAAATTATCTTCTTTTTTGGTTTTCTTGGCAGTGTATATGAATTGGAAGTGGATTGAAGTTGTTTGTTTTCCAAAATTGGTGCCCAGAGGATTTGGAAATTTTGACTGATGATTTGATATTTTGTAGGAAATCCAAGGAGAAATTGATTTTTTTTGGTGCTATTTATGAATAGATTGTTGATAGGTGGTTGTCATTGATGTCAGCCCAAGCAGCACCAGGAGCTACCCCGATCTTCCATGAAAAAATTGAAATGGCAATTCATGGAATCTTTTGTCAAGATCTTTCTAGATAGTTTCTCCTCGTCGAGATGTTTCCATTGATATATGGTATGCCTCGTGGTTCCTTCTGGTTTGAGAGAAAATTGAGTTTAAAGTTGAAGACCCAGTTTTGTGGGCTAAAACCCTAGGGGGTAGAGACATGACACCTTATTCACCAACGATTGTCAATATATGACAGGGATTCTCACCGCAATCTCATTTTGTATAAGTTGAATAACTTCAAAAACCAAAGGCAGTAAATCAATCATTGACTTAACAACTAGGTGGGACCAGGTACTGTCAAGCTTGGAAGCAAGGATGCTATAGCAAAAGATGTGCTTCTTGTTGAAAATATGAATCATAGTTTGCTAAGTGTAGGTCAAATGTGTGATCAAGGACATAATGTTATTCGACTCAAAGAAATGTGAAATAAGAAAAGAAAAATCCGGTCAACTTGTGGCTACTGCAAGTAGAGCTCCAAATGACATATACACCTTAGATGAGGTTGTTAAAGGATGTTTCTTGGCAAAAGAAGATGAGAGTTGGCTATGGCATAGACGAATGGGACCTATAAACTTTGACAACCTTGTTAGAATTAACAAAAAGGAAGTTGTCAAAGAGATGCCATTACTTTCAAAACCAACCAACATTGTATGTGAACACTGTCAGCATGGAAAGCAGACAAAAGTCGAATTCAAGACAAAAGAACATTTCACATCACAACCATTGGAATTAATACATACTGATCTATGTGGACCAATGAGGACTAAAGGATTGAATGGTGAATTATATTTTATGCTAATAGAGGATTATACCAGGATGACCACTATTAGTTTCTTGAATAAAAATTTTGAGGCATTCGAATGTTTCACGATTTACAAGGAAATGGTTGAGAATGAAATTGATTTAAAATTTAAATGTTTGAGATCTAATAACGACGTCGAATTTAACTCCAAAGCATTTCAACATTTTTGTGAATAAAATGGAATGAAAAGGAAATTCTTAACAACCAGAACACCGCAACAAAATGGAGTTGTTGAAAGGAAGAATAGAACTGTACAAGAAATGACTAGAACAATGCTAAATGATTCAAAATAGATGACAAAATTTGGGTTCAAGAAGTTGATACAACTACATTTATTTTGAACATAAGTTTGCTTAGAAACAATTGTGATATGACTCCATACGAACTTTGAAAAGGAAGACCAGTAAATGTCAAATATTTTAGGGTATTTGGAAGAAAATGCTACATTAAAAGAGAAGATTAGAAAACAAGAAATTTTGATTCTCGAGTAAACGAAGGTATTTTTGTTGGTTATTCATGCAAAAGAAAAGCTTATAAATGTTACAATCAAAGACTAAAACAAATAGTTGAAAGCATCAATGTAACATTTAATGAAGATTATGGCTCAAAGGTTAATGAGGAAAGCTCCTCTTCAAGCAAATCAAAGATACACGATTCAGAACCAGAAAAGGTCAAAGAAGAAGTCCCAGAGCAAGCACAATTGAATAAGGAAACAACTACCAACCAGGAAGAGATAAGAGATGAACAATAGGTTGAACAAGAAACACCCCCAAAGGCCCCCAAAGAATGGTATCAAAAGAATCATCCATCAATTCAAATTTCAGATCATTGGGGATCTCAATGAAGGAATAGGAACTAGAAAAAATCGACAGCTTCATGTACCACAACAAGCCCATCTTGCTATTTTAGCTACATTCGAGCCAAACAATTTTGAAGAAGCTAGTCAAGATGAACATTGGGTAGCTGCCATGAATGAAGAATTGGATCAAATTGAGAAAAATGATACTTGGGAATTGGTCCCACGACCAAAAGATAAAAATGTCATTGGGACAAAATGGGTTTTCAAGAACAAGTTAAATGAGGATGGTCAAGTTTCTAGGAACAAGGCAAGGTTGGTTTGCAAAGGATATGCATAGGTTGAAGGAATTGATTTTGAAGAAACATTTGCTCTCTTTGCTGGAATGGAAGCCATCAGGATGTTCTTGGCTTATGCATGTTTGAGAAAGATCAAAGTTTATCAAATGGACGTGAAATCAACATTTCTAAATGGAGAATTAGAAGAAGAAGTATATATAGAACAACTTGCGAGATTTTGCTCATTGACAAGAAAGATTATGTTTGCAGGTTAAAGAAGGCGTTTTATGGTCTCAAACAGGGACCCAAAGCATCGTATGCCTGTTTTGACAGGTATTTGCAACAAGTATTCAAGAAGGGAAGTGCGGATAACAATCTTTATGTAAGGATTGAATATGATAGTCTGACGATTATTGAAGTATATGTGGATGATATAATCTTTGGGAGTGACGATGATAAGTTAAGTAAAATTTTTTCTACAAATATGCAGAGTGAGTTCGAGATGTCACTACTTGGTGAGTTGACATAATTTTTGGGACTTTAGATATCTCAGCAAGATAAGGGAATATTTATTTATCAAACCAAATATATCAAGGAAATGTTGAATAGATTTCAAATGGAAGATTGAAAGCCAGTTCTCATCCCAATGGTGGCAGGGTGCAAGTTGAGCATAGATGACTCATCCAAAAATGTGGATCAGAGGATGTATAGATCTATGATTGGTAGTCTTGTATATGTAACAACTTCTAGGCTAGATGTGATGCAGGCAGTTGGACAAGTTGCGAGATTCCAAGTAGCACCAAAAGGAATCCCGTGTCATTGCGGTAAAAAGGATTTTTTGATATCTTAAGGGAACAACAAAATATGGACTATAGTATCCTAAAGGAAATGAGCTAACCATAAAAGCTTATATCGATGAAGATTGGACAGGAAGTGTTGATGGTTGTAAGAGCATTAGTGGAGCAACCTTCTATGTAGGTGGTTGTCTTGTTTCGTGGTTGAGCAAGAAGCAATCTTCAATCTCATTATCCACAACGGAAGCAGAATACGTAGCAACAACAACTTCTTGTACCCAAGTCTTCTAGATGAAACAAACCTTGCACTATCTTCAAGTGAAGTTTGATGAGCCCATTCCAATCTTTTGTGATAACACCAATGCCATCAGTATCTCCAAGAATCCTATGATGCATTAAAAACCGAAACATATTCCAATCAAGTACCATTTTGTTAGAGAACAGGCTGTGGAGAAAATCATCAAGATTGAATACATTGGGACGAAAGAACAAATTGCTGACATCTTTACCAAACCTTTACCATGTGAGGCATTTGAGTGTCTTTGCCAAAATCTTGGGATTCTCCCAAGTTCCCATTATACTATTCTTTTATCTAGTCAAGTAGAAAGGGGGAGTTAAGGTAGGTTACAGGTTCGTAGGAGAGGCAGGTTGTCAGGGGGAGTTACCCTTTGCCATTGATGTCAAAGGGGGAGAGAAAACATTACGAAGGTTAGTAGCATGATGTCAAGGGGAGTTATGATCGCAGTGGGAGTACTTGTGTTGCCATCAATGCCAAAGGGGGAGATTGTTGATAGGTGATTGCCATTGATGTCAACCCAAGCAACACCAGGAGATACCCTGATCTTCCATGGAAAATTTGACATGGCAATTCATGGAATTTCGTGTCAAGATATTTCTAGATAGATTCTCCTCGTTGAGATGTTTCCGTTGATATATGGTACGCCCCGTGGTTCCTTCTGGTTTGAGAGAAAATTGAGTTTAAAGTTTAAGACCCAATTTTGTGGGCTAAAACTCCATGGGGTAGAGACATAACGCCTTATTCACCAACGGTTGTCAATATATGACAGGGATTCTCACCGCAATCTCATTGTGTATAAGTTGAATAACCTCAAAAACCAAAGGCAGTAAACCAATCATTGACTTCACAACCAGGTGGGACCATATGCACCAAGCCAATCATTGATTTCAAATATTAAATAGGTTTTTAATGGTTAGTTAAAATATTTAATTCAAAATTTATTAAAGGTTATTTATTATTATTAATGGGCTTATAATCTTAAGATAGCATATTGAAATGTTCCTTTCTCATAAGATGTGGCTCTCACCATTTAATAACGGTAAAGTAACCCATATTCATTCCCTAACGGACAACGACCTTTCCTTAGTGCATAAGGTGTTTATTATTTAAATTTTAATTGTTTCAAGGCCTTATGAAGCCTCTAACGTTCACATCAAAATAAAGCCCTTCAACGTTTATTTTTTAACTTAAAAATATCTAATCTCCAACAGTCATCTCTTAAAAGAGCCCCTTAAATCTATAAAAGGAGACTTATTATACCTTAAACGTAAGAGAAAGAACGAAGAATTTGTGAACACTTTGCATCTGAAATTTCAGTCACCCTAGTAGCATTAACGCAAAAATCTGAAGTTTGGGTTTTTGGGAATCATTCTTGCATTTTGGTGCTTCGGTTAGGAAAGTTTCTTTGCAGGTATTCAAGAGCAAAGGTTTAAAATCCAAGACGACTCACTTTAGTGTACAACAAGTCAACAACAATAAACTCGTAACTGTAATATGCAAGGCTCGGAAAGTGAAGATCTGAAATTTCTATTGTACTCAGACTTGTGGAGGAGAATCTCAATTGGACCTGTGGAGAATATCATATTGAGATCTATGATAAGACCTGTTGTGTTGAAAAAGTGTAACTAGGTTCGGTATTCATAATGACATGCAATTATGATTTTTGTAAATGATGTAAAGAAGAAAAAAAATTATTATCGGCTTGCTTCATGGGTTTCATTAGCTAGGGATTTTATTTTTACAGTCAATGTCATGAAGAACTCTTCTTGGGCATGTAACAAATGTATTTAAGTCTATAGGATAGTCTAAATCCCTCTAAGACAAGCACATGTTACTCGTCTGCAAGTTGACTTCAAAATGAAGTAATAAATTTCAGGTCGACTCACTTAATGAAGACACTTATTCGGATGCTCATGTCGGCGAATTTACTGTGAGAAACTACTATAAATACCAATGTGGACTTCGCAGAAATTACAGAAAGCAAGTTTGGATCTCTGTGAACTCAGGTGAAAAGACAGGTTCAGATATCTCTGTGATTCATATAGGAGACTACAGTTCGGTGTTGAAAGGGTAACTACAGTTTGAATGGATCACAGTAGCATTCTTGGGATACCTATTGCGGATTGCAGTGAAGAGAATAGACATAATTTCGGTCATCAGTGCTACCAAAGTCACACAATTTTGATGCTATCATTATGTATGGTTCGGTGCTCTTTCAGTATGTATGGTTCGGTGCTACTACAACAAGAGTTTGCAATACACAATGAAGTCTCACCAATCTCAGTAAAGGTCTCAGTGCTACCTTAAAGGAAAGATATCAGTGCCATGATAATGATAAGACCTCGATGTCATGACAGAGGTAAGATAATGATCTCGGTGCTCTACAATTTAGAAAACTAGGGCTAGTACAGTCAAAGGATTCAGTATCACCTTAGAGATATGACAGTGTTGGGATTTCGATGATGATCTTAGTGCTAAATTTTTTGAAAGCATAAGAGGAGTCAAGAAGAAGAAAGAAGTAGAAAAAATTCAAGAGAACTGGTGTCTTGATCTTGGAGTGGCTAATAGGTCAAGGGTCTTGGTGTTGGTATTCGTCAATTGGAATCTCTATAAGAAGAATTTGTGCAGGTTTTCCTCTCAAATTGAGAGGTTTTGGCCCTGGCTGATAGCCTACATTCTGTGTCTCTTGTCTATTTATGTTCATGTATTTGTAACTGTTTGTTGAAGAAGAACATTAATATCTGAGTAAAGAAGATCCTAATCTAAAGTTGTAAAAAGCATTCACAAGCAGTTACTATTTAAAGAGAAATCAACTAATTCATGATGCCCTAGATTTCTCAACATAGAATAAGAGCTAAGGTTACAAGGTCAAGAAAAGGGCATCTAATCAAAGAGACACTCAAGGATTGAGTTTCAAGAAAGCCATCAAAGCAAGTCGAAGGATATCAAAGTGAAGTTGAGATACACATCAGCGTATCCCCTAGATCGAGGAAGAAGTCTACACTAAAAAACATTTTGGATCCTCTAAGTCATCTTTAAAAGACCGCAAAGACCCTCATCAAGTTGAAGATATCTATAATAATTGCAAGGTAGCCCAAAGTATATACATCCAGGTGAAGCGTTTCTGATCTGCACTCATTCACCACCGAGGAAGTCAAAGAAGGCTAAAGGCATTGCCATCATCTTCAAAAGGTTATAAGATAAGTTCCCTCTCATTGAAGCAAGGACCCCTCCTTTATTCTTAAAGAAGATCATCCGAGGAAGCATCAACAATCACCATCATCAAAGGAAGCCAGATCAAAGGTGTTGTCATCATAAAAGAAGCAATCTCCTTCTATTGAAGAAGGGATTTCATTTGGAAGAAGATCATCCAAAAGGGCACTAATACATCTTCATCAAAGGGATCAAGTAAGTATCTTTTATTCAATAATCTAATCTAGTAAAAATGACTTCGTT
Source organism: Pinus albicaulis (assembly GCA_034641835.2). NCBI lineage: Eukaryota > Viridiplantae > Streptophyta > Pinopsida > Pinales > Pinaceae > Pinus > Pinus albicaulis. The sequence goes on from CM076578.1 coordinate 694,554,170, forward strand.
TTGCAAGGAGATCTATAAGTTGGTTGGGTCATCAAGCTTCCTTGCACGGAAAAGGAGGATAGACATAGTTCTTGAAGAAAGTGAAGTCATTAATCATATCAATGAAAAAATCTCCAAACTATCTAAAGGTCAATCGTTATTTGAATACATTGAAAGGGATTAAAGGGCTCAAGGGATTCTTATGAAATCAATCAAAGGTCCCCTCATTACCTATATAGCAGAATTGGAAACATCAAAAGATGATATTGGATAAGGAGATAATCTTCATGGTTCTAAATACACTAACTAATGAACAAGGTAACAAATGCCTATGAGGATAAGAAGGCTATCACATTCATCAACTTGTGGTTTCTATGCAAGATAGAAGAAGACATGTTGAGGGAAAAAGTACTAAAGACATTTGTTGAAAGGAAAGAAGAACATAGCTAAGATTCAATGTTATGAGCATTATAGGAAAAATTGTCCTAAGCTCAAGAAGGGTAATAACAAGAAAGATAGAAAAGAAGTGGACAAAGCTAAAAAAAGGAAGTACAAAGAAGAGGAAAAACATTAGAAGTAAGAGCTCGTGATATCACCACAGGAAACATGAAGGATGTTCATGACATTCAACTATGAAGGATATATCTCTTGGAAACCTCATTAAAATCTCAAGCAACACAGAAGTCATCCAAGACAAGTCTCATCATACATCATGTCAAAAGGAAACATCTGCCGGATAGGGATATGTAAGATCCTCAAAATTCTCTGATGGAATCCTCATCAGAGGGTTCACCGTTCTAGAGAGGAAGCAAGTGTTTCATCATGAACTCCAACTTGTGGAATTCATGGGATGATGCTATGATGACATAAGAGATGAAGCAGATCAAGGGGTTGAAACTCTTTTCAATCAAGAAAGCTGCTGAAAGAAACCTAGATGACCTAAATGTAAATGAGGTATGTATGCTTGTATTTGATATTATAAAGTCATGTTGTATGGTTGCAGGTAACATGGATCAGTGCTCTGTCTTGAGAAGCATGATCAAACGAAGGGAATCTTCTCCAATGAAAGGATGCCAGAAAGCATAGGTCACACTAGATGAAATCAACATAATATGTTCTCATATGATGTGATTGACAGTAATTGGAAAAACTTTGATTGGAATTTCCTAGGAATGACATGTGTGAAGAAAGAAAGGAAGAGATCATAGACTATGCAACCATGGAAGAAGGCATTCAACATCCGAGACCAAGAAGATTTGACTTGGAAATCTCCTGAAAAGATATGAAGACTCCGATGGAAGTCTGGAAAAAGATGGAGACACTTGACAATGGATATCTTTGGGAGGTATGTCAACATGTATGCAGGACGCTAATGCTAATTGGAAGATGTCATGATGAAAGACCATCATAAAGGTAATTTTAGATTTAAGGGTTCATTTCTTATTTTTGAACAAATATCTGGATGGGCTTGTGCAGGATTGCCAAGGGAAGAACTATGGATGTCTTCCTAGAAGGACCATGTAGAAGGATGTAAGATCCTTTCGAGGTCCTTCCGAGGAAGGCAACATGACATGAAGCAAGGCCAGATGTAGATGGATGGATCACTTTCTAATGAAAGGAATGATGACATGACTGACTCATGGATGAAAGTGATGGATGGTCTGTGCCCTATGAAGAAGTCCCAAAAGATGAATACTCCATAACAAAGAAGAAATTCATGACATCGAATGAAGGAGTTCTTCAAAGCAGCTGGTTGTCCCATTATCTCCACCTAAGGAGCTGCTGTAGGTCCCTAATTAAGAGGGAGCCTGGAAAAAAGTTTCTTACTTGGAAGAAACTTGGAAATTCCTAAGCCAAGAGGGAGCTTAGGTACATTCCTTCTGTAGGAATGAGTACATTCCTTTATAGGAATAGATATGTCCTCCCTAATTAAGAGGGAGAGATAGCCACATCATTTTGGTCATCACTTGGGAAGACAAAATGGAGGATTGGGTAATCATTTGGCATCTGATGCTCTTTGAGGATGAGATAGGGCATCCAAGATAAGAGTAGTCGTAGAGGACCGATATTCTTTGAGGATTGGGAATCCAAGATAAGAATAGTCCTGATGGAACACACCCTGAGAACCTGGGTGGGGTATGTTCCAGGAGAGACAATGATGAGGGTGTCTATAAATCGTTGGTCTCACCAGCATTGATCTCAAATCTTGTGGAGAGATAGAGCTGTTAGTCAAGCCTTTTCTACGTAACAATGCTGGTTGATATGATGCTATACAAATGGGTTACCGATCCGATTCTTCTTATGAGAAATTCTTCAGATTGAGAATGACCAAGTACCATTATGAATACCTCCGAAGTTAAGAGAGAGTGTTGAAAAAGTGTAACTAGGTTCGGTCTTCATAATGGCATATGTAATTATGATTTTTGTAAATGATGTGAAGAAGAAAATAAAAATTATTATTGGCTTGATTCATCAGTTTCATGAGCAAGGGATTTTATTTTTAGAGTCAATGTCATGAAGAACCCTTCTTGGGCATGTTACAAATGTATTTAAGTCTATAGGATAGTCTATAGCCCTCCAAGACAAGCACACGTTACTCCTCTGCAAGTCGGCTTCAAAATGAAGTAAGAACTTTCATGTCGGCTCACTTAATGAAGGCACACCTATTCGGATGCTCATGTCGGCTAATTTATTGAGGGAAACTACTATAAATACCAATGTGGACTTCGCAGAAATTACAGACAAGAAGTTGGGATCTCTCTGAATTTGGGTGAATAGACAGGTTCAAATATCTCTGTGATTCGTATAGGAGACTACAATGATACAGTTCGGTGAGGGGACTATAGTTCGGTGTTGAAAGGGTAACTACAGTTCAGATGGATCACAGTAGCATTCATGGCATACCTATTGCGGATTGCAGTGAAGAGAATAGGCAATATTTCGGTCATCAGTGCTACCACAGTCACACAATTTTGATGCTATCATTATGTATGGTTTGGTGCTACTACAACAAGAGTTTGCAGTACACAATGAAGTCTCACCAATCTCAGCAAAGGACTCAGTGCTACCTTAAAGGAAATATATCTTTGCCATGATAATGATAAGACCTCGGTGTCATGATAGAGTGAAGGTAATGATCTCGGTGCTCTACAGTGCAGAAAACTCGGGCTAGTACAGTCAAAGGATTCAATATCACCTCAGAGATATGACAGTGCTGGGATTTCGATGATGATCCCAGTGCTAAGAATGTTGAAAGCAGAAGAGGAGTCAAGAAGAAGAAATAAGTAGAAGACAATCAAGAGAACTAGTGTCTTGATATTGGAGTGGCTAATATGTCAAGGGTCTTGGTGTTGGTATTCGTCAATTGGAATCTCTATAAGAAGAATTTGTGCCGGTTTTCCTCTCAAAGAGTGAGAAGTTTTGGCCTTGGCTGATAGCCTACATTTTGTGTCTCTTGTCTATTTATGTTCATGCATTGGTAACTGTTTGATGGAGAAGAACATTAATATCTGAGTAAAGAAGATCCTAATCTAAAGTTGTAAAAATCATTCACAAGTAGTTAATATTTAAAGAGAAATCACCTAATTCCTGATGCCATAAATTTCTCAACATGTGGTAGGTTACCTCCTTGAGAACTGTGTATATAAATGATTGTTGTAGCTTTTAGGGCCTCTCTTAGGGCACAAATTGCTGTATTATAAGAGTAAATTTTGGGCTAGTATTTATGACTATTGTTGAACTTTGAGTCCAAGTTTTGACCAACGTTGGGTATAGGGTTGTATCAAGTCTAAGTTTATGTACAGTTGGAAAGTTTGTGTCAAGTGTGGAGTCAAGTTAAGTGTTAATCCTGTCTAGAATTGAGGTCTGTTATTGTATTGTTCTAAGTCTGTTAGAAACATATAAATTTCATTACTGTCAAGCAGTAGTGTACAACAAGCAATGTGACACTTCATCACATCAAGGCAGCCCAGGTTTATTTTGCAATCTTTGCAGAATTATTAGAGTCATTTTATTTTATTTTTAAACTGACTTGTGATTACAGGCAAAGGTGAGTATTTGAGGTTGGGATTTATTTCAAATTTTTCTTTTTGGTTGGGATGTATGGGCACCTTCTTTTCCAGGATTGACCATTACACTGAAGACAAGAACAACGAACAGTGAAGTACTGAAGAAGAATTCAAGACAAGAAGGCAGTGACAATAAGATAAAAAATATCAAAGCAGCCAGACTTTTTCAGTTCAGTATAGCCTAATCATCAAGAACAGGGTAGACATATTATTGAGGCAAAAGCATTATTGAAGGACAGATTGTTGTGGAACAGTGCAAAGATTGGCATCTCTCATTGTTGCAGTACATCAGATACATCGGTTTCATCACCAAGTTTAAAATAAGCAACAAGGAAGAAGAGACAGGTCATTAAACAAGTCATTGGTTAAACATTGTAAGTCTTGTAAGTAGTTTGTCCAAGAGTCAGTGTTAATTGTCAAACATTATACTATATTGTAAATGGGTCAGTATCCCTTGTAAGGGAGCTCACATTTGTAAGGAATTTGTGTCATTGCCTGGAGTTGAAGAAAGCAAATTGGTTTTGGGATAAGGGCTTGTGTTGCTATTGGACAAGGGTTCTTGTTTTGTCAGGACAAGGGTTTAGGTCCTACAGTTGTTGGTCAGTCAAAGAAAACTCATTGAAAAATATCGTTGTAACGTGGATCATTGTCCCTGGTACGAGAGTCCACACTTTTATTTTATTTTTGTCTTTATAGGTTGGTAGGGTGGTGCTAAGCTGGTGAATCAAGTCACCTTCAGGTTGGGGCCTGTAAACACTTTAGGCTGGTAGGGTGGGGCTAGGGTGATTTGTGGCTCACTTGGGTGTTGGGGCATCCTTTCAGCTAACTGCTTATAAAACCAGGGCGTTGGGGAGTCCTTTCAGTGGGAGATGGAGAAGTGTTCTTTTCTAGAGTTCTAGGAAGTTGTAGCTTTCTTTTCAGTTGGGGCTGAAGATTAAAGAACTTACTAGAAAAATGTTCGGTGGTTTTTGACCTGGAGGGGGTTTTCCACCTAAAAATATTTTGCCCACTATCTCTATTTTTGCATTGTTGTTTACTGCTCTTTTTGAACGATAATAATAATAATAACTGAAGATTAACTAATGCTCTGAAAAAGATTAATAAAGTGCTAATTACTAAGAAATACTGATTTGCGCCCCCTCTAAGTGTTTCCAACATAGATTTGTGTGATTTTTTGCTGGTGGTGAGCAACCTTGCCTAGATCTGTGTGTTTTTTGGCTGTTTGTAGTCAGATTTATTTAGCTCTTCAAGTTATTCATCATATCACACTTTGTTCTTGGGTTATTTTAAATCTTCACTGATGGCATCTTTAACCAACATCATGTTCAGAGGTAGTTGGAGGTTCATAGACAAAGCCTACAACACATGGAAGCATCGTATGCCAACCATTTTTAAGTCCAGGTGCCTAGTGAATATTGTTTTTTGTAAAGTTACCCCTCCTACAATTATGGGTAAAGACCAAGATAAGTTTGATGCAAATAAGTTGTGATGTTGATTAAGTTGTTCGTGATAGATTAGATGCTTCTAATGTCCAAACTCGTAAGACTTTGTTAGAGATTTGGAAACATTTGAAATATTTGCATGAAACACTGAACAAGGATCGAGCCTTCTTCTTGAAGAACATATTGTTTTTAATAATGCTGGATGAACATGCCTTTTAAGAGCATTTGCTCAAGATGAAATATATTTGAGAGTTGTTGACCACTTCGTGTCAACTACCCTATAGCAATACATTTTTTTTCCAAGGAATTTCATCATGTTCCAATGTTCAGATCATCTAGGATTCATCATTAGTCTTCAGTTTGTTAAAGTTGTAAACCTATTTTGCATGTTTATAATGTAAATGATTTTAGTAAGACCGCAATGTATGTAACAACCTAGGTAAGCCTATTATTTTAATGACGATTTTCATAGTAGGAGGTTTTTTTCTCATAGATTCATTTGTGTTTTTAAACACAAATGATCGACAAAGTTTCTCCCTCCAGCCCGACTTCAAAGAGATCTTAGGTGAGTCCTAGTGTTTTTTATCGAGTCTTTGTAAAAGTGATTTGGGAATAATTATAGCCAGTTGGCTAAATTATTTTATTACAAATCACTTGGTCTACTAAATCATATTTGAGTCGCAGAATTGGGTAAATAATTGAGGGTCTATAATGAATGAGTGTTCCCCCTTCATGGGTTATAATGTAATTATCTTATGTAAATAATATTTAAGCCATGGTGCTAAAATATTAGAGGGTTTGGAAAAAATTATTAATCCCCTCATATGTCAATTAATTAAATATTTTGGCAAAAATAAATTAAAAATCCTAAGCCAAAAATTTAATTAATTAGAGTCAAAGTTAAGTCTTAGGAAAAATAAATTCTCCAAATAAAAAATTTCGTGGGTTCTAAAGAAATAATTTTTTGGAGGTCCAAATCCAAGGGAATATTGAAAATTTCAAGAAATTTTAGACCCTTGGGCCTTGGTGGTTAAGTCGAAGTCAATTTTTTGAGGAAATTAACTCAAAATAATTAATTTTGAGTTAATTAAAAATGAATTATATGAAAAATTCGAATTTTCCTCAAAAATAAATAATTTCGATGGTGATGATTAAAATATAATTAAATCTTTTATCAACGGTCGAGATTACTTTGACAAGGATCAAGACAACTAGCGGTTTGAAGAATTATCTATAAATTAGGGGTCATTTGTCACACAAAGTATCTAATCATTGAGTCGTGTACTTGCTCTTGAAGCTCTTGTAATCTTTTCTGGAATAATAATAACACAAAGTCTTTGGGGTTTACATTGATGGTGGTGTTCCTCTCCTGCATCTTATGGTAATATTGTTTTTAATGTTCTGCTAAATATTATTTTTTACAAGTTGCTGGTTAATAGCTTTCGTGGAATAATCTATTGCACAAGTATCTTGCATAGGTTATTGGATTTAAAAGAACATTTAAATTTGATTGAATTAGCAGGTATCTCTAATTCCCGAAGATTTCACTGTTATTTTATATCTCTATCAATTTGACGACTTGATTTGAAGTATGCAAAAATGATTTGTATTTAAAAAATTGGGCGTTTGGGGAAGTTCTCGGCTGGACTAGCTGACTCCCAAGGCACAAGATCTGAAGAGCCTTTTTGATTTAAATCTCTAGACTTATCTTATTAATTTCCTCTTGCAGGGTCTTTGGGGCTAGTACCTCATTTTTTAAAATTAATTATCTTTTATAAATTTGTGCTCAGTAGATAGATCTGGCTAGGAAGAGCTTATATCTATAGATTTGGGAGCGGAGTTGGACTCATACTCCTAAGATTTGATAGATTTGTAATTTAATTGTATAGATTTGTAGCATTTTGTTTTAATTTTTTTTATTCGGGTTTAAATTTCAAACTTTTGTATATACATATTGGGTCTTGGGCATTTTTGTTTTTTTTGTTTTTACTTGTGCAGGTGTAGATCTGAAGTTCTTCGAGGAAATTTTGGAGTTTTGAGACAGATTTAGGCCCTGGAGGGCAAGATCTTGTCTCAAATATTTGTTTGCAGGGATATTTCAGTTCAAATCATTCAGCAAAAAATTCAGATCTGGGTTTGCACAATATTTATTTTTGAGATCAATTGACTAAGATACTAGAATAAATTTTAATTTGGAGAGGGTTTTTATCTTCAATTTTTTTTTTAGGGCCAAATCCCTCCTCGGCACCCCTGCGACATACCTTCATTTCTCCTGCCCACGTTCCCTTTCCTCAAATCCACAGCCTCCACGCTGCCTAACCGTTTCCCTGGTGGCATTTTTCCATTCTCTCCTCGGCATGACTCCCTTTCCCCTGCAGCTGTCTCCCTTTCCTCCTGCAGCCCATCCTCCCGCCCGTGTTCCCTCTCCACCTCTGCCTAAACTGTCGCTGCTCCCTCTTCCCTGTGGCCTCCTCGCTCCCTCTGTCTTACGCTCTTGGCCCTCTCTCCTGTCTCCGCCTTCCTGCCTAACCCTTACCCCCTAACTCCCCTTCCTCCGCGGCCTTGTTTGCTGCTTCCCTCATCTCCTCTCCACGTTGCTATAACAACCTCCTCCCAATCCACATTCCTTTCAACCTTCACGCTGCCCAAACACAGCATTATCTTGACTCCTTCGACGTGGCCTTTTGGCCCCAAGACTTAGATTTCTCACTACCTTAACACCGTCACTAAAACTGAAGCTTGTGATAAAAATTTCAAAATTAATTTTCTGAATTAAGGCAAGTTTCGAATTTCAGATCTAAACTGTAAGAGAAGATAAATTTTCTGAGTTGATTAATTTTTCGAAATTGGTGAAAAATTTGGGCGAAGATTGGTGTTTCATATCTATTCTTCACTGAAGAATTTTGGAGAATTGCTTCAAGGCCTTGGGCCTCATGTGGGTTTTTCTGAACCCTTATTCATTCACTGTCTATCCATTAAGCTAATAACTTCAAACAGTGACGTTAAATTGAGCACACCTAAAACACTGAAATTTTTTTAAGGAACATTTTGGCATTTGTTTGATTAATTTTGTCATCATTCTCAGTGACTGTTCTATGCTTTCTAGAGTCTGGCCATAACACTGTTTTGCATTCATTTGGATACGTTTGAGAAGATATTTAATTGCACAATTGTTTGGCATATTGTTCACTGATTTGACATCCATTTGACATCTGAAACTTATTGCTGTCTTAAGAAAGTTCACTGCTGTCCTGAATATAAAATATTCTATTCTTTTAGTTCATTTCAGCAAGTTTTTTTTTCTTTTCTTTTTGAGCATTGAAATTAAGTTTGGATACTTACTATCTCTTGAGATCGCACACACCTAAGCTTGATGGTTAAAGAGCATTTAATCTCACACACTTAGTTTCAAAGATAATCTAATGTTATTTCTTGTTCCATTGACCTGTGTGAGTAATTTGTGCTAAGATCTAGTTCTTTCTGGGCTAAGTGGCATTTGAAAAGATCTTGTTTTGAATTGCATTTGATTTGATCTATACTTGAGTTATTTGGACATTTCTTGAATAATTGGTTTTGGAAATTTTCAAGTAATTGTGATTAACATTTTACATTGAGATTTCTATTGTGGATTGGTGGCAAATCGAGCTTTTCAGTTATCTATTTTACTTTGCTTGCACTTTACAAAATTGGCTTTTATCTTTGTGATTGGGATATCTTTTAAATCTTCGCTTAAGTACTTAGCATATAACTCAGATTAAATCGTAATCTAAGTGCTCCAAGCCTTTAACAATCTTGCTTCATCTTCTAATCTCACCTTTCATTTGCATTCTAAGTTAGTCGTACATATTAAAAATTCACCTCCAAGCATAAGCTTGGTTGATAGATTTCTAGGACAAACTTTCTCATCTAGCTTGAGTGGCCCCGACAACTCTTTGGTAGTTAACACGGCGACCTTGCAGTCGTCAGAGGCACAGTCTTTGCAGTGCCGGAGGCATCAGGTGATAGGAGCACAACAAGAAGTATCGTTAATCAAGCCCTAGCTTGCTTCCTGTTGGCCTCCTTCCCACAACTTACCTTGGAGCCCAACTTCAAAACGGTCAAGGGAAAGTCAAATTTAGAATAGGCATTTAAATAAAATTAACCAAGATTTCTGCATTTCACCTAGTTGTAAGATTTGCATTTCATATAGGCTAGTTGATCATCCATTAAACAACATTTGTTATCCCGTGACTTGATAAACCATTTATCTTGCAAGTTTATTCTTCTGAGCGTTGTAGTTAAAGACACTAGTCCCATAAACTTAAATCTGAATTTTCTAATCTAATTGAATTGTAAAATTTTGTAGATGTTCTATGCTTGAAGCAACTTTACTTTCATTACAACAATCATATAAACAATCAAGTAAAACGCTGATAGAACATACCAGTAGATCAATAGAAGACAAACCAAAAACCGATAAATGTGTTGGTGCGTTACGATGGTCAACAAGATGCTTCAACCAACAAAGTCTCCTTGGTCAGCCAGCCTAGCATGTGTCACAACAACCCTCAAAACAACCACACGGTCAACTCAAAGTCAACCCCAGAAAAGTCAACGCTGCCCAGAAAAGTCAATGTAGAACATCAGCAAGTAAAAGTCAACGTAGCTCGATCTTCAGTCAACCTTTGACCTCGGTTCTTGTGCCAAAGTGTACGGATTGCATAAATCGAAGTCTGTACTAAAAATTAGCTCCTTTAGACCATGCGTTGACCAAAGTCAATGCTGGTCAAACCTGCGGTAAAACCCTAGCTGCAGCGAAAACAGTCTTCGTCCTTCTCCCACGTGTGAACCGCAGATTTGCCTCCTTGGAGCTCGAACCAATTAGAAGTGGAGAGAGAAATATGTGTGATGAGGAGATGAGTGAAATGTCCTCCAACGTTGACTCTATTTATATCAATCACTGAGGGTGTGTGACACATTTGCTAGGGGTGTAAAACCTTAAGGCCGACCTGCACATATTTTGAAAGTATTAAAACTAAATTCAAAATAAATGTTTTGCTCATCGGATCAAGATGATTTTTAGATCAATCTTGCACCTCTCCGAAAGAGGAACCCAATTAAAATATTGGCGTCTTCATCTGAGCATCACAACATGGAGTTTGGACCTAGTTGTCCAATTTAACACTCCCTCTCAACTAGGGAGAACTCCATCCACCTGTGCAATCAAACATCATGCGTCATCCTGCCGTAACTTGCTTTGCTGGCCTCTTTATTTCAGAACAGAAGTGGGTTAGTCACAAAAACATCATTCCCAGTTGACAGATTCAGCCCAGAGGTCCGAAACCTCTATAGGACTCACAAAGAGTCTCATACCAGCCCGAAGTTGGTTTTCTTGACCCGAAGTCAATTGGAGGTTTGAAACCTCACTATACTTGATCCCAGATCAAGTGGTTGGACCGTGCCATCCTAGATAGAGAGTACGACAATCTTTCGGAACATGAAAATAAACCAGGCATCCAAAAACTCTAAAATGAGAGATGTCAGGTATCTTACCAGAGAAAACCTCTTCGGGAGTTTTGGAGTCTAGAGCAGAATGCGAGTATCGGTTTTGTATGTACACAGCAGTGTTCACTGCTTCTCCCCATAGAAACTTCGGTAGACCTTGGTCACATAGCATGGCACGGGCAACTTCCACAATGGTCTTGTTCTTTCGTTCAGCAACGCCATTTTGCTCAGGAGTATAGACAGTTGTGGTCTCCCTCTTGATGCCAACTTCTTTGCAAAAGTCCTTGAACTCGTTTGTCTCCTATTCAGCGCCATTATCAGTTCTCAAAATCTTGATCTTCTTCTCTGTCATATTTTGCACCAAGGCTTTGAAGGTACAGAACCACATGAAAGCCTCATCCTTCTTCTTTAAGAAGTATATCCAGGTTTTGCGAGAGAAGTCATCTATGAACGTCATATAATAAGAACATCCTCCTAAGGATGTCACGGGCAGCATACCAGATAGATCAGAATGGATCAATTGCAAGATATCAGATGTCTTTGTGACACTTGAGGGGAAAGGTCCCCTTGTATGCTTTCCTTCGATACAACCCTTACATACACCTTCATGATTATTTGAAAACTCGGGTATCCCTGTTACCACCTTCCTTGCTTCGGGAAGGGCCTTGTAGTGAAGGTGTCCAAACCTCCGGTGCCATAGTTCAGTCTGTCGGATAGTATCACATGTCATCGCTCCTAGTGGACTTCCTCCAACCTGGTAGAGTGTGTCAACTCTAAACCCAAGCTCTTCTTCCACATGCGCACCTTTCCATCAGTGAATGCCACATTGAAACCTTTGTCTTCCATGGCCGATATAGACACAAGGTTCTTCTTCAAATTAGGTACTTAGAGTACATCCTGCAAGTGGAGGACTTGACCTTGAGACAAGTGGAGGGTCACAGTCCTTGTCCCTTTCATGGGATATGTGGCATTATCTCCAATGATAATTTCCAGATTAGTATCCTTCTCAACCATATCAGAGAGCGCTTCCTTGAACCCAGTGATGTGCCTTGAGGCACCACTATCTATCAACCAGACATCCATAGTGTCGAGTGGAGATGCAACAGAGAGGGCAGATACAAGAATGTATTCATTTGTTTTATCAACAACATTTGATTCCTCATACCTGAAGTTTCTTGACCTTTTGAAAGGTTGATCATTTCCGCCGGAGGATGCCTTCCTCTTTCTCTTGAACCTGTTGTTCCTTTGATTGCCATTCCTTCGGTTGTTGTTGTTGTTATCACCATCGGGAGAATCCTTCTTGAAAGGACATTCTCTAGCATAGTGACCTGGCCTATGACAAGTGAAACACTTGCCCTTCCTTCCTTGGGCCCCTGCTTTTCCTTTGTTCTTTGGACCACCAAAGTTGTTCTTTCTAGACTGAGTAGCGTAGGCAACGTTTCCTTTATTTCCATACTCCTTCATTCTTGTCTCTTCATGAACGCATCTCGACAGTACTTCGTCAAAGTCATGTATCACATTATTATTTAGAATGGTAGTGTTGAACACATGCCATTTGGATGGGAGCCCTCCAAGTGCGGTGAGTACCATTTCTCGATCAACTATTGTCTCCCCAATAGCCAATAGATTGTTTATGATCTCGGTCATCTTTAGAAAGTATGATTGAATGGACTCATCCCTGCTTTTCTTCAGATTCTTCAATTTATTCTTAAAGAATAGTACTTGATTTGCATTGTTGGCCTTGAACATGAGGACCAACTTATCATACATCTCTTTGGATGTGCCTAGCTCAAAGATGTAGGCCACCAAACTCTTATGAATGGATTCCCTGATCATCAACTTTGCTTTGATCTCCCCCTTCTTGTACTTTGTTTTGGCAGCAACAATAGCAGTGGATGGAGGTTCTTGGATTTTACCTTGCACATAGTCCATGACATGTTGGTCTTCCAATTTAAGATCCAATATCATCTTCCAAGCATGGAAGTCATCCTTCCCAGTGAATTTGTCATCCTCCTTGAAGCCATAGTTTGTGGAACCCATTTTCTTCTTCTGTGATTGCTACAAATTAGGGCTTGTCTTCACCTCAGCTCCAATACCATGTAAAATTTTGTAGATGTTCTATGCTTGAAGCAACTTTACTTTCATTACAACAATCATATAAACAATCAAGTAAAACGTTGATAGAACATACTAGTAGATCAATAGAAGACAAACCAGAAACAAATAAATGTGTTGGTGCGTTACGACGGCCAACAAGATGCTTCAACCAGCAAAGTCTCCTTGGTCAGCCAGCCCAGCATGTGTCACAACAACCCTCAAAATAGCCACACGGTCAACTCAAAGTCAACCATAGAAAAGTCAACACTGCACAAAAAGTCAATGCAGAACATCAGCAAGTAAAAGTCAACGCAGCTCGATCGGGGGTCAACCTTTGACCTCGATTCTTGTGCCAAAGTGTACGGACTGCATAAATCGAAGTCTATACCAAAAAACAGCTCCTTTGGACCATGCGTTGACCAAAGTCAACGCTGGTCAAACCTGCGGTACACCCTAGCTGCAGCAAAAACAATCTTCATCCTTCTCACACATGTGAACCGTAGATTTGCCTCCTTGGAGCTCGAACCAATCAGAAGTGGAGAGAGAAATATGTGTGATGAGGAGATGAGTGAAATGTCCTCCAACATTGACTCTATTTATATCAATCACTGAGGGTGTTTGATACATTTGTTGGGGGTGTAAAACCTTAAGGCCGACCTGCACATATTTTGAAAGTATTATAAATAAATTCAAAATAAATGTTCTGCGCATCGGATCAAGATGATCTTTAGATCAATCTTGCACCTTTCCGAAAGAGGAACCCAATAAAAATATTAGTGTCTTCATCTGAGCATCACAACATGGAGTTTGGACCTAGTTGTCCAATTTAACATGAATACCTTAAAACATCGCTCAATTAATCTCGCTTGAATTTAATTTAAGTCAAGTTAATAATATAAGTCTCAGTGCATCTCCTAGAACTTGTTGGTTCCCCACAATTTTTCCTTCATCATCCATCTTTCACCCTTAAGGGACTACTTCCTTTAGCTTGCCTAGGAGATAGCTAGAACAGAGTGGGCAAAGATTAGAGTGACAACCTTTTCCTTGAGTATTGTGGCCCTTTGTGTACACTGTGGGCGACAATAAGAGCAATTGATGGCAATTGGTCGAAAGATAGAGGAGGGAGATATGGTGATAACTACACTAAAAGGTGTACTAAATGCTTACAAGCACTTTATTAAGATCTAAAAATCACTTCTATGAATGATGACCTAAATTTTGATGAGCTTTGTAATAAGCTCTTACAACAAGATGATGGAAGAAATAGTTATGTAGTAGCAACGAGACAAAGGGTTTCAATCAGGCCTTTGATACCAAATTAAAGGGCAAAGGAAAATGGGCCAAGAAGAGAGCATAGAGCAATGATGAGGATGTCAACAAGGATCAAAAGACCATCAAATGCCATTATTTTGGCAAGGTGGGCCATGTGAAGAGGCCTTATAAAAAGAGGTTGGTTGACTAGAAAACCAATGAGGAAGGGCCTCTATAGTGAGTTCTTGTCAGAGAGCATAAAAAGGAGGAGGAGTCAACGTTCTATGCCTTTGTGGCCAAGACACAAACAAATAAATAAAGGTTATTTGCTTTGTTCATTGATTCTGGAGCATCATGTCATTTCACCAATAGGCAAGACTAGTTCACAGAGTACATGCCTTGTTCTTCTAGGGATTTCGTGATCTTCAATGGTGGGGAGGAGTAAGTTGTTGTCAAAGGAAATGTGCAGATTTCCTTTGCAGGAAAAATCCTAATCTTCCTCAATGTATACTACGTGCCAAGTATGGAGCTTTAATCTACTTCAATTAGTCAAATTATGTGGCATTGCGTGCAACTAACTGTCAATTTTAGAAATCAAAAGTGTTGCATAGTTGATAAGGAGATGTTGATGGGAAAATCTGTCCAGCCAACAGTAAGGGGATCTCCCCGGTAGAAGGTCCCAATTAGACCTTGAACCGTTTGGAATAGGGATCCCGTCCGAGGTGTGGGTCCGGCTACCGCTTAAGTCACCTTCCCTTTGGTCTCAAAAGAACGCGATTGAACCTGCGGACACACACTTATTCAAATGATACAAGATACATGATTGATGCGTTAAAGACGTATATAACACTATGCGTAGCGAGACAAATAATGAAGCATAGATGCCGAAGGAGGTGTTGTTAACAACACATCATTGGGGTTATGCTTGTAGGCTGTTCTGACCACAAAAGAAACAATTCTTTATGGCGAGATGCCCCCTTTACATTCGTGAAAGATAAAACAAATGCTAATAAGCAAAGTCATTAACATCCATTAAGAAAGCAAAATGAACTAAACATCATTAACACAAGTACAGATAACCATAATGCGTAAATGATTCCACTAAAAGTGCAGCTTCGTTAACCAAAAGATTTTCGAAACTATATAAGAAATACTCATAGTGTTCGCACAGCAAAACACATCAGATCCAAAAGGAGTTTAAACAAGTATCTGTATTCATATGCACAAGAGTGTTATCTTTCAATACAATGCTGTATAGCTCTTGAGTCCCCAAAAAAAGATCCTTTACATTTTCCCCGGAGGGAGTTTTATAGATCAAAAATTGCCCTTTGGGCTTCCTGACTCTTTGCCTGCCTGACTGTTGAGTTGCCTTGCGACCCGGAAGGGAACTGCGACCTGCGACCTGGCTGGGCAGTGCGACCTGCGACCTGACTGGGAAGTGCGACCTGCGACCTGTTTCCAAATGCTACCAGTGATCTACTGCCGCTGGGTTATGAAGACGTGCGCGCAATTGTGAGGTCAGGGGCGTCAATTTGTTGTCCTTTGAGGAAGTCTTGCCAAGTTTGATACTCTGCTGCTATGGGAGAAACCAAAGGGACCTCTTCTTTCAGCCGATGCATACACTCCAAGGCGTTTGGGATTAGAGTCTCCTTCTTCTGTGAGATCTGGTTGGACAGAGAAGCGAGCTTGGTGTAGACCCAAACTGGCGTGACAAGAAACTGACCCAGGTTCTCTTGCGATGCTGCGAAGTCGGAAGTGGCAGCAACTTGTTTAATGGGCTGCAAAAATGACTGGATCTCTTGATTCACTTGCTCCCATGTCTTACCCTCGTCCAATGCGCCCAACGATGGAATGTGATGTAAGATGTGCATCGAATCGAGGCCGCTGATCAGATGTTCGTATGCAGCCATAACCTTGTCTAGGTCCTTGGATAGCTTATCCTTGGACTGCATTTTCATACGGATTTGGACTTTGGCATCTTGCTTGTGAATCTAGTCCTTCTTTGGCAGATGTACAGGAGCCTGAGGATACCGCGCTGTCCAGTCCATCATTCTGTCCAAGGCAGCTGAGGCCTCCTTCAACTGCTCGTGCTTTTGCTTAGTCTCAGTTTGGACTTTCACCAAGGGTGCGATTGTTTGTTTTATGGTAAACATTTCCCCATAAACCTGTCTCATGGTAGTTTCTAATATATCAACCTCCCTTTGAATGGTAAGCGGCACTTCATTGACAAGGAGAGCTTTGTTTCGGAGTTGCTGAACCTCCTCTCTCAATGCCGTCTTTTCCTGTTCTGCCTTTTTCTCTCGCTGCTCTGCTTCCTGTAGTCTATTCTGTAGAGAAACGATCTCTCTACTCATTCTGGTCGCATTCTCTTCTGTGGCCGCAGCGAAGGCTGTGCCAGCTGATGCTATCATCACGGGATTAGTCCTAGTATCAACGACTATGTCTTTTCCGGTTGCGATCGTGGATGCGGCGGAAGGATTTTGCGCCAGGCTTCTTCTTTTCTCCTGTCGGATTTTGAAGGAGAATTGATTGAACGTGAGCCTGGTGAGGTCGAATACCTCCTCCTCTTGCCCCTGGGAGGAGTTGACATCAGAGAGCGTAACGCGTGTACTGACTAGAGGTACTTCAAGGGGAGATACCTCAATGTCTTCTAGCATTTCATCCTCTTCTTCTTTCTTTTTCTTTTCTTCCTCTTCTTTTCGTAGGCGTTCGACTTTTGCCTTTTCATGTTCTGTCTTCCGCCTGAGCTCTGCTTCTGCCGCTGCTTCTAATTCGGCCTTCCTCTTACGCTCAGCTGCTGCAGTTTGCTCTGCTTTCTTTTGGCGGTCAACTTCCACTTTATCTAACTCTTTCTTGAGTTCCTGTTCTGCTGCAGCCTCCGCCTCTTGTTTCTCCTTTTCCTTCTTGGCCTCCTCGGCCTGCTTCTTCTTCTGTTCTGACCTTAGGCTCTTCTTGCGCTTATCCTCATCCTCTTTCATTTTCTTCTCTTTCTCTTGTTGCGCTTTGGCCTCTATTTCTTTCTGTTAGGTAGAAGTACTATGCCCTGTACTGGTTCGAGGCTTTTTAGCCAGAGAGGAAGAAGCGCCTCCTAATTCCCGGCTCCTGTCTTCCAAGCTCTGGTCATCTAGGTCTTCTTGGCCAGAGTCCGCCCCTGGAGCAAGTTGTCGGTCTGCATTATACCCGTTTCTTCTTTCATCTTCTCCCGGGCGTTCCACGTGCTGGTAGTTCCATTTGAACTTAGCCCTCTTGCAATGATCAAGAACTATCCTCTCCGGGTCGTATGTTCGGTATTGTAATGCCCCAAGGCGGTAACTTTTCATCTCCTCTCCCTCTGCCTCTACCTCTTTGAAGTCTTTGACTGTGTATGCGCCGATAGTGAGGGGTAGCGCAGGCCACGACTTCTTCTTACCCTTGGACAGGACCCTGGAGAAACCCGAAGACATTTGGAAACAGACCTCTTGCATGAGCATTCTGTCTGTGACAAAACGAGGCATAGCATGTGGGGCCCTGAACGAGCCAAAGACTCGGATGAACGTATACTTGGCGAATGGGAACCAATGCGCCACCTTGCTTAGCGTCTCCATGGCTCTCCAAGACATGCAAGGAGCGTCTTGGCCAAATAATTTTCTGTATAGAGCGGGGATGAACACTTGAGAGATCGGCTCTATATCTTGTTTATACCTGGAATCCCAAAACACCTTGGTTTGTAAGTGGATTGCACGAGTCTGTTTTGGATCCCAGTTATGCACCCATCCTTCAAAGTGCAACCTTGAACAGACAACATCCAACAAATAAGAGGCGATATAGAATTCAGAAGGCATTCCTTCATCTGGTACCAATGCCGAGGATAAGTTTGTATGCATGAAGGTCATCAATATGCTAGCCCAGTTGAAACAGGTGCCGTGCACTGTGACATATTCCATGAGAGTTGGCCATGTGCCGTTGAAGGTGGTGGCATCAGGGTGCCCGTACAGTCTGCAAAGCATGGTAGCCACTAATTTATATACTTTCCTCAGGCTTGCCACTGGATATTCCTGGTCCTTCTTGACTTTAAATTTCTTAGGCTCCTCCCACCACTGCTCTATAGTGTCAACTACAGGGATTGCATGGGCGAGAGCCCTTTCTTCTGTGAAGTCTTCTTCTCGCTCAGGCAAAGAGTAATAAACATGAGTGTCTGAGCCTTTGAGAGTTGCGAAAGCCTTGCCTTCGCTGTCTCTGATTATGAACTTCTTGGGGTCAGTTTTTTGTATAATCCAATCTATCATCTCTGGGCATGGCAATATGGCCGGATGGGTGCCTGCAAGATGTAGCTTAGACCTTTTGACCTTTAAGTATATCAACCGATCAGGGAGGTCCTCTGGAAATTCTGTTCTAGCGAACTCTTGGTACACTTGGTACCAGCGCATGCTGTCCCCTTTGGCAAATGTGCATAGTGTATCTCTATAAATCGAGGGTGGGGACATTGGCATGTCCATCTCTACATCCTCCACTGCCAGGTGCTTGTCTTTTTTCCGAGACACTGGAGGTCCCATGTTGCTGGAATCTGCGAGAATAGATATACACTCCAAGTCTGCTTCAAATTCACCTGTCATATTCATGAAAGAATCCCAGGATAAGAAAGATGCCATGATGATACAAGACCAGTTACAGCTTATCAATTATTTCAACTGAGGACACAGGCAGAACTGAATAAGTGGCCTACTAGGTCGCGGGGTCGCAAGTTGTGAGAAAATGGAAAAGGTATGACCTTGCGACTAGGTCGCGGGTCGCGGGTTGTGAGAAAACGACGGGGGTGCGACCTTGCGACTAGGTCGCGGGGTCGCTGGGTCGCAAGTTGCAAGAAAATGGAGGAAATGCGACCTTGCAACGTTGCGACTAGGTCGCGGGGTCGCAAGTTGCGCTAGGGCTTGTCGGGGTTTTGGCGCACGCGGTGTGGAATTGTTTTGGCCTTTAACTTGCAAAACTCAAAGCTAAAAGGGTCCAGACAGAGCCAGGGGATAGTTTTTGGAGCAGGGTACAGGGCATGAGAGGCTGGATGAGAAATTGTGGTGAGTTGGGCAAGCAGGGTGAAAGCTGGAATCAGAAGGAAAACCCTCAGTGACAAATGAGAACAATGACGAAGGCAAGGGGCAATTTAAAGGCTGAGGAATGGAGGGATTAGGCAAGAAAAACCAAAAAGGAAACAACAGGAGGAAAACGACAACTTACCCGAAAAAATCGCGCTCCAGTTGACCTGTCAGAGGCGTTTTTTCTATCCGCTGCATATGCGAAATGCGACTTAGTGACCTCCTATATATAAAAAGGTCGCATGTGCGGGCCATAAATGAGGTCGTGGGGTCGCAAGGTGAGGTGGTCTGAGAGGGATGCGACCTCGCGACCTTGCGACCTCAGGGTTGCAAGGTCCCAGGGTCACGGTTTTCCACAAATTTGAAGTTTTGCGACTCAGCGACTTAGTCCTCCCGACTCTTTACTTAACCTTTCTTTGTGCTCAAGGGGCTCCAAAAAATTTTGAAGTGGGGTTTTTTGGAGGGTGTTGTAGAGGCTACAACAAATGGCGATTCACTGGTCGAACTCAGAGTCTCTGCTGATGGTTGGCCTTGGAGGGGGAGGGAGGGGCCTTAACTAGTTGTTCTTTTTACCTTAAGGTCGACACTACCTTGCCTTTGACACCTTGTGAGGTTGCTTGGCTTGCTGGCTTGTTTGGGTGCTGGTTAACCGAACTTCATTTCTTCAGGTTTCCGAACCGAAAGGGTCGGAGAACTCTAGGCGGCTACAGGGTCCGATATGATTATTTTGTCCTCATTGTGTTGCTCCGCTGCCAGTGAACCTCTCGGTCCCGGCGGAGTCACTGCCTAGGAGTCATGAACGTTGCTCCGCTGCCAGAGAGCCTGGTTAGTACCCCGGCGGAGTCGTTACATCACCTCTCTGCGCAGGAAGCCTTTCTCAATCCTTTACCTTTTATTAGTGTGCTATTGCACTTATTTTGAATGTGCCTGAGGCACTTATTTAGATGTGCTCATGGCACTTATTTGAGGTGGGCAATTTTTTTTTTGCTTGGGCGGATGAGGGATCCCGACTTATTTTACTTGCAGAGAGGTTGCTCCTGGTCTGATATGAGGACTTTGGTTTTTCCCAGATGCCCTGACGTAACCCAGAGTAACTCTGTTCCCTTCTGATCTAGTTACTGCTGTATCGCACTTTCTTTTTGCAGACACCCTCTCAAACTTTCTAGGTGGGCTCCCCACGCTTGATGGCTTGAGCTAGGTCACGTGCTACCTTTAGGTGCCAATTACAAGCAAGCTTTTACCACCTTCGTGTCTATCAGGAAAGGCCTCCCATCAGCATAGAACCTGTCGCAGTGTGCCAATTTCGTGGCTCCGACAAGTCCTTCCGTTTTTTATACTAATTTTTTTTTTTTTTGAAATTGGAAACTATGGTACAAGGATAAGATAGCCCTCTAAGGGCTGCTATGTGAAGTAATGAGGTCATGCCCGTTTACCGGGAGGACCTCGACTCTTCCCTCAAGAGTTTGTAGTCTAAACGTGTGGGAACCTAATTTCTCCTTAACTTGGAAAGGACCTGCCCACAGTGCTTGGAACTTGGAATGTTTTCCCTTTTCTTCGTGAGCTTTATCCCACTTTAGGACCAGGTCTTCTACCTCAAAGTTTTTATTCCCTGCGGATTTTCTATCAAACCATCTTTTGATCCGGCTTTGGTGGATGGCGAACTTTTCCCGGGTTTTTTGTCTTTCTTCCTCCAACTTCAGTAGGGTGTTGATCCGAGTCTGCAAGGTGGGGCATGGGGTACCATTACATTCTTGGGACAACTGAAGGGTAGGGAGAGATAAATGGGGAGGAAGAACTGCTTCTTTTCCATACACGAGAAAATATGGGGAGGTGCCTAGGGAGGATTTGGGCGTGACATGGTCGGCCCAAAGAGCGTTGTGAAGGGTGTTGTGCCAGTTACGCTGGTGGGACAACAGGGTCTTCTTAATGATGCGGATAAGATTTTTATTAGTTGACTCAGCTAACCCATTTCCTTGGGGATAATAATTTGCGGATTGTTTAAGAACAATACCGTTTTCCAGAGCAAAATCATACAATTTAAAAGATGAAAAGTAAGTTGCATTGTCAAAAACCAAGGAAGTTGGAACGCCAAACTTGGTGATGATGGAATGAGTGACGAATTCTATTACCACTTGATCATTGATTTGGCGTAAAGGTGCTGCTTCGACCTACCTGGTGAAATAATCGGTAGCAGTAAGAATATACTGATGTTGCTTGGAAGAGTGAGGTATGATTTCGCCAATCACGTCCAAACCCCACTGTTGAAAAGGTTCCTCCACTGCTACTGATAGTAAGGGGGCGACTGGCCGCGCTTCCCGGTTTGCGAATTTCTGGCATTGAGTGCACTTTCGAACATATGCATGCGCATCTCTGAAAAGGGTTGGCCAATAGTATCCTGTGCGCATTATCTTGTGGGCGGTAGTATCACCTGCAAAATGACCTCCAGCTGGTCCGTCGTGCAGCTCGGTCAAGATTTTCTGTGCTTCATCATGTTCCAAGCAGCGTACCAGGACTCCATCGTAATGTTTCTTGAAAAGCTTATCCTGGATCAACTGGTAAGATGCAGCTTTGAGCCTTATTGCACGTTTCTGCCGGGCAGTTAGAGCAGGGTACAGGATGCCATGGGCTAAATATCCCGAAATGTCAGAGTACCAAGAAGGGCTTCTCTGCTGAGGTGTGTGGTCACTCTGATACATGTCAATTTCCTGTTCCCAACACTGTTCTTCAACTTCGTGTGAGCTTGCAGCTGCCGCAGCCATTTGGCATAGTCCGTGTCCTTTAACAGTGTGTGCTGGTTTAAATTCTAAGTTATACTCTTGCAGGCACGCCACCCAGTTGCCTCGCCTCTCACCTAGCTCCTGCTGTACGAACAGTGAGCGGACAACTGGGTGGGGAACGAAAACCGTGACATGGTTTTTCAAGATGTAAGCCTTGAAATGCTTGACTGCTTTGTAGACTGCATAGGCTTGCTTTTCGATTTCAGGGGAGTTCAATTCAGCTCCTTGTAAACCAGTACTCATGAAGGATATAGGCCGTTCATCATTGTTGCCGTCTTTCTGCGTGAGGACAGCTGCAAGTGATGAATTTGAAGCAAAAGTATACAGGATAAAGCCTCTGCTAAAATCTGGACTCTAAAGGGATGGTGCTTCAGCTATAGCCTGCTTGATTTTGTTGAAGGCCTCCTTCTCCGGCATATTCCATTTGAAAATCGCATTCTTCTTGATCATCCCCTACAAAGGCCTGACTATCTGGGCGAAATCCGATATGAATTTATGTACAAAATTGATTTTCCCCAGGAAAGATTGCATAGCTTTTTTACTGCTAGGGGGGGAAATCTGGGCAATGGCTTTTGCCCGCTCTGGATCTACAACAATGCCTTGCTTAGTTATTATGTGGCCCAGCAAATTTCCTTTTGCCACAGCGAAAACACTCTTTTTTGGGTTGAGTGAAATCCCGTACTTCCTGCACCTTTCGAAAATTTGCTTGAGGTGGCGTAAATGATCGCCCCGGTGTTTTGAAAACACGGTGACGTCGTCCAGATAGACTACTACGCTCTGTCCTATCAAACCACGGAAAGCTATATCCATGGCCCGTTGGAAGGTTGCCCCCGCGTTTATTAATCCAAAGGGCATGCGTCTGAACGCGAAAGTTCCCCATTTGGTTCGAAAAGTAGTCTTCAATCTGTCCGGCTCAACGACCAGTACTTGGTTGTAGCCAGAGAATCCATCCAACAAGGAGAACATCTCGGATCTGGACACAGCTTGCAATATTTGTTCCATTGGAGGCATCGGATAATTATCTTTGTTTGAGGCCCGATTTAAATTCCAGAAATCCACGCACAAGCGGATCTCGCCAGACTTCTTCCGTACAGGGACCAAATTTGACACCCATGTGGAGTGGCGAACTTTGAAGATGATGCATGCGTCCAAAAGCTTCTTAAGTTCTTTCAGAATCATCGGTTCCAAAGTAGGATGCACTTTTCTGAGCTTCTGTTGGAAAGGCTTCACGCCTTCTTTATGGGTATCACGTGCTAAATAATCCGAGTATCGTACGTACGTAAATCATCATACGTCCATGCAAATACGTCTCGATACTTTCGAAATAGCTGGGTGAAAGCCCGCGTCTCCTGGTCGGTGCAGTCTTTCCCAAGGTTGATGAACTTCGGGTTATCATCTGATCCCAAGTTCACCTGTCGATGTGCCAAGGTGGAACTTTGTACTTTGGTATTTGGGGGCCCGCGGAATCGGCTTTGCAAATCAAAGAGCTTTTCAAGCGATACTATCCCCTTGGGCATGGGGTTCTCCTTGCATTTATCATGCTCTTCCTGCAAAGTTTGATCATGATCCGCCTCGTCTATTGCCGCGTCTTTGAATACTTCAATGTTGAGCATAAATTCCAATATCTGTTGATCATCATCAAAAACACGTAAATTAGTAATATTATCTGGCACAGAGGGTCTATACATAACTTCAATAGAAAAGCCATCCCTCAAAGGGGTAAATCTAGCAGCAGCATTAGCCAGAGTATCAGCTGCTGCATTATGCATTCTAAGAACAGATTTGATTCCAAACGCATCAAAAGCAGAAATAAGACGCCATACCTCTTGTTGATAAGCTTTTAAGTGCCGAGACAAACAATGAATGGTGTTGCGTATCTGCCGAGTGATAATCTCGGAGTCTCCGATGACTCGTAAGCATCTTACCTTCAAATCCAGTGCCTTCTTGAGTCCGAAGATCAAAGCTTCATATTCAACAGTGTTGTTAATGCACTGGAACTCTAGCCGGCAAGAAATCAAGAACTTGTTCTTCTGAGGGTCCAGCAAGATGCAGCTTGCACCAGCCCCGTCATGGGTCTTGGAACTGTCATAGTACAGGGTCCACACATCATTTTTTGGCTCCTTCGGGTTGTAGGTTGGGGAGGGATTTCGGTTTCGTGAGAGACGGGAGTGGCTTGGTCTTCTGCGACAAGAGTTAATTCAGACTGGATCTCGGGGTCTACTGGAGACTGAAGCGGATGGTAACATCCGAAAATGGCTTCCAAGAAGCACATGCCAAGCTCCTCCTGGGCGAAACTGATGGGTTCGTTAGTAGCGTCCAAATCAGTCACAGTATATTTCATATATGGTTCGCTTTTGACCCTGTTTTGATTATTCCGGCCCTTGTAAGGCAGCGATAGGTGGGACCAGTGGGTGGCAAAATACCCTTGCAGCTTGCTGGACCAGTCTCTGCTAAGTAAGAGGCCGTAGGCTTCGGGGATGTCAACAACCACAATGTCGATACATTGGTGGACTCTCGAATCGGACGAAAGGCGAATGATGACGTTATTTAACTCGTACAGCTGGCACCTGCGATCTGTCCAGTTGGATGATCCTCGTGTCAGTTTTCTCCGGGCGGATGTGCAGCTTCTTACAAACAGATAGGGGCATGACGTTTGTGGACGCACCAGAGTCAACTAGACAGTTATGGACGTTGAAGTTAAAAATCTCAAAAGATAATAGGAAGGGAGGAGTAGATCCCCTGGAATTTGCATTGATGGTGTTCACAATACACTGAACACTCGGACTGGCTTGCGCGGACGTATTTCTCACAGGCTTATTGGTTGCGGCATTGGCGAAGGCTTTAAGAATAAGTTCTCGTTGATTTGTGATGTGAGCAAGCTTGTAGAGGGAGATGTTAGCGTTGGTTTTCTTCATGTCCTCTACAATTTTATCAGTGGAATCAGATTGAGGACAAGGCTCGGTAGTGGTTTTGGGGGACCCCACCGGGAGCTTGCTCTTTTGATTTACTCGAGTGTTGTTATTCGTGGGCTTCTCAGGAACAACTTGTTGTTCATTTCCCGGGGGAAGAATCTTCCTTAAGAAAGCCCTTTTCTTCTCCTCAAAGCACTGTTCGTGGACCGGTCCTTTGCTCCTCAGGCTATAATTTCGCACAGGTTGGGCCTTAGGATTGTCTGCCATGTTGATATTAGTGACGGTAAGATTGTTTTCCCCGGGGATAATGTCAAACGCAAGAACAGAGGACCCCAGTTCTTCATCCAGGGGCGAATCTTCATCATGGTCAGAAACATCATCCTCCCCCGCATCCCCTGGGGTTTGATCGTCCAGAAGCTGATTTACCACTGCCGTCATGTTGCCAATCCATTGTGGGCATGTTTTTTCAGAGTGGGCAACCTGGTGGAAAGAACAAAAGTTATCTTTTCCTATTTCTTCCACAATGAGAACAGTGTTCGGGTTAGACGGAGGTCGGCTGGTGTTGGGGTTGCTCCTTCTGAAAAAGGGCTTAGGTGCCTTGGTGCTAGTCGCAGATTCTATACCCTTTCTCTTTAGGTCAGAGACTTCATTTGTCAATAGCTTGAGGGTCTTTGCTATACTCTCGAAGTCAAAAGCATCCTTATCCTTATCCGCGGTTTTGTTTGTGGAGGACTGACCTTTCTTCGCGATTGGTTTGTGGTCATCTCTCCCCTCGTGATCGATGGCTCCTATAGAAAGCATGTCTCTTTCTACAGCGAGGGCGGCTGCGTAGTTTGCTGCAAGGGTGGGCTGAGCTTCGCGTTTTACGAAGACGGCGATATCCCTGGGGAGAGCTTTTATATAGTAGTCTATGGTAATAGAGTCGTCCAACGCCAGGTTTGGGGGAAACTTTTGCAGTATGGTGGCAAAGCGCTGATTGAAGTCTCTAACCTTCTCTTTCTTATGGCACTTAATGGTACTTAACTCCGTGAGGAGCATGGAATGGGTTTTGTCCTATGAAAATTTCTGCAAGAATGTGCGACGGAACTGGTCCCATGACGTAATGGAGGCACTTGGGAGGGAGCGATACCAGGGGGCCGCTTTGTTTTCAAGAGTGTGCGGAAACAGGCGGCAAGCAACGTCATCTGTTTGAACCTTCATGATTTGCAGGGAAAGATAGAAGCTGCTTATATGATCCTCGGCCAAGGTGCCTTTCTCGGGATCAAACTTGGGGAGATGCTTCTCAGGGTGCCTAGGCAGCTCGTGGAGGGGGCCCAAAAGATCTAGTGGGGACTGGGCCATCCAGGCAAGTGGTTGCACTCTCCTAGCACGCTGTTGGTGCCTGATCTCAGACTTAGATTCACTCCCTGTACCTGACACCGATGCTTCTCCCTCATGGCGAGAGTGTTCATCTTGATATCCCTCACGGTTGGCCATGTTTCTGAGATATCCCCAATTGTAGAAAGGCGGCCTATTTGGGTCTGGGAGGCGGTGGTTGGCACGGTGTCCTTGGCCACGGCCTCTATCTCCTCTACCTCCAGTCCCGCGGCCTCTGTTCCCCTCACCTTCATTTCTGCGGGCCCTATTTCCCTCACACTCATTCCTGCGGGCTCTATTTCCTTCACCCTCATTCCTGCGGGCTCTATTTCCCTCGCCTTTGTTCCCTTGGCCTCTATCTCCATCGCCTTCCCCAGGTGGGGGGTGTGCCTGGTGGTTGTTCTGTTGGGCTTGGTTAGGCTGAGGGTCAGGGAAGGGTTCAGTCATGCCAAATTCCTCTTCTTCGCCTACTTGGAGCTCGGGAATTGGTTCATCACCCTGAACAGCGGTGGCGAGGTCTTCAACCATGAGATTCACCAACTGGGGTATGGTACTCACCAGGTCACCATTGCGAGTGATGTTTTCAGCAGGGGTCCTAGTATGGGTCAAGAAACTCATGATTGGGGCATATCGCAAATCCCTGATGAGATTGCGGGCAGCTAGGTGCAAGGCTCTCAACTGCTCTCTGGTAATTTCATAATATGGAACCTCCTCCCCTGGAATAGTATCGTCGTTTATGACCTCCCCATGGGGAGTTTGTGATGGAATGTTGGTTGTATGCTGGGAGGATGCCATTCGCCCTCCTTCTAGCGCCAATTCTGTTGACGGGAAAATCTGTCTAGCCAACAGTAAGGGGATCTCCCCGGTAGAAGGTCCCAATTAGACCTTGAACCGTTTGGACTAGGGATCCCGTTCGGGGTGTGGGTCCGGCTATTGCTTAAGTCACCTTCCCTTTGGTCTCAAAAGAACGTGATTGAACCTGCAGACACACATTTATTCAAATGATACAAGATACATGATTGATGTGTTAAAGACATATATAACACTATGCTTAGCGAGACAAATAATGAAGCATAGGCGCCGAAGGAGGTGTTGTTAACAACACATCATTGGGGTTATGCTTGTAGGTTGTTCTGACCACAAAAGAAACAATTCTTTATGGCGAGATGCCCCCTTTACATTCGTGAAAGATAAACCAAATGCTAATAAGCAAAGTCATTAACATCCATTAAGAAAGCAAAATGAACTAAACATCATTAACACAAGTACAGATAACCATAATGTGTAAATGATGCCACTAAAAGTGCAGCTTCGTTAACCAAAAGATTTTCGAAATTGTATAAGAAATACTCATAGTGTTCGCACAGCAAAACACATCAGATCCAAAAGGAGTTTAAACAAGTATCTGTATTCATATGCACAAGAGTGTTATCTTTCAATACAATGCTGTATAGCTCTTGAGTCCCAAAAAAAAAGATCCTTTACATTTTCCCCGAAGGGAGTTTTATAGATCAAAAATTTCCCTTTGGGCTTCCTGACTCTTCCCCTGCTTGACTGTTGAGTTGCCTTGCGACCCGGAAGGGAACTGCGACCTGCGACCTGGTTGGGCAGTGCGACCTGCGACCTGACTGGGAAGTGCGACCTGCGACCTGTTTCCAAATGCTACCTGTGATCTACTGCCGCCGGGTTATGAAGACGTGCGCGCAATTGTGAGGTCAGGGGCGTCAATCTATTGTCCTTTGAGGAAGTCTTACCAAGTCTGATAGTCTGCTGCTATGGGAGAAACCAAAGGGACCTCTTCTTTTAACCGATGCATACACTCCAAGGCGTTTGTGATTAGAGTCTCCTTCTTCTGTGAGATCTGGTTGGACAGAGAAGCGAGCTTGGTGTAGACCCAAACTGGCGTGACAAGAAACTGGCCCAGGTTCTCTTGCGATGCTGGGAGGTCGAAAGTGGCAGCAGCTTGTTTAATGGGCTGCAAAAATGACTGGATCTCTTGATTCACTTGCTCCCATGTCTTCCCCTCGTCCAATGCGCCCAACGATGGAATGTGATGTAAGATGTGCATCGAATCGATGCTGCTGATCAGATGTTCGTATGCAGCCATAACCTTGTCTAGGTTCTTGGATAGCTTATCCTTGGACTGCATTTTCATACGGATTTGGACTTTGGCATCTTGCGTGTGAATCCAGTCCTTCTTTGGCAGATGTTCAAGAGCCTGAGGGTATCGCGCTGTCCAATCCGTCATTCTGTCCAAGGCTGCTGAGGCCTCCTTCAGTTGCTCGTGCTTTTGCTTAGTCTCAGTTTGGGCTTTCACCAAGGGGGCGACTGTTTGTTTTATGGTAATCATTTCCCCATAAACCTGTCTCATGGTAGTTTCTAATATATCGACCTCCCTTTGAATGGTAAGCGACACTTCATTGACAAGGAGAGCTTTGTTTCGGAGTTGCTGAACCTCCTCTCTCAATGCCGTCTTTTCCTGTTTTGCCTTTTTCTCCCGCTGCTCTGCTTCCTGTAGTCTATTATGTAGAGAAACAATCTCTCTACTCATTCTGGTCACATTCTCTTCTGTGGCCACAGCGAAGGCTGTGCCAGCTGACGCTATCATCACGGGATTAGTCCTAGTATCAAGGACTATGTCTTTTCCGGTTGCGACCGTGGATGCGGTGGAAGGATTTTGCGCCAGGCTTCTTCTTTTCTGCTGTCGGATTTTGAAGGAGAATTGATCGAACGTGAGCCTGGTGAGGTCGAATACCTCCTCCTCTTGCCCCTGGGAGGAGCTGACATCAGAGAGCGTGGCTCGTGTACTGACTAGAGGTACCTCAAGGGGAGATACCTCGATGTCTTCTATCATTTCATCCTCTTCTTCTTTCTTTTTCTTTTCTTCCTCTTCTCTTCGTAGGCGTTCGGCTTTTGCCTTTTCCTGTTCTGTCTTCTGCCTGAGCTCTGCTTCTGCCACTGTTTCTAATTCGGCCTTCCTCTTACGCTCAGCTGCTGCAACTTGCTCTGCTTTCTTCTGGCAGTCAGCTTCCACTTTATCTAACTCTTTCTTGAGTTCCTGTTCTGCCGTAGCCTCCGCCTCCTGTTTCTCCTTTTCCTTCTCCTCCTCGGCCTGCTTCTTCTTCTGTTCTGACCTTAGGCTCTTCTTGCGCTTATCCTCATCCTCTTTCATTTTCTTCTCTTTCTCTTGCTGGGCTTTGGCCTCTATTTCTCTCTGTTGGGTAGAAGTACTATGCCCTGTACTGGTTCAAGGCTTTTTAGCCAGAGAGGAAGAAGCGCCTCCTAATTCCTGGCTCCTGTCTTCCAAGGTATGGTCATCTGGGTCTTCTTGGCCAGAGTCTGCCCCCGGAGCAAGTTGTCGGTCTGCATTATACCAGTTTCTTCTTTCATCTTCTCCCGGGCGTTCCACATGCTGGTGGTTCCATTTGAACTTAGACCTCTTGCAATGATCAAGAACTATCCTCTCCGGGTCGTATGTTCGGTATTCTAATGCCCCAAGGCGGTAACTTTTCATCTCCTCTCCCTCCGCCTGTACCTCTCTGAAGTCTTTGACTGTGTATGCACCAATAGTGAGGGGTAGCACAGGCCACAGCTTCTTCTTACCTTTGGACAGGACCCTGGAGAAACCCGAAGACATTTGGAAACAGACCTCTTGCATGAGCATTCTGTCTGTGACAAAACGAGGCATAGCATGTGGGGCCCTAAACGAGACAAAGACTCGGATGAACGTATACTCGGCGAATGGGAACCAATGCGCCACCTTGCTTAGCGTCTCCACGGCTCTCCCAGACATGCAAGGAGCATCTTGGCCAAATAATTTTCTGTATAGAGCGGGGATGAACACTTGAGAGATCGGCTCTATATCTTGTTTATACCTGGAATCCCAAAACACCTTGGTTTGTAAGTGGATTGCACGAGTCTGTTTTTTATCCCAGTTATGCACCCATCCTTCAAAGTGCAACCTTGAACAGATGGCATCCAACAAATAAGAGGCCATATAGAATTCAGAAGGCATTCCTTCATCTGGTACCAATGCCGAGGATAAGTTTGTATGCATGGAGGTCATCAATATGCTAGCCCAGTTGAAACGGGTGTTGTGCACTGTGACATATTCCATGAGAGTTGCCCATGTGTCGTTGAAGGTGGTGGCATCGGGGCACCCGTACAGTCTGCAAAGCATGGCAACCACTAATTTATATACTTTCCTCAGGCTTGCCACTGGATATTCCTGGTCCTTCTTGACTTTAAATTTCTCAGGCTCCTCCCACCACTGCTTTATAGTGTCAACTACAGGGTTTGCATGGGCGAGAGCCCATTCTTCTGTGAAGTCTTCTTCTCGCTTAGGCAACGAGTAATAAACATGAGCGTCTGAGCCTTTGAGAGTTGCGAAAGCCTTGCCTTCGCTGTCTCTGATTATGAACTTCTTGGGGTCAGTTTTCTGTATAATCCAATCTATCATCTCTGGGCATGGGAATATGGCCGGATGGGCGCCTGCAAGATGCAGCTTAGACCTTTTGACCTTTAAGTATATCTCCCGATCAGGGAGGTCCTCTGGAAATTCTGTTCTAGCGAACTCTTGGTACACTTGGTACCAGCGCATGTTGTCCCCTTTGGCAAATGTGCATAGTGTATCTTTGTAAATCGGGGGTGGGGACATTGGCATGTCCATCTCTACATTCTCCATTGTTAGGTGCTTGTCTTTTTTCCGAGACACTGGAGGTCCCACGTCGCTGGAATTTGAGGGGACAGGTATACACTCCAAGTCTGCTTCAAATTCACCTGTCATATTCATGAAAGAATCCCAGGATAAGAAAGATGCCATGATGATACAAGACCAATTACAGCTTATCAATTATTTCAACTGAGGACACAGACAGAATTGAATAAGTGGCCTACTGGGTCGTGGGGCCGCAAGTTGTGAGAAAATGGAAAAGGTGCGACCTTGCGACTAGGTCGCGGGTCGCGGGTTGTGAGAAAACGACGGGGGTGCGACCTTGTGACCTTGCGACTAGGTCGCGGAGTCGCAGGGTCGCAAATTGCGGAAAAATAGCAGAAATGCGACCTTGCGACTAGGTCGCTGGGTCGCAAGTTGCAAGAAAATGGAGGAAATGCGACCTTGCGACCAGGTCGCGGGGTTGCGGGGTCGCAAGTTGCGCTAGGGCTTGCCGGGGTTTTGGCGCGCGCGGCGTGAAGTTGTTTTGGCCTTTAACTTGCAAAACTCAAAGCTAAAAGGGTCCAGACAGAGCCAGGGGATAGTTTTTGGAGCAGGGTACAGGCCATTAGAGGCTGGATGAGAAATTGTGGTGAGTTGGGCAAGCAGGGTGAAAGCTGGAATCAGAAGGAAAACCCTCAGTGACAAATGAGAACAATGACTAAGGCAAGGGGCAATTTAAAGGCTAAGGAATGCAGGGATTAGGCAAGAAAAACCAAAAAGGAAACAGCAGGAGGAAAACGACAACTTACCCGGGAAAATCGTGCTCCAGTTGACCTGTCAGAGGCGTTTTTTCTATCCGCTGCATATGCGAAATGCGACTTAGCGACCTCCTATATGTAAAAAGGTCGCATGTGCGGGCCATAAATGAGGTCGCGGGGTCGCAAGGTGAGGTGGTATGAGAGGGATGCGACCTCGTGACCTTGCGACCTTGCGACCTCAGGTCGCAAGGTTGCAGGGTCGCGGTTTTCCACAAATGAGGTCGCAAGGTTGCAGGGTCGCGGTTTTCCACAAATTTGAAGTTTTGCGACTTAGCGACTTAGTCCTCCCGACTCTTTACTTAACTTTTCTTTGTGCTCAAGTGGATCCAAAAATTTTTGAAGTGGGGTTTTTTGGAGGGTGTTGTAGAGGCTACAACAGGAGACTAAGGAGATTGTTTCTCTTGGTGTTGAGGACCACAAATTGTTCTGGCTGGTGGATATTAGACAGGTCAAGAGCATGTGGTAGTAGCCAAGGCTGCATCAAATATCGATACACTAGGGCATCTGATAGCTAGGCATCTCGATTCTCAACGTGATCTGCCTCTCTTAGTTGGTAGGAGAGAATTTGGTAGATGAACTTCCAGACATTTTGCAGTAGATCCAGGGAGTTTGCAGAGCTTTCCATGCAAGGAAGCGACATGGGGTGCCATTAGATGAAGGACAAACATGGAGAGAATAGAGATTCCTTCAATTAGTTCATGTGGACATTTGTGTACCAATGAACATGACATCATTCACCAGTGCCAAGCAAGCATTTTTTTTTTTTTGTTGATGATTATTGTAGGAAAATGTGGGTTTATTTTTTTTGAAACTGAAATTTGACGTTTTTAATGAATTCAAGAGTTCAAAGCCTTAGTAGAAAAATAGATAGGTTGTCACATTACGTCTCCTAGGTTTGATAATGGTGGCGAATCCTATTCCAAAGAATTTGATAATTTTTGTGCTAAACATGGGATCAAAAGATAGTTCAATACAGCTTACATTCCATAGCAAAATGGAGTGACTGAGAGATAGAACCACACTATGACAGAGATGGCTAGGTGAATGCTGTAGAACGAGTGTGTTTCAAACATGTTTTGGGATAAGGTAGTGTTCACAATAGTGTACTTGTTGAATGGGTCTCTAATGAAGCACTAGACCCTAGGAGAAGCATGGTCTAGAAGAAAGCCCAAAGTCAACCCTCTTTAAGTCTTTGGTTTTACTGCCTACACTTGGTTTTCAGATGAAAGGAGAACCAAGTTAGAACAAAAGAGCAAAAAGATTGATCACAGGGTACTATGCCAATCATAAAGCCTATAGGGTGGTTGATATTGACACCAACAAGGTGAGATTCAATAGAGATGTTGTTGTTGACGAGGTAGTTGAACCTTTCTACACTTCTATCTAGTTACAAATTATCGAGTAGCTAGTGGTGGATAAGGATTTAGATGTCAAGCTTCATGTAGCTCCGCTTGAAAGGGTTGATTATTCTTTGCATGAAGAGTCTTCTAGGTCAATAATTTCTTATGCAAATAACTCAAATTAGCATTTATATGACACTGATATAGGTGGGGGTAAGGAGAATCCCAAGAAGAGATTGAATTGGTGGCACAATACCATTGAATATGTTTGGATGCGTGAAATAATTGAGTGGTGATCATCGAGAAGAAAGAGCAAACAAAATCAAACATGTTTGAATTTGCTCTGATGGCCAATGTTCAAGAAATCTATGAGCCATAATTGTTTGAGGCAGGGATACTTGAATGGGAAAAGGCCATGGCAAACAAACATTAGAGGTTGATGAAAAATTATACTGGGGAACTCACACAACTCTTCCAGAAGGGAAGAAACCCATTAGGTGCAAATGGGTGTACAAGGTGAAGTACAAGACAGATGGTACACTTGAAAAGTACAAAGCACAATTGGTTTTAAAAGGGTTCTCTTAGTGAGAGGGCATTGACTATGAGGAGACCTCTGCTCCTATAGCAAAGATGAGCTCCATTGGACTTGTTCGAGCCATGGTAGTACAATTTGGTTGGAAAGTCCATCAAATGGACATGAAGAGTGCATTCCTTAATGGATATTTGCAGATTGAGGTTTACATGTATCAACCATATGGATTTCAAGGTTCAGGGTGGGAGCCTTTGGTTTGCAAATTGAAGAAAGCTCTATATTGTCTGAAGCAAATACCCAAGGCATGGTATGTCAATATTGATAAATACTTGGATGAAAAGGGGTTCTAGTGGAGTCCTTCAGATTCCAATATGTATGGCAAAAGAGTTGGTAATGATATCATCCTTATATTCATGTATGTAGATGATATCATTATTATAGGTAGTGAGGAAAGTACTATAGAAGAGACCAAATTCAATATGAGCAAACCTTTTGATATGACTTATCTAGGCCTCCTACATCACTGCCTAGGTTAAGTTTGGAAAATAGGTAGCAATATTTGCCTTAGAAACAAAATTTGCTAGGAGTTTGCTCGACAAGTTCAAAATGACAAATTGTAAAATCTCATCTACACTTGTGGAGTGTTAGAAAATTAGAAAGGCAAAATATTTTCATGTTCTTGATAATTTACTTGTGATGTTCCTTAATTTTTATTAGTTTCTTATTATCTTCTTTTCTCTTAGTTCATCAAGCAAATATGAAAGCAATAACACATAGATCAATGACACCAGATATAGGTGGACAACCAGGGCAAACCCCACTCTAGGGGAAAACCCAGTCAATAATTCTTCCTTCAATAGTTTTCCCGAGACTCTAGACCTTGACTCACACTTCCTCCACACCAAGTCAACCTTCTTCTTGATCATACTTTCAACTTGGTAGCAACAACAACAACAATAGCACTATGTAGCACTTCCTTCGACCTTGCTTCAAAGACTTCGATCTTGGAGAAAGACTTTGATCTTGACTTAGGGAGTTCGATTTTGACCCAATACAATTTCTCAAGGAACCAACATCCAACAATAGCAATTTCGACCTATTCTTTTCTTGGTAGTAGCAACATGCAACAACAAAACAATGAGGGACTTCTATCTTCCAATCTAGGGCATGTGAGAGAGAGAGAGACACCAAAATTTCAATTTTCCTTTTCTCCTTCAGCTTGTCCAAACTCGCAATCCTTCTGGCTTCTTCCTTGACTTTGCACTTTTTCCTATGCAATAGTAGATATCAGATTTCTGTGTGAAGGAGGATGCTCTATAATCCAAATGAATTTGATCTCCTCGTATATATACTATATAAGCTCGAGGTGAGCTCGAATTACTTGGTCTTGAGGCCGACTTGGTGTGGAGGTTCAATAATTCATATTTGACTCAATACTAAACCTTTTTACATGATTCAAAAGCCTAAGAAGGGTCTCTTTAAATATACAATGGCTCTATAAACTCATAATAAATCATAGAAGTCCATAATGGGGACTTTGACCTAAAACATAATGACCCAAGCATGAAACCCATGCTTTAATAAGTCATTTAATAATAATAGAAATTATTTTCTTTATTCTTTTGACAAGTACATCATATTTTGACAAGTACAATTTATGAAGACCAAACCTAGTTACAATCTTCAACATGGAGAAAGGTTTGAAACTTTCAACCAACACTAACTATAAGGCAATTAATGAGTCAATATACAAGCAACTAGTGGGTAGCTTGTTATATCTTACAACCACTAGACTTGATTTGAGTTTCAATGTGTAATTCATTTCCAGATTCATGATAGCACAAACATAGGGCATTGAACTGCAACAAAGGAAGTGTTGAGATATGTGAAAGGGACATTTGACTGTGGCATTCTATACAATAGAAGCAAAGACCCTCAACTGTGTGGTTATATAGATTCAAATTGGCTAGGTTTTGTTGATGATATAAAATCCATTTTTGGATACGCTTTTATCCTTGGCATGGGTGCAGTCACGTGGAGTAATAGGAAGCAACACACAATAACCCTTTTATTGATAGAAGAAAAATATCAAGGAACAATGAAAGGAGCATGTGAGGCAATTTGGCTCAGGGGGGTACTTTCAAATATGCAAACACAACAAATAGAGCTAACACCTTTGTTATGTGACAATCAAACGGTGATCAAACTTGCCAAGAAACTCGTCTTCCATGAGTGTACCAAACATGTTGAGGCACATTGTCACTTCATCAAACAACTTGTAGAGGATGGATATATCAAGTTGTAGTTTTGTCCTAGAAAGTACCAGATTGCAGGCATTCTCACCAAGACTTTGGGTCATGATTGAAAAACCTCACATTGAACCTTCCCTCCTTCTAATCCTCTCAATATTCAACTAAGTGCTTGAAGGGGAACTCGCAATCTTCAACTACGCCTTTAGAAAATGAATTCTCCCTTCTATTTATATTTTTCAAATCAAACCCTAATTCATAAAATATTATATTTCTTTTTGGAAGGCCTTAGAATTCTCCTCGGGTTGAGTGTGATCCCTTTTTCCTTTCGAGTGAATAAAATAAGTCCATAATGCCCACTTGTCATCTCCATAAACAAATCACTTTTCTTTGAGGATTTGATCATGTCAACGATGTCATATCGCATCTTCTCATGTTAAGAGCTTCCTCTAAATATGTAAAAGAGGCCTTGAACAATGTGTCCTTGACCTTAAGCACTTTAAAAGTTGAAATATGCCTCCAATATTGTTTAATGCTCCCAAGGGTATTAGCTTTTAAGGTTGCTTTTAAAGTGTTTACAGTGTACACCATGCTTGGGTGTGCGTCATGTGATGTGGAGTGCATGGTGTATGGAAGACCCTTGTTTGTACCCATTGTCACTTGGTTCATGTTTGTGTTCAAATTCGTCAACGATGAAGTTTGAGAAAAAATTGGCTCACCAAAAACTTTTCAGCATTAAGTTTTGTGCGCGCACACACATATAGAAATATATCTTAAATATATTTTTAAATTATATAATTCTATGTATATATCCTTATAAACCACAAAAATAACACACATAAATTAAATTTTTAACACAAATTAATTTATACTCATTTATAACCTAGCCATATTATTAATTGATATTAATTGATAACCTAAACCAATTGTATAAGTTAATATTATAAAAAATATAATAATCCAAACAAGATTTATTTCATATCCTATACCTATATGAAATCTATTATATATTAATACAATACACATTTGGATGGCAGATATATATACACTGGTGCATGAATAAGCTATTCACCTCCATGTGAATGGGCGATTCAAGGCAGGGTTTGGCCAACAAATGCAAAGGGATTCTATCAACTGTATGAATCTAGAATACATTATTTCCAATTCCCCTTCTAGTTGGCCAGTCGTACTTGTGAACATTTCAATGGCATCCATTTCAATTTCAAAGAACCTTTGAGCCTCATAAGGTAAAAGTAAATTTGAATATCTAAACAGTGCATTCCATAAATTCTAGAAATAAACGAATCTCAATGAATTCTTATTAAAAACAATGAATTTACCTATGTATTTAACTAAATATTACTGCACATGAAATTCTTTCCATTTTGCCCAATTTAATGAACAAAATTGAACAAACTTGTCTGTCATTGTTTGACATTCAGCCAATTTCAAACTTTATGGTGGAAAGTAGTCAAACATGGTCACTGTTATTGCAAAATCTGGCACCTTACTGCAAAGCTTCACTAAGCAACCTAGATTGGTAGCAATGATGGGAAAGTTACCATTGTTAACTTAGCAACTACTTTCCTTGATTCTGTGGATGGATACAATCCACCACAAGGGAGGCTTCCCTAGTAGATCTTAGGAATCAAGTAACCTAAATAAAATTAGGCTAAATGCCCCTTAAGGGTTCTACAACAAGATTCACCCAAGAACAAGTATGCAACAATTAGGGTTTTGGGTGATTTAAGATATAATTTCAAGGGAGCGAGTTCAAAGGTCCCTATTGCTGAATCTAGAGGGCTTAGGTTGACTAATAGAGACTCAAATAGGTTCCCATACACATGCAATCAAGGAATTACGCTTTGCTGATATAAACTAGGGTTTTAATCAACAATTTACATCATGCAAATATATTATAACAACAATAAGAAAAAGGCCCAAAATCTATAATAAACAAATGAGAAATTAGGGCTAGTTAATGAGTAAACAAAAGAGTAAATTACACAATTTTCTGTAGTGAAAAATTCGAGACGTCATCCCCAATTTATGGTTGAAAAATGCATGTCACATGATATTTTTAACTTTTCCAAAAGTATGCGTACAAATTTTAAGCCTAGGGCAATAATATCTAAAGCAAATAATGGTGAAAATGAATGATTTTGCTGTAACCTAATCCTAATTTACCCTAGAAAATAAAAAATAAAAAATATCTAGGATTTTTAAAGGGATTGACATAAGAGATAAAACTAGAACTAGTGCCTTTCTCAATCAAGGGCCAATGGAATTTAGGAGTAAAAATCTATGGAAGAAAATAGATGGACGTGGATTCAAAGAAATTGAGGAATACAAATTTGTGTTCAACTCTTTAACCCTAGTGTCCTCCTATCTTCTTTGGAGATTGAAAGGGAGAGAGCTAAACCTAGGTCACCTCGAGAGGAACTTGACAAAAATCATGTGCAAGGAGATATTTCATATTAGAGCCATAAAACATCAACAAATCCTTGGGTGAAAATTTCATTAAACCCTAATTCATTAACAAGTACAAAATGGAAGAAGATGATGTTGAAAAGTAGCGAGTGAAGTTCTTCTTTGACTTGTGGCTTAGTCAAAGAGACCTCAATGAGTTCTTCTTTAGCATGTTCGAGTTCCCTAAAAATTAGGATGAGTTATGAAGCAATTTGATTGATAAGCTGGAGTGGGAGGCTCAATTTATTGTCTCCTTGTGCGAGTTAATTTTGGAAATTGACATGCATGAGTCTCAAGTTCTAATTTGGGTAGGACGAGTTACATGAGTCAGTTAGACTTGGTTAACTCATCAATCATCAGTTCGATTTCCAGAAATAAAACTTGCCAGATTTCCTTTTTCCAAGGAAAAAACAGTAATTTTGTTCATATTTCCAAACAAAATTACATTTAGCAGATACACCATGGAATAAAGCTTTACAAATTTAGCCTATTTGATTTGCTTATAAGGAGGACCAAGGCATGAGTTGTATCATTATTCTTGAGCACGAGTTTGTTTGTGGAGCTTGTGAGAGCTTGATAGAAGGAGATTTTTCCTTGTGGAATGCGGTAGAGTTTAGGAGGAAATTCCTAAGAAATAAGAGCTCCTCATGCGCTAGGAAATAGGAGCTAATTCCTCAACCAGTGCAAGGAACTCAGAGCTCGGCCAAGCAAGGAAAGAAGGGAGCAGAGATCAAAATTTTTGCAAGCGTTTCAAGCTTAGAACAAGCAGGGAGGATAAGAGCGTTTTCTATTGAAACAAGACTGTATTTGTAAGAGATCTATTGCTCTAAATTTCTATCAATAAAATTCTCAATCAAGTAGGGTTTTCCTAGTTGGGTTCCCTAGAAATATGTTGTGTTTTGCTATTGTGTGATTGTGTTTTATTTCTGTTCTATTCCGTTGCAAATAAGTAGAGGAATTTTTTGTCTCTATGAATAAAAACTAGTTTTTAGAATTGTTCATTGAAGCAGTTTCAGAATTTCAAAGAAATTCTACAGATGCTTATATAAAATTAGCACATATCATCAAAGAATTATCAATAATTGTCCAAGAGAGAGACCATCCAACAAATATTCTCTAAAAGAATTCACTGCACTAGTGTTCCATACTGCACAAGGGAGAAGAGACAAGTAGCTAGTATGAGTTGTTCTGCAAGTGTGGCGATGAATCAAGAGAGATTGACTTCCCTCTATTTATTATGAAGGAAACCAAGTCGATTTTCTCTTATTTTAGCATACTCTACAAGGGTGATGTCATCCTCCAAAAGGTGTGTGTCTCCATCAAAAGTGCAAAAGACAACTCCAAGGGGTGCGTCTCATTCCAAATATCATATCTCCTCATCAATTGGATGCCCAATCATCAAGCAGGGCTCCCTCAACCAAACATCATCTACAAATGTGCGCACGTCATCAATGAAAGCATCATGAGGGGGACGCCATAGTGCTAGGGCATGACCATCATCATGGAGTTTTTTTTTTTTGGTTCGTTTTTTTACAAATAAGTTAATAACACGTTATCTTGTAAGAAAGAAAGAATGAGACACGTAAATAACGTTTTAGAAGGAAAACCAAGTCTATATTAACTCAGAGATGATTACATGATGCAAAAATCTAAAATTAGCTGTTATAGATGAGGTTGTACATTGAAGGTTCCAAAATTAGCCTTTGTACATGAGGTTATATGTACTAAAATTGAAATAAACACGAGTTAACGAGAATTATTGGCTACCTATCATTAAAAATAACAAATAGAACAAGATGCTTTTTCAACAAAAGAGGCAACACTACTAGTACTTGCACTTGCAGTTCCACTTGCGTCACCACTGGAAATAATATCAAGAGCATCAAGGGAGAGCTCTAGGTCTGGACCTTTTGCTTCCACATCACAATTTTTATGAGGCCCACTTGTATATTCTTCATCCCTGCGAGACAAAAGATGTAGGTTTGAATGAACATATACAAGAACCTCAACCTTCTGTGAACCCAACCTGTTAGGCTTCACATAGTGAATGAAACTATAAGTTCTCCAATTACGTTATGCTGATGAAAAACTTGCTACTTGTGATAGAATATGAGTGGCAAGACTTTCCAAATAAACACCATTTTCCCCATGACAGGTCCACCACTTAACTGGGTTTAAGGTCCTCCTCTCATCCAGGATGATATGTCTGCAAAATTCTCTAATCTAGTAGAAAAACAGGAAATTCCTCCCTTACATCAGTTTGTAAAGAAGCTATAAACAATCTAGGAAAGAATTTCTTCACTCCATTGGCTACCTCCTTGTCCTTATTTGGCGCCTTCCTCTTTCTATTTCCGTGAGAAATGAATTCTTCAACATAAAACTTTGGATTTAGAGCATCTGCCAAAGTGTGCAATGGAATGTTGAAGCCATTCCACCTGGTAACAATGATGGACCTAACTTGCTCAACAAAATCAAAATTAACAAAAGGAGTAGTGGGAGCCTCTTGCGTACTAATTTCCACGGTTTTCACAACCATGGTATCCATGCCATCATAAACCTCTCCCTGGAAATGTTTCTTTGTGTTTGCATCTCAAAGAAGATCAAATGCAAGTAATTTGAATTAGAGTAGGAAATCAAACTTGCTCCACCAATCTTCATCAATCAACACCTTCCTCACCATACTTTCCTTCTTTGAATTTGCCTGTCTCCTTTCAAACCAAGTTGCACCCACCACTATACTCATTAATGCAGTTTTAACTTCAACAAGGAGACACAACATGATGAAGTTCGAGGCTTAACTTGTCTCAACAACTTTGAGCAACTCCAATTTGGAGTATTCTTGATATATTGTTTGAGATTGCTGCTGGTTGGTGATGAATTTTATAATCTCCGTAACTTGAACTATGACCTCCTTAATCCATTTTGCTTTTGCCTCAATTTCTTCTAAAATCAAATTCAGATTTTGGACAATGCAAGGAGTCCAAAATATGTGAGTGTTTAGCCATGTAGCGTTTTGTGTTGGATGTGCATGCCTTGAAGCTTGAAATGCATCACATCGAGTTGGAGCACTCCACATGTGCACTTATCGTGTGTAAAGTTAGGTTGCTTGTAGTGGACTAGGTCGACCTTGTATTGTAGGCCTCCCTCACCTCTTATATAAATAGAGGGAGGAGAGAGTCATTTGATTATACTTGTACTTATTCACTCATATACTTAGATGCTTGAATTAGAGATGTGAGACAATAGACTACGAAGAAATTGTCTTTTTGTGTATTTGCTGTCTTTGTCTTTTAGGTGCTAGGGGTATTGGGAGGAATTTCAAGGGAAGGGAAAGGTTAGGGTTTCACCCCAATGAAACAAACATGACTAGGGTTTGTGATAAACTCTAGAGGGGAAAACATTACATTTTATTTGTAGCTCTTGTGATAGAAGAGTAGGGTTTTGTGGCATTTGGAAACCCTAAACTCTAGTGCTATTTGTTATGCTTGTTGTGGAGAAGAGGAGACGTCTTGTACATTGGTGATATGCAAGTGTAGGTGCTAAGGAGGACTTGCCAATAGTGATGTTAGTTTGTTGAGGATCTTTGGTGGAGTGATCGACTTTGGTTAAGGGTGATTCCATAGCTAGGAGGAGTTGGTGGCTAGAGTTTTGTTATGGTTTAGCTAGCTATCGTTTAGAGGGTTTGACTTGTAACAATGTCATGATAAAGTTGTGTCATGTATTTGTTTTTCATTTCTTATATATTTGTGAAGTTTCCATTTGTCCAAATGTTGTGTACTTGGAGATTTGATTTTTAGCTTATGTTACCTTCTTGATTGAATAGATTTTAGCACTTATTGTTCACACTAATTTGACATACATATAATTGAATTGGTTAGTGATTTAACACATCTTTGAATATAAAGGAGCAAAGTTATTATCGTTAGAATTTGTTGTAATATGAAAATTCAAATTTATATGTTTGGAAAAGTGTGCCCTAAGGGTTGTAGCATTGTGGTATTAGAATACACTTATATGTTATTTATTATTTTGGGCTGGCATGTGAAATCGGGTTGAAGAGAAGTGAAAGATGACTAAAGCTGAAAGTTCATAAGGAATAGATTCAAGAGACCTTGAGATTGAGGTGAAATTTATAAAAGTGGCATATCCCGTGATTTCTACATAAGGGACCTCTTTGAGCCATACAAATGCTTCTAACACCACATGGAATCATTCCAAGTGAATCGTTCATCCTTTCACTTCTTTCCTCAATACTTGTTATGCTTTGAGCCTCCTCTATGGTAGATCCTTTGCTCCTTGTGTTGTGTTTTATGGTTGACCCTTACCTCGTCTTCAATCATGTCTTGGACACCTCTTGAAGCAATTCATCATCTAGGGTTTGCTTCCTTAATCCATGTGACAAGTCTCAACTTCAACCTAGGAACAAGGCTTTCAATTAATGATGCAACAAAGCTAATGTAAGCTAGGTAACCATGCCTCAAATTTGTCTAGTGGAACCTCATGGTGAAATATTTCTCCAAAAAAGCCTCCATCAACCCATCAATACCCCATACCTTTGCTATTGCCCCAGATGATGTGGTGTTTGTTCAAGATAGAACAAGGTGCAAAACCTCTAAATTTTTTTGGCAACCTGTAATTGCCACTACTCTCCAAGGTAAGATAAGATAATTATCACAATGTTCGACGAGTGACCACAAGAGTAGGTCAATGGGATTTTAAGAGTACAAGTTACAACCAATGTGAATACAATGTGGGAGTGCAAGCGCAACTCCTAGAGATGCCAAAATAATATAAAGAAAGAAACCTACATAAGTA
Source organism: Pinus albicaulis (assembly GCA_034641835.2). Lineage (NCBI taxonomy): Eukaryota > Viridiplantae > Streptophyta > Pinopsida > Pinales > Pinaceae > Pinus > Pinus albicaulis. The sequence goes on from CM076578.1 coordinate 694,597,478, forward strand.
TGACATTAGAACATATGTATAAAACCGTGACGAAGGTATGATGTTAGAAAACATTGAGTTTGGACAACTCAAGAAATTGTTGAGAGAGAGAGTGAAGGAGAGAGATAAGATGATGAGGCATATAATGCCAAGGTTTGTTGAGTTTGGTGGCTAGGGGTGAGGGGAGTGAACAAGGCACTAGCTTGATGTCAAAGTCCTTTAGAACCATCAGGGGTTTCAATTGTATTATTAGGGGGGAAAATGTATGAGTGAGGGATACTCCTAGCATCCAAAGTTAAGAGAATGAAACTCCAAATCGATATGTTTCAAAGGTATTTGAAGAGTCGGGAGGTGTTATACTCCGAATTTGTTTAACGTTGATCTCTCTAGTGCTCGAAGAATGTGTGGCTTGATGTATGGACCAATGTTGCACGACTTGTACTCGTATAAGACTCCTCTGGCCATTGACTTGTCGACTCGTATAAGACTTGTCTGGCCATTGATTCGTCGACTTGTATAAGATTCGGGAACAACCTGTAGAAAACTCGTATAAGACTCGTCAAACTGCAAAAAAGGCTTAATGCAAATTCCCTTTTTCTCCACATCATTTCCTAAAAAAAAAAAAAATGCCTTCTGAAGTTCGACGGGTCTTATTGGGGTCTGATGCGGGTCTTATACAAAACCCACGGGTCTTATACAAGTAGCTGAGTCTTATGCGAGTTTGCACAAGTAAGGGTCTTAAGCACGAGTTCTATGCGAGTGACCCGACTTGCTATAGAACCTGCAAAGACCCGTGGATACTCACAGGTCTTATTCAAGTGGTGCTTCACTGGTATGGACCAATGTTTTAAAACTCGGACTCTAGTTTCGATTCGGTCGAGGGTTGGCTCCGACTCCAACTCCGACTTAGTATTGACTCGGCCGGTTCAGTTTCAATGACTCGGTTTTTGTAAAAAATACATTAAATATTAATATTTTTGTAAAAAAACATAATTTTAAAGATTTTTATTCATGTTTCCAAACACAAAGCATTACAATATAGACAAAAGACAACATATGATCAAAGTAGGCTCATGAATATATCCATTATATCAAAATTGCACCCAGTGCACTGTCCAATACATGATGATGAGATAGAGATCAAAACAAAAAACATAAACAAGGAGGTTCTAAATGGCCTCCACAACAAAACATGAATAATCACTACTGCTAGCAGCTAGACTTCTGACAAGCCAATGTCCTCTTCCTCAAAATCTGAACCAGAGGGGGAAACCACTCGCTCCTTGGAGTCCTCGTCTGAATCAACATCCTCAACTAGAACTATAGCCCTACCACCTTGAGATAGACGAGTTATGCGCCTTCGTCGTGGCTGACTAGAGGAAGTGCCTGCGCCTGCAACTGGATGGCTTGGGACTGGGTCTGCTACTAGTGGATCTGCATTGAGCATAGCCTCTGGCTCTACCTGTGTATTGAAGTCCATCCCTGCACCAATATCCTCATTAAAGTCAAACTCTGGTGGACGAGTCTCCACTACCCAATCTGATGTTGGATCAATATCCTCCAACACAATGGGATCTGAATCAGGTCTTTTGTTCAGCAATTGGTTGTGTCTTAGTCGTAGATTGTGTTGGACATACACTAGATCATTTAACCGTTTTTGCTCCAAATGGTTTCTCTTCTTTGTGTGAATCCTCTCAAAGACAGACCAATTGTGCTCACACCCAGAAGCACTGCAAGTTTGACTCAAAATGCGGATTGCAAACCTCTGCAATTCAGGACAATGGCTACCAAATGCCTCCCACCATTGTGCTGCAAAAAATGAGCTTTAGTTAGCTCAACAATTTATATCCAACTTTGAAATTGAAATTATAAACAATTATACAAAATAATAAAATATGAATTTGAAAATTGAAATTCTTTGTTTCCTGGCTCATCTGATTCCCTTGCAATCCTTGCAAGGTTCTTGCCAAAGGTACCTGTGGCTTGGTTGAACAGAGTGATCTGATTGTGTATCTTCAATTGCTCACTCTCTGTGGGGATCATGCGATCAATGCAGTCAATCAATCCATCTCTAGCCTCCTCATTCAAAGCTCTTGCTTCCTGAGCTTTATAACGATACCTTGGGTTTAGAAAATACCCAGCTGCATGTATAGGGCGATGGAGTTGATTGTTCCATCTCTGATCAATGATTGCCCAAATGGGCCCATACTTACCCACTCTGCCCTTGTATGCTGTCCTTATTTGCTCCTTTGCTTGATCCATAGCTTCATAAATAGAGCCCATAACTAATCTTTCCCCATCCACCAAGCGCAACACCTTAACCAGTGGCTCAGCAAGTTTCACAATCTCCGTTGCCTTTTTCCAAAATATTTCTTCATTGACTTTCCTTTTCACATCTTTGTCATCATGTTTGTGAGCCCACTAACATTCATTCCATTCATCACTAGAAAACAACTTTTGCAAGTTTCTATGTTGGGCAAGCATAGATTGCAATGTCAAAAAATGTGTTGCAAATCTAGTGATGGCAGGCCTAATAATTTCCTTGCCCCCCGTGTTTTTCCTCATCAGATTCAGAATCCATGAGTGATTGTAAATATATTTTGTGATGCTTTTGGCATGCTCTATAGTGTTCTTGATTCAGTCTATTTTGCCAATATCCTCAAGCATGAGGTCTATGCAATGTGCAGCATATGGGGTCCAAAAGATGTTTGGGTGTTTTTCTTCTAACAATTTACCAGCAAGAACATAGTTAGAGGCATTATCTGTGATGATTTGAACAACATTTGCCACCCCCACCTCTTCAACAACCTCATCCAAAAGATGAAACAACAAATGTGCATCTTTCACCCTATCAGATGCATCAACTGATTTTAGAAACATCCGGGGGCAAAAGACAAGAAATTTAATGATGGTACGGTTCCTCTGATCAGTCCATCCATCTAACATGATGGTACATCCTGTATGTGCCCATGAGTTTTTGAACTCTTTCAAATAATCATCAATGGACATAATCTCTTTTTGCAAAAGAGATCCTCTTAACTCATGCATAGTAGGGCCTTTGAAGCCCTTTCCAGCAACATATATGGCATCAAAAATAGGTTCATAATATGGTGAACGAGTAGCATTGAAGGGAATATCAACATCATACCACCATCCAACAATGTAATCACAAACAACATCTTTGAATTCTTTTTTCCAATGAGCATCTAAAGTGGGCTGCACTTGACCTCTACTTGGAGGACTAGGACCATGTGCACTATCAGAGGGAGAAGAGGGGATGGAAAAACTTTAGATAGTACCCTTATTTCTCATTGCACCCTTACCCTTTTCAGAAATAGAATCCATAGAGGGAGGAACATAGCGAAAGGGGTTTGATGCATCAGTGCAAGGGATAGATGAAGAACCCTCGTAATCAAAACTTGGGTTGGCAGCCATCATCTGTCGTAGATTTCTCTTCCTCCCAATTTCAGCCTGTATTTCTTTTTGCCTAATTTTGTCTTCCTCAAACTTCTGAAATTGCTCTTTCAACTCCTTCCTAATTTCCCCAATGTTTTGTGCTTCACATGGAGTAATTTGGCCTCTAAGACCAGCCAATTGTAGTTTTAGTCTATGAATGCCCCCTCCACCCCCCTTAATTTTTCTCTTATAAAATTTGCAATACATTTGATCATCAACCATTTCAGCATATGCCCAAGCAACATCTTTCACTCTAGGGGCCATTTTGGACTGAGTTCTTGACTTGGAAAGAAAAGGTTTAAATCTGAAAATGGAAACAAAAAAAAACTATTCATTCTATGCTCATTTCTTTCAGCAAAAACTATGTTTACCATTTTTAGATTTGCAAAATAAATAAAACAAGCAAAGGCAGATTTTAGAAGAGAAAAAATAAATACCTCTAGCCTCTAACCTCCTCAATGCAGTTCCAACAAACCAACTTCTCAATGCTGCTCCAAAGCTTGCCCAATAAGCTCCTCACTGCTGCTCCAAAGCTTGCCCAAAAGACTCCTCAAAGCTGCTCCAAAACCAACTCCACAACTCTTCACAAATTCCTCACAAATGCTCAAGCAAATTCAATGAGATAGATGTGAGGTATTGAGAGGGGTTGGGTAGGTTAAATAGGATGGGGAGGGGTTAGACAAGCTAACAAAACCCTAACAAAAAATTTAAAACCAATTTGAAGTCCGATTTTTTCAGTTTTTGGGGCCCACAGTCGGCTGGGAACTGTCCTGCCGAGTTAGCTCGGGTTCGGCCGAGCCGGTCGAGTTGATGTACGACTCGGCCGGCTCGGTCACAAATCGGCTGCCGGACCGGTTTAACCACCGAGTTGGATCGGCCATCCCGGTTTAACCATACCTTTTATTGGGTTGAGGTTGGAGGACTTGCTAAACCAAAGTGGGGGTCCATGTACTCCGAGGTATGTATAAGTCGTAATCTTAATTTTTGTCCCTTGATGGTAGAAATGTAAGTCTATAAGAGAGCTCTTTGATGCATTGAAGATCAAAACCTTGGGTTTACCCAGATTGACACGTCGGTTATTGAAGGTCGCAAAAACTAGACAGTGCATCAATCTGTTTGTGTAAGCCCTTGAGAGTAGAGGTCAACAAGACGAAGTCATCAACGAATAGGAGCAAGGAGATCAACACCTGATGTGGAAGAACCATCCCCCTCTTGGTTATGCTCATGGAGAAAAGCCTAACTCATCAATATAGATCCCAAAGAGGGTCGGTGAGAGGGGGGCACCCCTATTTTACCCTTGATGGTACTTTGGATGAAGTTGGAAAGGTCGTGTGCCATCCTGAGTTTTCACAAGACCAACTTATATGGTCTCACGATAGATGCCAGTGGGGTCTCAGATATGCCAATCTCATAGTCTTTGGAATAATGCCTCCCACGGTACTATGTCAAACACTTTTCGAAAATCTACAAAGCAACTGTAAACTTTCGATGAGTGATGACGGGTCTCCTTAGTAATGGCTTGGAGTATGAATATGTGATGAATTGTTTGGTAGTTGGAGCTAAATCTGTAAGTTTTAATCCTGTACAGTTAATTGTTGCAAACATATTCTCAATGAAACAAAAAAATGCAATTGCACACACACACACACACACACACACACACATTAACATAGAGATTTTACCTTGAAAATCCAAAAATTAAGAAAACCAAAAATATTTTTCTGTATATATCTTCTTTACAATGTTACAATCCAATATATAGATTGCTAATCCATTTACCCAGGATTAGAATACAACTGTAGTTCTTTAATCAGAATTATAAAACCATGAGTTGAACCATTATGTGCCACAAAACCGCTAAAGCAAAAGCCCTGTGTCGAAAATGGATGCAAAAAGAACATTTTTTTTTAGCAGTGTTGCCCACCCCTGTGTAGGGGGGCTTCCACCCCACACTATGACCCCCTTGTTGTGCCCGACACAACGTATAAATTGTGTAGGTAATCGTGCAAAGAATATAAGACGTACCCCAACAGAAACCTGCTTGTCCTCTAGCCCTGAGATAATAGCGCTTGAGCTCCTTAGAAAGTCATTGGTGTGGGATCATGACATAAAAAGCTTGTAGAATGTATCACTCACCATGATAGTCTAATAGTTGTTTGGATGAAAACTACTTGATTTGTGGACCGGATGAACAGCGTGTCTGGTCCAAGAGGGGGAGAAGCCTCAGCATACTACATGATTAAATAAATCAGCGATATGTGAAATCGTGGATTGGACGTTATGTTTAAGGAATTTGGCTTGGAGTTTTAAGGAATTTGGCTTGGAGTCCTTCCTAGTTGGTTGCTCTGTTGGTCTACATAGCTGACGGCTCTCCACAAGGTGGCAAGTGGTGGAGGATGGGGAGCAGATGCAAGTGGGAGGTTGCCCAGGAATATCAAAAAATGAGGTGATGTGGGAGAACATGGTCTAGGGGTCAAGGTGATAAAAAATAAGCCATGCATTTTCAAGGGGGTGACAACACCCATCCCATGCACCTTTAGAGCATTTTCATATTGGTTTCTTTCTTCATATAGTTTGCACCATGGTAGAATTAGTGACAAGGGAGATAGCCTCACTTGGCCCTTTGTTGTTTGATAGAGATTGTTTCTGCCCCCTTAGGATGGAGATAAGTTTGGTATTGTTGGGCCTCCTCGTGGTTTTAGTGTATTTGCGCATCTATCAAGCACTTCCCTCCCTTTTCATTGTTCACTATATGCTCTTGGCCACTTTATCCTCTCAATCAAGGTATTAGTAGGGGAGTTAGGGGGGACGTCTATGGACAATACATACAGGTTATTTTGATTTCCCCTTTCCTAGGCTTTTGGCCTTAAGATGGCTTTCTACTTGGACCCTTTTTTGCAAGTGAGGGATGCTCTTCTTGCTCCCTTCGAGTATACTTCACATGATTGATCTCATGGGCTCATTTTGGATAGTCTGAGGTATTCTCTCAGCACACGTTGAATTGAGTTTGGTCACTGACTCACTATGTCTCATGACGAAGGAGGATATGCCAGCAATGCCGTTTGCAAGAGGTGGAGTTGGAGGAACATTTCATTTTTGAGCATGCCATCTATTACGATATTTGAGGGAGATATTGCTGCTTGTTCCATGACTCAAGGGCGGAGGCCCCTCTGCACTTTCATCTTTCAGGGCGTAGGTCCCTTTCCACTTTCATTTTTTAAGGAAGGAGGCCCCACTTTCAGCTACCTCAATTCTTACTGGCACTAAGCAACATGCAAATCATCTAATGCGTGGCACAGTAAGTGTCAAAATGGCAGGATCATGGACAGCTTTTGCTTTGGGGCCATTTGAGTGATCCCCATGAGAAAGAAAGGAGTAACCGTCCTCAAACTGGACCATTTCAACGATCCAATCCAAGCTAGGCTTATATAAGGATGTTTTCGGGCCTTGAGTATTTGGAGAGTCTTTGCTTGCTTGTGGCAACTATGTTCCTCCCAGGGCTACCTAGATGAGCCCTCTCAACATTAGGCAGTCTCCATATGACATCATTAGATAATGTGCCCAACGCAGCTGCAAATGTTTCCTCTTCATCCTTTATCTCCTTGTTGTCTCGTGGACATCTAGAATATCTTTCTTTTACTTTTTTAATTCCTTTATTTCTTTGTTGTTTTACCTATTTCGTCTTTATGCATTCAGAGTACCGTAGGGAACTCCTACAGTTAAGTATCGCTGATTGTTCTTCCTAGTCCCATTGACCTAGCCTTTTAGGTCATTTGGGAGCATGCAATAAGTGTTTTTAGAAAGCTTCTATAGAAGCATAAGTTATGTTGGGTTTTCTGAGCCAATGTAGCCTCAGAAAAAATCATTTCAAGGACGACATGCACAGGGCAACTCTAAGATTCAGAGATATAGTGATGTTTGCGCTCCAGACAACTTGGCTAAATGATGTGAACCGAAAGTGTGGGAATCTTGACAGAAAGGGGCTGAGGATAAAATAACTGTCAATTGTTATGGGAAAGCTTTGCAGCATGGGATGTGGTAATTGGACAATAGCGCTATGAAGAGAGAGAGAGTCATATTCATATAAGCTCGTGCTGAAAACAAAGATATAAACTAGAAGTACAAAACATAAAGTGGAATTTACAACTGAGAGCCGGGGTCTAGGGCCTGTGATGATTAACATTATTCTTGTATTTTCTGTTTACTGTGTTTTTGCAAACCAAATAATGTCATATGGTTTAGATTGTTCTGAAATGGTGTCTTTTATTTTCTAAATGAGGTTGTATCTGCTGATATATATTATTTTGTATTCAACATCAAAAACAAGGTGGTGGCTTAGCTTAACATAAATATTGACTTAATTTTCCTTTTTCCTTATTGAATTACTCTGTTTTGACCTGTGACATGCTTGATGCAGGTAGTTGAGGGTATGACAATGGAGCAACGGAGGAAGCTTCTCTTCTTCTCAACATCTGTTACCCACCTGCCTGCGGAGGGATTTTCTGGGCTTTCTTCCAAGTTTCACATACACAGAGCCTATACAGACTTGAGTTGGCTGCCCACTGCACATACTTGTTTTTATCAGCTTGTTCTTCCACCCTACCCTTGCTTTGAGGTGATGCATGCTCGTCTTCATGCTATTACTGAAGGACACATTGCAGAAGGTTTTGGATTTGCATGAAGGAAAGTCTCTCGTACATTTCAGGATTAAACAGTTGTATAGCTACGTAGGCCATTTTTGTCCAACTTTTGTTAACGCTGAGTAAATGCAAAAATTTATTCATTGTAGCCTTAATGCGAATGTGGGATGTTTGTGTAAGATATTTAGGCAAAATGATTTGGTTATATCCTAGTCACTATGACTGAAATTTATGAAGGTACAAGGTGAGGGTATATAATTGCAATGATGATGTCTAGTAAGCTTTGAAGCTTAAGTGAAACATCAGAGCTCTAATTGGATAACCATGCTGTATCCATGGAGTTGTAAAAGCAAAGGTGTATGTAAATTTTTCCAGTGCAAGATAGGAGAAGTGGCAAGAACATATCAAGTATCTGATGGGAATTTGGAAGGTTCAGGTTGCTAATATGTCCTTTTTGAAATGCTTGAATTTTGTTGAAATCACTAAAATCAAGTACCAAATTTAGAAATGTATTGCATCGTTTGTTGCTTGTTCACCTTTATTGTGAAGTACAGCATGCTTCTTTAGTAAGTTAGTGATTTACTCACCCTTTGGAGACACGGCCGTTGAAGTTGAGCAAAGTAATTGAATGAAGTTTGTCTCATTTCTGGCTTCAGAGTAAGGGGCTTAAGTTGTTGGAGACTAGGATATCTTTGGTTCTTTTGCATCTTTCTTAGGTTAGTCCGAATATGTTTTCTTTGATGACGTGGTTTTGATTTATTGGCAAAGATCAACAGGTGCAACCTACGTAGTTGACCAGGATCTTTCTCCTCACCCCTTCAACGTGGTTTTGACTTATTGGCAAAGATCAACAGGTGCAACCTACATAGTTGACCAGGATCTTTCTCCTCGACCCTTCAACGTTGGCCACACAGTCTGCGCTGACATGCTTATATATATAGATATAGATATATAGAATCTAGATACACACACACATATCTTGTTGGCTTTGTGTTTTGATGTCAAAACTGCACTTCTCGTTCCCTTCCCCTTCTTAGTGTTGGAATTCTCCACCTCCTAAGTGGATGAAGAGAACCAGGTTTATCATGACATAATTAAATGCAGAATTACTTTTTATTTTGGTTGTGGAACAAAATTGCTTCACAGATGGAAGTTTCCTTTATCTGAAGGTACAACTTTTTTTTTATGTTACCAGTTTCTGTGATTTGTGTGGTAATGTTATTTATGCAAGGGTGATTTTTTTCGTAGCAGCAGGTTACTTTCAGTTCACATAGGAAGCAAATATCGATTTCTTTCTATTTTACAAAAACCAGCATACCGTTTATAATTATAAACGGCCGAAAAGTAATAATACTAAAATCACAAGTCACCAATATCTCATGCTCATAACTGCCCAGAGCTCTTATATTGGTTCATTATTTTATGGATGGATTTCAAGCCTTTTAGAAATCTTCCGTCAGCCATAAAAGGCATAAAAAATCAGTTGAAATAGCTGAACTACTGTATCATCGTGTCTTGTTTTTTGTCTTATAATATCAATATCAACCTGTCTTGCTTTGCTGTGCAACCAGTGGAAGATTATGTTAAAAATGACTGCTTCTGGATGGGTATCATTCCATTGTTAGGAAATGCCATCAGCGATTCTTGAACTCCTCAATTACTGGAACGTAACTGGAGGTTGTCACCAATTAACTTTAGGGTGGATATAGCTGTGTTGTAGTTGCACCTTCTTTAGTCTGCAGTTCAAAAGTTCTTTTGCCAACCATCCTCACTGCTAGTCATAAATTTCTTGATATATTTAGCTTGTTGCTAACATGGACGTCCCACACCAACATCATCTCTATCTTGGGAATGCTCAACTTCCAGATGTAGAGTGCGGCAATGGTGAATGTGTTTCTAAATCATATTACGTGCTGCAATTGAAAATACCATTGAGGAGAACGAGTTCTTTCTCGTAAAGTTCCCAGCGGCCAACCATTTGAATCTAGAGGTTAACATTATATTTTGATTTTGAAAGGTTCCAATTTTCCATCGTGGACCATAGCTAAGAAACATCATACAATAGGATAGGACATTCATGTTTGAAAATTGCGGTTACAGTATCTGAAGATTTATGTATCGACATTCCAGGGTTTCAAACCATTTGGAAAATACCTGTTTGTTTTTATAAGGGTATTATTGCAAACCATTATTGCTTGTTATTTATTGATGGACCGTTTGATAATCTGAAACTTTGCTTCGTTTGAGGTTGTTATTTAGAGTAAATTTTAAATTCGTCAATGCACAGGGTTGGATTAACAACTCATGATAAGATCATATATAGCTTATCAATAATTAGTTCAATGAGAGCAAACTGAGAGCAAACATGTATTTCAAACTGGGTAAGGAGGATAACAACTTTTCTTCAGAACTACTTAAGTTAGTCAGCTGATATTTTAATTTGAACATTCCCAAGAATGTAAATCAAATTTATTGAAACAGATTAGAGTGGGAAAGGGCCTTTAATTGGCTAATATTGTTTCGGTGTTGAAATGTACTTCACCTTAACAAATTAGTAAGGAGCATATCAAAATCTTATTTGATCGTGACCAGTAATAAGCACATCAATAATCTTATTTGACTGCGAAGTGAAAGACAAATTGATGATAAAGTTATCAAAAACATTTAATAACAATTTTCCATGGGGCTATTAGTAAGTTTATATATATATATATATATATATATATATATATATATATATATATATATATATATAAGGGAGCTGTAGCGCAAATACTCGTGGATTTGGATATGCGAGCTGGTTTGTACAAGTCCATCACCCTCGTGGAGGGTAATTGAAAACATACACAAACCATGGCTTATGTGAACGTGCCGTTTCGGTGTGCCCACTGTCATATGATTGGCCACTTAATGGTAGAACAACTGTGGTGTTCCAGTATTGAAATAAGAGTGGGTCCCCAAAATTTTAAAGGTTACGATTTTTGAGATGAAAGACGCTGTCGAAGTTCCACATGTAGTTCTGCTATTTTGGGCTCATAGGAGGAAACTTTATCGTCAGATGAAGGATTGGTTGATGGGTGCAAGGATGTTCTGGCTATAAAGATTTTTTGAAGTTTCAGACCGGCCAGGTATGGGCAAACATGGTGTGGTGCCATATGGCGATGCCCATTCTTTCAGTGGGGTGGGAGGAAAGTCGAAGCTAAAACATGCACAAGAAAAAGCATCTCGTGAAGCAAAACAGGGGTGCCAAGCCTTGATTATAGGGGTCGTTAGAGCACCAAAATCCCCAGCGCTGGTTCCTAAAGAAGATTCATTCACTAAATGAGTGAGGGCTCGGGAGGTAGGACAAGAAATTGGCTTTCAAACTTCCGATAGAGAAAATTAGTTTGGATGTAGTTTTAGTTCAAGAAATGATGGGAAAGGGAGATTTGGTTTGTGATGCTTTGAACTTTGTAGTAGTGAAAGGTTGGAGTTTCATGGCAATAGACTTAATTGGGAACTTAGGAGGAGTTCTTATCACATAGAATGACAAAATTAGACTCATTAATACCTTTTCTATCTCCTTAGGTTTGTTCATTGAAGTCGAAAGTCTACAATTGGGAAAAACTTCTTGCATTCTCAACATATATGGACCATATGATGGTAAAGTACTGGGAACATATTCAATTTACCTATTATAATGGTGCCCAACCTAATTATCGGAGGGGACTTAAGCTTCACTTTGCACCGAGAGATGAAATCTGGGGACTGGGTGCCAGATTGGATCCATTATTCTCTTTCTTTTAAATTCAATGGAAGAGGCTAAGCTGCTAGACATTGACCTAGTGGAATTAATCCAACATGGGTGAACAAAGTACTGGGGAACATATTCAATTTACCTATTATAATGGTGCCCAACCTAATTATCGGAGGGAACTTAAGCTTCACTTTGCACCGAGAGATGAAATCTGGGGACTTGGTGCCAGATTGGATCCATTACTCTCTTTCTTTTAAATTCAATGGAAGAGGCTAAGCTGCTAGGCATTGACCTAGTGGAATTAATCCAACATGGGTGAACAACCATTCTTGAGAAGTGGTAGTGTCTAAATGTTTGGATAGATTCCTTTGGCATGAGGTTTTTTTTATGAAAAAATTAGTAGATTCAATTCTTGGGTGGAAAGGATTTGGTTCCTTCATAATTTTCCAATCATTTTAGAGTTGGTTGGGGTGGAGGAAAAGCCCAAGGCCCCTTTTAAATTCAATCCAGCCTGGCTTGAGGATGATGAATTCCAAAATCTAGTCAAGTTACATTGGAAACATTTTGACACCACATTGACTTTTGTCGACATGCGAGTAATTTGTTGACTCAAATTCTATTAAGGTGGTAGTGGATTGGTTGGTGCCAAATACAGGATGTGAGCTACTCACTTGAGGTTGATTGAGTTGAATATTGACAAAATCCTTAATAATAATCAAGGATGTTTACTTGAGGAAGCAAGTCTAAGGGAGTTGAAGAAATTGGAAAAACAAAATGAGATGTTGCTACTTGAGGAAGAGCGAAGAGCAAAATTGGAGGATTAAAAGCCATGTTACTTGGATTACGTCTAGGGATCATAACACCATTTTTTTCCTCAATTTTGCAAATTATAGGAGAACTAAAAACACTATCTATGAACTTCATGATGAGGAACGTCATGTGGTCATAAATTTTAAGGATCTAACAGATTTAAGTGCTTCTCAGCTTGGGAAAATCTTCCAGGAAGTTGAGCCGTGCCCTCTTGGAGAGATAATGAATCCAATAAGTAAATACCCTCCATTGGTGGAGGAACTTGAGACTGGGGATATTTACAGGGAAGTTGCCAAGGATGTGCTCTTAAAGTAATGAGTTCTTTTGCAAGGATTGTAGCCTCTGTCTAGACAGGTGGATGATTAAATTCTTTGACTGATTGGAGAAGACTTGATCCTATTAATTAAAGAAATTTGATATGAAGGCAAAGTGCTTGGTAATGTAAATGCAACTTTTTTAGCCCTAATCTTTAAGGTGGACCATCATGAAAATTTCAATGACTTTCGGCCAATATCCTTGTGCAATATGGTCCACAAAGTAAGTGATCACTGGAAGGATTAAGTGAATTCGATTTCAAGTTATGTCGACCAATTAATTTGGGTTTTTAGAAGGAAGAAACATACACGATGTTGTTGGGGAAGTGCCAAAGGCTTTATGTAGTACGTAGTATTAAGACACAACTCATCCCATCCTTAATACTAAATATGGACTATCAAAAGCTTATGATAGGGTTTTGTGTACCTTTTTGCATCTTATGCTTCTTCGTATTGGATTCTCATTGTAGATGGTTAAATGGATAGGCCTATGTGACTACACCACAAATGGTTGTTTTAATAAATGGTCCATCTACTTCTTTCTTCAAACCTTCAAGAGGGTTGCACTAAGGTTGCCCTCTATCTCCCTACCTATTTGATTATGAGGGGATTATGGATGCCAAGTCTGGAAGGGTTTTAAGGGGTATACAAATGGAGTGTAAAAACTCTGGTAAACTTTATATGTAAGTATTATTATTGATAAAAGATGAGATATGATTACAATGGGGAATCACCGAGGCTTTAAATATAGCCTCATGGTGTCCCTTGGTGAAGAGGCATGATCTTTCACTTAATAAAACCTAATATAACTATATCTAACTAATAATTAATAAAATCTACATAGCATTGCCCCTCTCTCAAGGATGCTTTGTCCTCAAAGCATACGTAATAATGGACAATGTTGACGAATGCCTGGGTTTCTCGAGTGGCGAGCTCTTGCTTCCCACATTTTAAAAAGATCGTGGAGCATCTTCTCGAGTTCAATCTTTTGGTGATGTGGATAGTGACAAGATCTGATATTCACAGGGTCAGATCCTATTCCTGGTACTGCTGGTGATTCTTCTTTGTTCCTTTTTAGATTTAGAGGTAAGTTACCAACAATTATTGTCTGATGTAACTTCTCCTCATCATCAAATGCTTCCTTCCTAACAACTATATCTGCTTCATCACCGAAGGCCTTAACAACTTCTGGCACTGTATCAGTGGCTTAAGATGTGTTTGTCTCTTCACATTTTTCTTTCAATTCTGGTGATGAAAAATTTTGCTGTTTATAAGCATCTATATTTTCATGGTCTCTTTCATTTTCAATGACTATGTCTGTAGTTGCATCTGTGATAGTAGTCACGTTGAATTCTTTATGTGGCTCCTTCACCAACATTGTTTCTTTTTCTGACATTGGATTTTCATTTATATAAAAGTTCTCAATAACTTATGTTGTTGCATTTCTGGCTTTATTAGTGGATTGAGTTGCATTTTCTTCCACTGGCTTCTCAACTCTATAACTTTCATGGTTGATTTCAGAGTCTCTGCTTCTAGGTATTTCAACAATATAGCTTTCATGTGCGCTGATTTCCAATTCAACCTCATTCAATTGCTCTTTTTCAAACATTTCATATTCATGATTATGATTTGAATTAGCTACATTGTTCAGTGTATTATGTTCCACATTTGCGAATATTGGAGGTTGTGTCTGACTTAACTTATTTATTTTATCATTTAGCTTATTGAAGAGTTTTGTCATCGTGTTCATTGCTTCGCTTTGCTTTTCTGTGGCCTCGTGATGATTTAGCCACATTTGTCTTTCTATTCAATTTGTCGTATCATGAACTTTTTTGATGTCGTTGGAATGCCCTGCAACTGTACTTTCAAGGTCGACTAATCTTTTTCCGAATTCTTCGGAATTATTATTGATCTGTTTATCGAGATCCACCAATTTCTTCTGGAATTCGGCCATTGACATCGATGAAGACATTGAACGTGTATGAGGTGGAGAATATTTTTCTGCCAGTGTTTCCCTTTTTTTTATTAATTAATTAATTAATTAATTAAATTAATTTTTTTTTGAAATAATAATATATATATATATATATATATATATAATAATAATAATAATAATTATTATTATTTTATTATTTGAATTATATATATATATATATATATATATATATATATATATATATATATAATTATGGGGAAAAAGATTGTTAACCTTGAAAAGTCACGTTGTTTTTAAAAGTCACTTTGTTTTGAAAATGCACGTTGTTTTGAAAAGGGAAAAATGAGTTTTAATACCATGGGCAATTACCATGGGCCCAAAAACCACAAGCTTGTAAACCACGAGCAATTACTCTTCCTTTTTAATTTTACTTTGTCTTCACATGTACTTATATGTACTTCTTTATATATATATATATATATATCTCTTTTTACTTTTACTTTTTCTTTTTCTTTTGGAACTATTTTCTTATATATATATATATATATATTTTTTTTTTCCTTTTAATTTATTTCCCCCTTTGTGCTAACTTTCCTTCTTTCTTTATTATATATATATATATGTATATATTTCTTCCTTCTTATTTTTAAAAAACAAATGTTGTTGCCCACAAGCACTTGGTTCTTAAAAAAATCCGCAATTCTGGAATTTTCTTGTAATTCCTTAATTCTGGGTGATCACACAGATCTCGAAGAGCGATGGCTCCGATACCAATGGAGTGTAAAAACTCTGGTAAACTTTATATGTAAGTATTATTATTTGATAAAAGATGAGATATGATTACAATGGGGAATCACCGAGGCTTTAAATATAGCCTCATGGTGTCCCTTGGTGAAGAGATCATGCCCTTTCACTTAATAAAACCTAATATAACTATATCTAACTAATAATTAATAAAATCTACATAACAACAAATTGGTGGAAGGATCTATCTAACACCTACTTTTTGTAGATAAATTTTTGCTCTTTCATTATGGCAGTGATTGGGAGATCATGAAGATGCTTGACATTTTGTCCCTTTATTGTTTGGGAACAAGAATGGAGATTAACATGATGAAATCAATGGTATATAATAGTGCTTTGGAGGCTCATGTTCTAAGACGATTGAGAGATGTGATTCCTATCAATGGGGAAATTTAGAGGAAGGACTTAAGTATGTTAGGTTCATGATAAAGCCAAACAATTACAAGAAGACTAGCAATGGTTGATGGGGAAGGTAGAAAAAAGAATCTTTTTTTATTGCAACAAGTTGTTTAGAGTTGGGAGACTAATATTAGTTAATTGAGTTTGGTAGGAACCCTTTTTTATTGACATTTGTTGGCTTTCATTCCTAAGGGATCTTTAGAATTTATTTGAAAGTTGTGCTTCAATTACCTTTGGAGAGGGAGTGGGGAATCCAAAGGTTTGCACTTGAAAAATTGGAAATCAGTTGCACTTCCCCAAAAATGGTGGGGATGGGGCTTAGAAGATATCAATCTTTTTGGAAAATCTCTTATAGTCAGATCTCTTAGGAACGTTATGAATAAAACTAGTCTTTGGAGGGATATTCTACTAGAAAAATATGTAGATCAAGGCCTCCATTCTTGACTGGGTCAAAATGGCGCGCAAGAGTATTCGAGGAGTACCCAATCAGTGGAAGGTTGTGTCAATTTCTTTTCCAATCATTGGGAAATATCTAGCATGGAAGGTATGTAAAGGTGATGATGTCAGAGTTGGTGTTGATGTTATGATGTGTTGCACCGAGGAACATTTTTTTCCTAAGGAAATGGTTCAAGCCCTACAACAATAAGATAGATCCACTCTATCTAGGATAGTTGACCAAGATTCTATGACCATCTAGAAAGAGGGGTGGGCCATTTGAGTGTTTGGGTATCCTTGAGGTTTAGAGATTGCATTGGGAAAGTTATATTCAAGACCTGTCAAATGCTCACATCCAGATTATAGACAATAAGGAAGAGTTGGTATGGATTTATAGTAGTTGTGAAGATTGGATACCAGACTCTCGTTAAGGGAAGAATCCAAGAGCTCATATGGTGGTGGAAACCTTTATGGAAATTAAAGAATTCACTTAAAAGTATAGTCGTGTTGTAGCATACCTAGAGATAAAGTTATAACCTTGGAAGCTTTGCAATGAAGAATTTTTTATGGTTTAAGGTTGTGTTACTTATGTCAAGAAAATGATTAAAACTAGCAACACCAATTTTTTAAATGCAGTTTCACAAAGGTAGTATGGCATGAGGTAAACAAAGCTTTCAAAATCCATGGGGTTTGGAAATATGAAAAAATTGTTGTGCGTCTTTATGATTGGTTTAGTCAAAATCATTTGAAATCTGACCAATTCCTTCCCTTATTTGTGTGGATTATATGGTATTCTCATAATACAACAATATTTAAGGCTGTGTTACTTATGTAAAGGAAATGATTAAAACTAGAAGCATCACTTTATTAAATGCAATTTCACAAATGTAGTATGGCATGAGGTAAACAAAGCTTTCAAAATCCATGGGGTTTGGAACAATGAAATAGTTGTTTTGGGTCTTTATGATTGGTTTAGTCAAAATTATTTGAAATTCTACCAATTCCTTCCCTTATTTGTGTGGATTATATGGTCTTCTCGTAATACAACAATATTTGAAGAGAAACCTTCACTTTTCTACTTCTTGAACTTTTCCATTTCAAAAAAAATTCTACTTGGACCGGTGATGGGTGACTCTTCTCTGGTGTTCAAATGGATGATGGATGAGCTTCAAATTCTCAACATAAACCTCCAAGCACTTGCACAACAGATAAAAGATATTTCATCTACTTTCTTGCAAGTTCAATATTTCCTTGTTTATAGACAATTCAATGACAAGGATAACTCGTCAAAGGTAGGGTTGGAACCCTCTTCCAGGGTCGCCTAGAGCACCTACTAACAAACTTATTATATTTTAGATAGAAATGAGCCTTCACTAGGAATGAATGTATGACAAACTATGTCCTTTTTTGAATATCATATGGTCGTTGATGTATTTGAAGATATTTAGAAATGTGGCTCTTGGCTTTTTGTTGTGTTATACTCTGAAGTTTTCTAAGCTTCCTTGCTAGTTTTCTCAAGATATTGAAAGTGGTGATAATGCTTCAAGCACCTTGGGAATGTACTTTGATTTTTATCTTGAATAATAAAGTAGGTTTTATTTTCCTAGGAAAAAAAATCTATTATGATGGACTCAAGGGTGGATAACATATTTCGATAAATCTATATCGAAAAATTTGTTAACATGTATACATACATATTATGATGGATTCAATGATTTCATTTACAATTTATATTTAATTGTTTTATTTAGAAGAATAGATTAATCTAAGTTCAATTATATTAAGCATTGAGAGGGATTAAAAAAATGAGTTGGAAATCTCTTTGTACTTAAAAGATATGTGGTTAAAAGGGAATTACAGTAGTGTGCTTATATCATTATATATGCCTTACAACAAAAAATGATTTAGATTCATATTCTTCTAATAGGATGATTATTATTTATTTGACATTAATTATTTTTAGTTTGAATAAAGTATTATACTTTGCTTACATTTTTTGACTTCAATGTGACAAAGAGACAAATGAGATGAATATTACACTCTTTTCAATATTGGGTTGTTGAATGCACATCACTTCTCTTAGCGTAGCATTTTTATAGTTAGAGCGTGGGTGTGCATATACATATTTTTTTTAATATATTAAGAATGTAAAATATGACAACATACAAAATGCTTGAGAATGATAAAAGAATCACCAACTTGTATGATTACAAAGATGAAAAACTGAAGCATAACTATGACCCAAAAATAATTATAGAGACATTGAAATCAGATATAAAGAAATAACTAAAGATTGTACCAACATTAGCATATTGGGCATTTTTTTTTTGTAGGATTAGCCCCATTTTCGACGTGTATTCGTTGGGTGTAGTGAGGGGAGGGGGGATGAAAACCCCCCTTGTTTTAGGGTTTAAGGGTGGAAACCTTGAAAAAATTTGAACTTTTTTTACCTATGTTTTTGGTCCAGGGTTTCCTAATTCCAATCAAGGAATTAAGGTTTTAATTTAATTTAGGCCAATTTATAAGTTTTTTGAATGCGTTGGGATATATTTTGTATTGCAAATGATGAAATTAATAGAATGCGAGTTAGAGCTATTGCTATAAACATTATGTTGGTTTTCCAGTTAAGGGTTACGGGGTAAAAATGTAATTGCCACTGTTTATTTTTTTGTTTATAAAGAATTTGTGTTCATTGCTTTACTATAAATATTTAAAACTTACATTTGGTTTCACATCAACTATACACTTTGACGCAACAACGCTGAAAGTCCGCCCCAAGGAGAGATGGTCAACGGTGACGTGGCTCTGTCAACATTCCCTTTTTGAACTCCCCTGTTTATTTCCCCATGTGGTCTTCTTTCCTTTCCTTGGGTTTATTTGTCAATTTCAGAGAAATTGATAAATAAACATATATTCACGACTTTTCACTTATATACTCGACTTACATAATTGTCTCCAAGCCTTGGGCTAAGGTTATAACCCTTGATATTTTATATTAATACACACGCCTTTTTGAATAAATAACTTTTAAATAAACCTTGGTTCTAGGCCCTGCGTCTACGTTCAATCGCCCAATCAACGCACTCACTGTACCTTGGTTAAACCTCGCGCATCTCTGTTAGACGACCAACGTTCGATGACTCTGCGCCAGACCGACAGCACTCGACGATATCGCTCCACCTCCCGGTATGAACGTTAACGTGCGATGAGAATACAGAAAGGCGGTTTTGTACTCTCGTCCGGTGCCACGTGTCGAAGGCTCTATGGAATTGCTTCAATTCAGAAAATACCGCCTTCTCCGCGAAAGCGATGCGATATGGGCAATTCGCCCTTGGGAATCCACTCGTGGTTTTGCTACAGTGATCAACCAAAGGTTGAGTCGGGGTTGGGATGCCCTTCCTATGCCTTAACTCCGGTCGATGGCTCGGGTTTGTTTCAATTGAATTCGTTACGATTATATAGTGGGGAATTCCATAATAAAGACATAGACAGGGGACTACGGTGGAATTTAACCCGCAGGGTCTATCCAACCAATTCACGGGAACAATAGATAGATAATGCGGAATTATACAATCACCATTCTCAACGATTTCACACCGAACCAGTGTACAGTTGTTTCTCAATCAAACAATTTCTTCATTAATAAGAATTCGAGACAATTCGATGGCCAATGAACATTGAAATCATTTAACTGGAAACAATTGTTAACACAGAGTTTTATTGCAGAAATCTCTGCTCTTCCTTTCTCTTTTTTCACCTCCTATACATCTGAGGGATTACATTTATATACATCAACATATGTCCTTTCGGTTCCTCTGTGAGGACCGTTTTGGTAATTCAAGAGCCTAATTACAATTATTCGAAAACTAAAACATGACAGATGGACTAACCATTCGACTTCTACAACTCTAACTGATCTAATAATACAATCAGCTAAGGTATTGACACCTAGCTATAACAATTCAAATGTTTTCAAACCCTCCTAGCCACAACATGTGGACAAGACTCCTACATTGCTGGCTAGTGTCTAATGCCCCTGCATCACACTTCAAAGGGTCGTCTTTGTTGCTAAGGGTTTGATTATCTCAAGTTTGTGATAAACCTAGCTTCAGTAGGAGCTCTATAGTGAGGATTCTTTTGTTGTAAAAGAATGGCGAGAAGTTCAAAATTCAAGATTGAGAAATTTAATGGGTAAAGCATTAAGCAATGGAAACTCAAGGTGGAAGAACTTTTAGTGTATAAAGAATGATGTGTTGTAATGGATCTTAGCATTGCACCATGTATGCCAACAAAAGATTGGATAGGAAGATAAAAAATACAATCTAGTTGCATGTTTTGGATTTAGTGTTAATTCTCTAGAAAAACTATAGTGAAGGCATCATGAAATAGTTTAGGTCTTTGTATCAATCAATGTCTCTAGTAGATAAACTTTTCCCTTGAAATAATTTATGCCTTTTAAGGATGAACAATGACGACAATGTGGTAGAGCATCTAAATGCTGTCAATGTTGTGATAAGCTCGTTGTTTTTTTTCATATTAAAATTTCAAATGAACATAAGTGCATTATTTAATTGTGTTTTCAGATTTGTGGAATAGTACGGTTGTGGATATTGGTAGTAATGCAACCGTATTAAAGTTTGATGATGTGGTTTCATCCTTGTTATTGGAAGAAATGAGGAGGTAAACCATGGATAGTTAGAGCACATATATATTCTCTATAAGAGGATGTTCCCTAGATAGAAATAAAAAAATGTTCTTGTGTGGGTGATCTAAATTTAGAGATAGATCTAAATCTCTAGAAAGATACTTTAGGAAATGTAGTAAACTCAGTCATTAAAACAAGGATTGTAAATAAAAAAGTGAGGATAAAGGGAAATAATTTGATGATGCTCCTTCCATAGAAGGAAAGGTCTCTTCATAGGGAGGGGATGTGTACTTAGCTTCTTCAAGTAGTGACAAAATCATAATGTATGATTGATTGGATTAGGTGCCTCTTTCCATATGACTTCCCATAGTAAGTGGCTTTGTAAACATGAACGCTATGATGGAAGTGGTATTTTCTAGGATGTGACTTGATATTTAGAATCATAGGACAAGGAAAGTTCAAGTTGGTGCTCAAAGATGGAAAGATTAGAGGTCTCCCCAGGTTTATACACATTCAAGAGCTTGCTAGAAACTTCATATACGTAAGCAATATGAGTGATGTAGGTGTGAACACTATTTTTGAAAATGAAACTTGTTGTATGGTTTGAGGAGCAATGGTGTTGCCAAGGGGAGTTCAGTTTGGAATTTTGTACAAGCTATTGGGAAACACCATTATTTATGGGTATAAAAGTTCTTCTATTCATGAGGGTGGAAATGAAAAATAAAATCCTTATTGCACCTGAGAAAAGATAATGTCATGGCATAAAAAACTAGTACATATTGGATATTACTTCCTTTGATCATTACATGGTAAAGGTATAGTTGAAGGTATGCCCAATTGTACATTAAATTTTTTCTTTTGTGAACATTCCATCTATGTTAAACATGATCTAGTAATATTTTCATCTATTGTTGCAAGAACAAATGAAATCTTAGAGTTAGTACACATTGATTTGCTTGGACTTGTGCATGTTCCATCATTGAGTAAATTTGTGTACTATGTTTGATTCACAAATGATTTTCACGTGGCGCTGCAAGAGCAAAGGGAATCTTAGAGTTAGTGCACAATGATTTGTTTGGACTCATGCATGTTCCATCATTAACTAAATTTGTGTACTATGTTTTATTCACAAATGATTTCTCAAGAAACAAGTGGATTTATTGTATATGAAAGAAATCTATTATATTTTGATAAATTTAAAGAGTTTAAGGGTCTTTTGGAGAATTAAGCAGAAAAGAAAATTAAGATGTTGAAGATAAACTGTTGAAAAATGCAGCAAGAAATTCTCAATTTGATTTTGCCTTGATTAAATTGAGAAAATTTGATTTTACACATCAACAGACAACTTGGATGATGTTAATTCGAGTGACATGGTTGTGTCACCCAATTTACTAAGTAAATTCGAGTTGGATGAGTTAGAGTTCAGTTTAACATGTGTGATTGCTAATTTGTAGAAATCAAGGTCAATTATTTAAGGTTGTTTTCAGTTAAACTAGTTCCAATTGTTGGAAGAACTAGTGGAGATCCAAGTTGTGCAGTGGGACTTCAGTCAAACTTAGTGATAATTTAGTTCACTGATCAATCAACCCAAAATAGCAAGTGCATGTAGAGAATTCGAGTTACCCAGTTGAGATGGAGATTCCAAGGAAGTGTAACATCATTTGTAGACTATTTTCGAGTGTACAGGTGTTGATTGTAGTCAGATGATCAACCTAAAGGAATTGTGCAATCAATTGGAGGAATGTCATAAATAATAGGGGCCCAATTCCTCAAGGAACAGTGCAAGGAAATAGGAGCTCAAGACAAGGCAAAAATTGACCAAGTCTGCGCCAAAGGCCTTCAGTGAGAAGTGAGATAGGTTGAGCACTTGTAGGGTGAGCTCAGTTGATAAAAGAAAGTATAATCCATCTCTATTTCATGTGATTAATGCATGAGGCATTAGGGTTTTTAGCAGATTAATTTCCCCAGATAAATATACTTGTTGCATATGTGTTATTTCTTCGTGCATGTTTGAATTTTTTGTTCTAAATTGTGAAATAATGTCCACAGAATAATAGAGTAGGTTTGTGTCTGGTGATTTTGGTTAAAACTTCATGAGCAATTGCGAATCTACAACATAATTTCTACATAGACAATGGTAGAGACTTTAGTGGGAATGAATTCGAGGAATTCAGTAGAAGTGTAACATTTTAGAAAACTACTTTGTACACATTTCGATAAAATGTGGTTGTAGAAAGGATGAACAAAATGTATGATGGAAAAATAATGAAACATGCATAGTGGTGTCAAATGAGGATTGAAATTCTTGGTAGAGGCAGTGGACACCACATGTTATTTTGTAAATTGATCACCCTCATCAATATTTGTTGACAAGATTCTGCACAAGGCATGGATTGGTAAAATACCGTTTCTTAACATCTTAGAATTTTTGGTTGTGATGCTTATGTACATGTTTTAAAGGAAAATAAGAGCAAGAATGAGGCTTGGGGTTTAGTTGAGTTGTCGGTTAGAAGAAAGCTTATTGGTAGCAAATGGGTGTTTAAAAAAAAATGAATGCAAAAGGAAAAGTGGAGAAGTACAAAGCCCAGTTAGTAGCAAAGAGATGTTCTCAAGTAGAAGGAATTGATTTTGTATTTTTTTTTCCTATTGCTCAATTAACCTCTAGTAGATTTATTTTATCGATCATCACTACTCTTGATCTTAGAGTAGAGTAGATGGATGTCACATATGAAATTTTTACATAGATATCTTGAAGAATAAATCCATGTGAAACAATTGGAAGGTTTTGTAATGAAGGGAAATAAAGATTTTGTTTACAAGGAAAAAAAGGTCTATGTATGAATTAAAACAATCTCCAAGGATTTGGTATCAAAAGTTTGATACTTATATATTGAATCATGGTTTTAGAAGGATCAACATTGATCATTGTGTGTATTTTAAATTGATGATCATTTTATTTTTTTTGTTCATGTATGTGAATGAATGTTATTAATAGGAAACAAGGAAATAATCAAGGATGTCAACACTCAATTGTCCTCTAAATTTAACATGAGATATCTTGATGCTACAAATTTTATTTTCGGCATGGAAATTAAAAGAATCAGGAAAATATGAAACTTTGGTTAAATTAGAGGAAATATCTTGAGAAAATAGTGCAGAGGTTTAATATGGAGGAATGTAAACTGATTAAGGTCCTGTTGTGGTAAAACACAACCCCCCCATTTTTGATTTTTTCACTTCAAATAATGGGGACCCTTTCTATAAATTTTTGACTAAACGCCTTTTCAGATTTTTATTTTATTTGATTATCCTACGTGATTGTTAATTTTTCATTTTCTTTGAATTCTTGTTTTGATTGCTTTGTTAGAATTAATTTTTTATAAGCCTCCCATTGACGCTTGTTTCGCCTCATTTGGTCAACTGGTTTAAAAATGATACTCCTTTGAAGTCCCATCATTTATCTAAGTCTGGGTTAAAAATGCTATTTTTATTCTTTTTATTTATTTTCAGAGTAGCTGTAGTTTAGAAAAACTTAATATTAAAAAATATATATTATTAAAAAAAAAAAAAAAAAAAAAAAAATTGGATCCGTCGCAGATCGCAGATCGCAAATTTCATATTCGTCGCAGATCGCAAATCGCAAATTTCAGAATCCGTCGCAGATCGCAGATCGCAAATTTCAGATTCGTCGCAGATCACAAATTTCAGAATCCGTCGCAGATCACAGATCGCAAATTTCAGATTCGTCGCAGATCGCAGATCGCAAATTTCAGATTCGTCGCAGATCGCAGATCGCAAATTTCAGATTCGTCGCAGATCGCAATATCGCAATATCGCAAGATCGCAATTTTGCAATTTCGGATCCATCGCATATCGCAAGATCGCAAGATCGCAATTTTTCAATTTTGGATCCATCGCATATCGCAATATCGCAATTTTGGATCCATCGCAATTTTTAGAACATACACATTTAAAAAACCCCATCCAAGGTTCTTGCGATATGCGATGTGTTAAATTTTTTTAATATAAAGTTTGTTTTTTTTTTTCTTTTTTTGTTTCATCCCTTATGCCTCTCGTATCTCCACCTCACTCACCCTCACCTCACACTCCACTCACCATATCCCTCCATAATCTCACGTGAATGAATTAATGGGTTTAGATTGATTTCAATGGTTTGTTTTATGGGTTTTAGGTTTGGATTGATTCCAATGGTTTGTAAATTAATTTTTATATTTTTTATATTATAATAATTATATTATAATTATAATGTTTATTATAATTTTAATATAATTTGAATTATAATATTAATCATATTTAAATTAACGTTTTCAAATCATTTGTATATTAATTCAATTTTGCAACTGAATTAATTATTAGTTAGTTAATAATTAATTTAGAATTAATTATTAGATAATTAGAATCTAATTTAGGATTAAATTTCTAATTAAAATTCGTTTTATTGAAAATAAGCAAAATTTCAAGTTATGCTAAATTTGACTTGTAACATAGGCTCATGAATTAGGTTATATGAATCAATGAAATTGGAAAGCGTCACTGAAAGATACAATCAGGAAGAACATTTAAAGAGAGGATTTCACTAACAGATTTGATTATTGGGTGCGTCAATGGAAAAGTCAACTCGAATTTCTAAAAATAAAATCAATTTCAGGTTTGTTTTCTTCATTTTCATTTATGACCTCTTCTAATTCGGTTCAGCCATCAATATTATCGCTTGGTTAATTAAGATCGTTATGAGTATCAATAAGAAGCTCAAATTTCCTTTTTATTTATTTAAATAGAATTTGATTAGATTTGTTTTAATGTTAGAAATAATATTTGGATTTTATTGTTGCATCTTAATTCATTTTAATTTCTTTTTACAGGAAAAAACAATAGAAGGGATATTGAGAAAAAAGATTTCAATCAATAAAAAGACTCCATCAATTAAAGATTGGAATTTTTGAGCAATTAAAATTGGATTGGGCAGATTTTTCTTCAACAAACTCTCTTCTAAAAATACTTTTGGAAAGATTATAAATTGCAGATTGCAAAATGTAAAAGGGGCTACTCTCCTCTGCAATTCCAGACTTCTAAAAGCATTTCTGTTATAGGAATTTAGAGTTGTAGATGGGGAGGAGAAAGTTGAATCAAAGAACATCATGGGTTATTCTTTATATATTGAATTATGCATGATGGGCAGAGTTTGGATTTCTGCAGCTCTAGTTTTGAAAGCAGAAATTCCAGTAATGTAAAGTATTGTTAGAGACCAGGATCAGAGAAGAAGATTCAATTAAATGGTATTTCTCGCATTTATGTATCAAATACCATTTTTAATTTTTATGTTAATAAAATTGTTGTTTCATTTTATTCATGTTTATGCATTTCTATTGATATGGATAATTTGTCTTAAATTGTTATGTATCCCTGCTCTTATGAATTAAAGTCTAATTTCTGAGTAACCATTACTCAGAAATCTATCTTATTAAATTGATTTGTTAAATAATAATGTGTTGAGAATGTCTTCCACATATTATTGTTTAATTATTGCCTTGAATGATTTGATAATTGATATCGTTTTTGTGAATTTCTTTCGGAGTGTTGTTGATTTATTATTTGAGTCAAATGGTCTCAATAGAATGTGTTTTGGTACTCTAAATCATGATAAATTGAATTTCTTAGTTGGTTTGACGTGTTAATTAAAAACTGAATATTTTAATCTCATTCTTAATTATCTTGCTCTTAGTTGGGTTAGATCTATATCTACCTAATTGAGATAGGATTTAGATTAGTTTATTTTGCTTGCATTATAGAATAAGTTTGCATTTAGATTAAGTTCCGCATTCTTTTAAGTCCTCTTCTCAAAGAGGCAAAATCTTAGTTGTGGTTTAGCTGAACCCAAATCAGCTTAAGGGTCATTCTTCTTGTCTGATCATCAAGAAGAATTGACCTGATATCCCTATCTATTGATAGTTAAAGATACATCATAAACCAATAGAAATAGGAAAAGATGCGCTGGACCTGGATTAAACCGATCAGACCATATATGTGTAAGCGGAAAAGGAGGCTGTGGAGTGGGACCGGGTGGTTATTCCCCAATGTTGTAGCAGCGATTTTCGAGGCTTCAACATTTTTGGCGCTAGAAGGAGGGCCTGAAACTTGTTGTCTGTTGGAGTCTTTTCAATTTTAACATTTTATTTAATCAAAATGGCTCCTTTTAAACTTCCAATTTGGAGTTGTATCCATGGACGTGCATCTTCCAATACTCCACCCGAAGTGGTAAGACTCTTGTCTCAGGTAAAGTTTAATGGTGAGAGAAATTCTTCTGCTTTTAATCATGTCCTTCAATTTATTCAAAATCTTTCAAATTATGATTTTCAAGGAATTGATGAAGGCATCTTATGCAGACTTTTTACTCTCACATTTGCGGCAAAAGCCAGAAACTGGTGTAGAACTCTTCCGGTTGCCTCAATTCACAGCTGGGATCAATTTGTTACAATTTTCGTTTGTAAATTTGACCACTATGATTATGATCAGGTATGTGATGAAATTGAATATCTACAAAATGAAAATGAGTCTGTTAGAGATTTTAATATTCGATTTCATTTGAATTGTTTAAAATTTAATGTAAAAAATGAACCTATGTAAGAAGAATCACTAGATTGGTTTGAACATAATTATTCTCTTCCCCCTAGTCCCGATCCATATGAAATTAGTTCAAGCTTTGTTCCACCCCCTTCTAACATAAATGAGAATTCCAATTTGGGTGTGCAAATAAATTGTGATGAAGAGGTTTCACAAAACTTGGAAAATATTTCTAATCAAATGCAAGAAGACAACAACAATAATTTTGGAGAAAGACCTACATTGGAATCTGAAAGTTTCTCTGCATTAAATTCAGAAAATCAGATTGCAAATCAGCAAGTGCAAGCAACAATCAAAGTAAATAATAGCATGCAAATTGCTGTACAAATTTCTGAATCTTTTCATGATGAGAAAATGCTGAAATCAGAGCAACAAAGTAATCTTCTTAAAAAAAGCATGAGTACGCAAAGGAATGATTTAGAATCTGAAATTTACAATGAGCATAATGTACAAGAATTCTCAAACAGAAACATTTTTAAATACATTATTTCAGATTCACTTTTTTCCTTTATCCTGATATTTTTAATGATGGTAATTTTCCCCCTCTTGGTGTTAATGATATTTCAGAAAATACAGAGACTGATCTAAATGAATTACCATTAAGTTTTTATCAAGATAGAGAAGCAATTATTGATCACTCTTTTGCCATTAATGAACATGAAATTCTTGTCCCTCCTTGTTTTGATATACTGGATGAGATTGAAGGGAAATCTAGAGAATCTTGTGAAGTCATTTATGATAATTACTCTGACATTGAAGATGTTGATTTCTATTTTTCTCAAGAGAATTCTCATGATAAAATGCAAATAACATCTGAGAATGAGGAACATTTCAATTTAGAAATTATTCCAACTAATCCTCATTCTAAAGCAGATAATCATCTTCATGATTTCACTATTCAAGAAAATATTCCAATTTATGATTCATATCATGATCAAGCTTTCATTCCTGTTCATAATCATAAATCTCTTTCTAATTCACACGTTGGAATTCGAAATTACTCAAATTCCATAATTCTGGCCAATCCTTGTGAAAAATAAATTATTTCAAAACAATCCCAATTGTGCTGTAACATTAGTTGTAACAATAGTGATTTCCTTTTATTTTTGTTTCCTCGATTATTTTGTATTAAATCAGATTTATTTTCAGATTTTATTTTTCAGATTTTTGATACATTACGGTGGCATATTGAGCACTTTATTATCAAACATTCAATTTATGCATTGCCCTGTTGGAAAATTGAAGTTTTATATTATAATCAAGCGCATCAAAAGCTATTTCAATTTCAATTTCAATCAATGCTAATGTTTTATCAAAAGCTTCTATCTTCTCAAAAGCAATATCAACAAGAGAATGTATTTTTAGAAGTCTGCCAGCAATCCAATTTAATTAATAATTTTCCATTTCATTTAAAATATTTCCATCCATTTTTCATTGATTCATTTGAAAAATATTTGGAAATTTTTCCTTAATGGAAGATTGTCAATAACTTAACATTTACACATAACACTGACAGTTTTTTCCAGGCCTTTGAATCTAAAAGCTCATATCCACAATCTGGCCTTTCATCTCCTCTTTTGAACATTTCCCAATTATTAATAGAAATCCATCCAGATTTCTATGATCCAATTGGTATTCAATTGGAAAGAAAATTTCATGAGAAAGAGATTTTAGATAAGCTTCTAACAATAGTTGTACATTCTGATTTTAGGTTTAATTTTCTTAGTTCAATTAGATTTGTATTTTTATTACTAACATTTGAATTGTACATACATGCAGGGATTAAAATGAGAAAATGGTTACACTGGAAATATGACTATACCTAGTCATTTTTCAAAAATATGGTTAGAATAGGAGTAGAGTTAATATAGTTAATTTATTTTCAAGAGTTTTGTAGATTAAAAATAAAACAAAGCAGTCAGCCATTTTCACACATGTTCAGTGATTCTCCCAATTAGAAAATTTTAATTCTTGCTTTCCTTTTTAAAATTTCTTATAGCAATACCTCTGCTCTGTCTATTTTGAATAATGTCTTGATTAAATTCAATTAAGGTTGCACTTGGCATCAATCGCCTCAAAGCCACTTTTCTTAATTTCGGGATTTTCTTCTAAGACTTTCTTTTGAAATTTATATGATAAAGGTTTTGAGGATATAAAAGCTTCATGATCTCATTATCCCATGAAATGTAGGACTGTCTATGATAATCTTAATTCTGAATCAATCATTATTAGTCAGTGTAACCTTTCATGGTATTCATATGAAATTCATAATATCTTCCTAGAAATTTGTTAAGCTGACCTTTAGGATGTCCATTTTGCTGTGTGCACACATTCAAATCTGTTTTGACATTTTTCCACAATTAGTGGCTTTAATCCCATTCGGACCTTTAGTTTATTATCTGATGTTGTAATACGCACCATATTTATTTACTAAAGGCATTATTGAATAGTCATTATAACAATATAGATTTTTCTCAAGTCAATTCAGAATGAGCAGAGGTAATAAATTGTTGTTTCAATTCAAAAGGGAAAAATATTTTCATATTTATTTATGGTAAATTTTATATTTCCTGAACATGAACAAGCAGATTTTATTTAGGCTGATTGCTCACTCCGATTTAGAATAAATAATGAGATGATTTTGAACAAAGTCATAATTTTGATAAATCGAAGGAAGAATTTGAAGATTCATGAGGTAAAATCTACAGACAATTTCCTTCCAGGTATGCATTTACAAGTTCATTTTCATCTATCATTAGTTTGTCTTTTCTTTAGTTTATTTTTGATACTTTTTCTGTTTTAATTGCAGGTTTTCATTTGTTTTCAAAACTTGAAGTAAGCAGCAAACCCATTTTAAAATTTGCAACAGGTTCAAGGAAATTTTATTTGAGATTCATTAGAATTTGAGCATTCTTTAACTTTGTTTTTATTCATTTGGGAAACCCAATTGAAATTAAAAACAATATCATAAGATTTCATCGAAAGTAGCTCTTAGCAGTTTTGATAAAAAATTGGTCATAAAAGTTCTTTGATTTATTACCTCACTCATATGCCATTACAATCTAAGGTGTGATATTTTTCAATGCATGCCTCTGAGTCATTAACATTTAATCGATATATGGCATAGCAACAAAGGTGAAATCTTGCATGATGAAGAAACATGTGATGCGAATCATTCAATATGGTGATGTGTTATTTTAAAAGCAAGCTTGGGTAACCACTATGGTAAGAGAGCAAATAATGAACAATTTGCAGTATATTCAAATCATTCCGATTTTTCATGTGTTTCAGTTTTAAACATATAATTCCATAATTAAAAATGAATTCAAGACATCTCTATTTTCATATTTTAATTTATTATTTTGGATTTGGTTTTGATTCTGGACAATTTATAAAATCATGGAGTTTATATGAAACTTATAATATTTTGAGAAACATTCGTTACTGCAAATTCGCATTTTCATTTTTGATGCATTTCTTTTAATTTCAATTCCCTTGAGCACTAAGCATTTCATTTTTACATTTTACTGCTTGCTTTAGTGTAAATAAAATAAATAATGATTTTGGGTTATAAGATTTTGGTTAGTTTGACTTATTCATGTTTTTAATGTTAATTAAAATAAGAAGTTAGCTAGTTTGGAGAAACTGATACCTTTCAGGTAAGATCAGAAGCAATCATCCAATGGTAAGATTCATGTACCCACTTTCATTTATTTCCATTTCATTACTTTAGTTTCAGTTTTGTTTTTCTGATATATAAATTTGTTTTGCAGCTCTTCATAAAAGCTTCCAATCCTCTGCCAGATCATATTTTCGAAGTCCATACTCTTCTCCTGGCTTAATTTCAAGAAGCAACGATAATCCTCATTGAAACAGCTACGCTAGGAAGTTTCTGAACCTTTAATCTGTTTCTTTAAGCATTCATTTTTATTAGAAAATGATTAAGATGATGCTTGGAAACAAAAAGATTGATATCAGACAAAAAGTACTCATTGTGGCTGAATTTTATCGTCATTGCTATCTAAAAAGCCTAAAACACTACAACCCTGCAAGGTATGATTTTTCTAAATCTCTACATAAGAATGATTGATTACACGATTATTTCTTTCTTCATATTATTGAGACATTGGTATAAACATTATTGTTTGAGTTTATCTTGCGAAACTTCGATTTTCCTTTCCATTTTTAAAATTTCTTCATTTTTATTTTTGTTCGTTAGTTTCTTTCTTATTTTAGAATAAGAATTCTTTTCCTTTGATTCTCAGTTTTGATTTTGGTGACTTTGCCATGATTTATATGGAAGGCCTTCTTGTTACATAACTATGGTCAGCATACATGAAAAAAAATTGTTAATAGTCATCTATTAGCTTTTTCTTAAATATCTTACTAAAAGTTTGATTTTCTTATTATAAAGGTAGACATATTTAAGGAAGAGATTACCAATTTAGAGAAGTTGACAAAGTATCATAAAATCTAGAGAAATTTCTTTTTCATCAAAATTGTAATCATTTTGAGATTTCAATATTTTATTAAGATCTTTCAAAGTTCTATTATCAGTCAAGAAAAGTTATTTTTAACCAAGTAAAGACACTTTACAACAAAGCACCTTTTAACTCTAAAATTGTCATTCTTAACTCTTAAGGAGTCAATGATTCTCCCTATCCCAAAAAGTCTTATTTTTCTAGAGTATAATCCAGAGATATATTTAAACTTAAAAGATAAGAGGTCTCATCATGAGCCTGCTTACCATGATCATAGGGGAAAAATAGGCTGACATTACCAACACTGCCAAACAAACCAGGGTAATGGCTTATGATTGCAAACAATTATAAGACAAGGGGTCTCATCATGAGCCAGCTTGTTCAGTCCAATTATAACCAGTGAATGGCATTGTCAACTATCTGGCTACCAAACCAGGACAATGACTTTTAAGATTTATAATATTAAAAAATAAAAAAATAAAAAAATAAAAATAAAAATAAAAATAATATAAATGGATTTATCTCTAGGTCAATAATTCTTAAAGAGATGAGATTCTGAATCATTGGTGGTTAAAAGGTAACCCTGTCGAGACTATAGATGTTTGCTGGCAACAGTGGCTCTACCTGTGACAAATGAGTATATTTTAAAAGCTAAGTTGTAAAGTGACCCCTGCTTTATCTCTACAACTAATTAAGGACTGATATAGAGTTTTGAAATATTTTAATTTATGAGGAATTTTAAGAAAAATTACAGTTAGATGATTCTTTCTTTTATTCAGACTAATGAACCTAGTCAAGCATTTTAAGTATAATTCTCTTTTCTTTAATTATTTTTACTTGAATTTTAGGAAAATCTCATTCATATCAAACAGAGATAACTGGTTCTTCTCCCGTGTGTCGCCATTGTTGTGGTAAAACACAAACCCCCCATTTTTGACTTTTTCACTTCAAATAATGGGAACCCTTTCTATAAATTTTTGACTAAACGCCTTTTCAGATTTTTATTTTATTTGATTATCCTACGCGATTGTTAATTTTTCATTTTCTTTGAATTTTTGTTTTGATTGCTTTGTTAGAATTAATTTTTTATAAGCCTCCCATTGACGCTTGTTTCGCCTCATTTGGTCAACTGGTTTAAAAATGGTACTCCTTTGAAGTCCCATCATTTATCTAAGTCTGGGTTAAAAATGCTATTTTTATTCTTTTTATTTACTTTCAGAGTAGCTGTAGTTTAGAAAAAATTAATATTAACAAATATATATTATTAAAAAATAAAAAATAAAAAATAAAAATTTAATTTTTTTATTTTTTTATTTTTTTTTTATTTTGGATCCGTCGCAGATCGCAGATCGCAAATTTCAGATTTGTCGCAGATCGCAGATCGCAAATTTCAGAATCCGTCGCAGATCGCAGATCACAAATTTCAGAATCCGTCGCAGATCGCAAATTTCAGATTCGTCGCAGATCGCAATATCACAATATCGCAAGATCACAATTTTGCAATTTCAGATCCATCGCATATTGCAATATCACGATATCGCAAGATCGCAATTTTGCAATTTCGGATCCATCGCATATCGCAATATCGCAATTTTGGATCCATCGCAATTTTTAGAACATGCACATTTAAAAAACCCCCATCCAAGGTTCTTGCGATATGCGATGTGTTAAAATTTTTTAATATAAAGTTTTTTTTTTCTTTTTTTTTTTGTTTCATTCCTTATGCCTCCCGTATCTCCACCTCACTCACCCTCACGTCACCCTCACCATATCCCTCCATAATCTCACGTGGATGAATTAATGGGTTTAGATTGATTTCAATGGTTTGTTTTATGGGTTTTAGGTTTGGATTGATTCCAATGGTTTGTAAATTAATTTTTGTATTTTTTATATTATAATAATTATATTATAATTATAATATTTATTATAATTTTAATATAATTTGAACTATAATATTAATCATATTTAAATTAACGTTTTCAAATAATTTGTATATTAATTTAATTTTGTAACTAAATTAATTGTTAGTTAGTTAATGATTAATTTAGAATTAATTATTAGATAATTAGAATCGAATTTAGGATTAAATTTTTAATTAAAAATTATGATTTTTAGCCCAGCAAACAGAATTTCTAGATTTATGCCAGATTTGACTCATCAACTTTGGAAGCTCATAGATTGAGTTATACTTGACCAAATGAGGCCCAGGATGGCTCATTGGAAAGATAAAATCAAGGAGAACATTTTTGAGGAGGTTTCACTAACAAATTTGATGATTTATTGGGTCAAAAATCAGGCAGAAGATCAAGCTCCGAATTTCTAAAAATAAAATCAATTTTCTGAGTTTTGTTTTCTTCATTTTCATTTGCCCAGCCTCTTCTAATTGCATATTCATGCATCAATATTATCCTTGGTTAATTAAGATCGTTATGAGTATCAATAAGAAGCTCAAATTTCTTTTTATTTATTTAAATAGAATTTGATTGGATTTGTTTTAATGTTAGAAATAATATTTGGATTTTATTGTTGCATCTTAATTCATTTTAATTTCTTTTTGCAGGAAAAAACAATAGAATGGATATTGAGGAAAAATATTTCAATCAATGAGAAGACTCCAACAATTAAAAGTTGGAATTTTTGAGCAATTAAAGTTGGATTGGGCAGATTTTTCTTCAGCAAACTCTCTTCTAAAAATACTTTTGGGAGGATTATAAATTGCAGATGGAAAAACGTAAAAGGGGGCTGCTCTCCTCTGCAATTCTAGACTTCTAAAAGCATTTCTGTTATAGGAATTTAGAGTTGTAGATGGGGAGGAGAGAAAGTTTCAGATCTGAACATTAATGAGGGTTTATTCTTTATGTCTTGAATTATGCATGATGGGCAGAGTTTGCATTTCTGCAGCTCTAGTCTTGAAAGCAGAAATTCAAGTAATGTAAAGTACTGTTAGAGACCAGGATCAGAGAAGCGGATTCAATTAAATGGTATTTTTGGCATTTCTGTATCAAATACCAGTTTCATTTTATTTTAATAAAATTGTTGTTTCATTTTATTCATGTTTTGGCATTTATGTTGATATGGGTAATTTGTCTCAAATTGTTAAGTATCTCTGCTCTTATGAATTAAATCTGATTTCTGAGTAACCATTACTCAGAAATTTGTCTTATAACACTGATTTATTAAATAGTAACGTGTTGTGAATTTATTCCACATATTATTGTTTAATTATTAGTTTGACTGATATGATAATCAATGTCATTTTTGTGAATTTCTTCCGGAGTGTTGTTGATTTATTATTTCAGTCAAATGGTCTCAATAGAATATGTTTTGGTACTCACAAATGTGAGCTAAATTGAATTTCTTCGTTGGTTTGACATTAATTAAAAGCCAGACATATTTTAATCCTTATTACTTAATTATCTTGCTCTTAGTTGGGTTAGATTTTCATCTACCTGATTGAGATAGGATTTAGATTAGTTTATTTTTGCTTGCATTATAGAATAAGTTTGCAATTAGATTAAATTTACATTCTTTTAAGTCCTCTTCTCAAAGAGGCAAAATCTTAGTTGTGGTTTGGCTGAACCCAAATCAGCTTAAGGGTCATTCTCTTGCCTGATCAACAAGAAGAATTGATCTGATATCCCTGTCTATTGGTGGTTAACGATACATCATAAACCAATAGCGATAGGGAAAATGTAACTGGACCTAGTTAAACCAGTCGGAGCCACTATCATAAACGGAAAAGGAGCTGCATTAAGGTCCGGACCGGGTGGTTATTCCCCAATGTTGTAGCAGCGATTTTCGAGGCTTCAACAGGTCCCTATTCCTATAGATGTAAAGTGATATTTAAATCAATGTTCCAAGATGTAGAAAGAGGAAGAGGACATGTCCCATATCCCCTATGCTAGTGTTGTTGGCAATTTGATGTATGCAATGATATGTACTAAATCAAGCGTTGCATGGGTAGTGGTAGTTTTGAGTGTGTATATGTCAAAACTAGGGAAGGGACATTAGATAGTTGTAAAGAGAGTTTTCAATTATGTAGTGACACTACATGTGATAGAATTCACTACCAAGGTAGGCTTGGAGTAGGCAGAGTGTTGGAAATACATAACTTTGTTGTTGAAAATTAGGTTGGAGATATGGATTATGGAAGATCTACAAATAGTTATGTGTTTAACCTTTTTGGAGGAGAAAGAGACAATTATAGTTGCGTTCTCAGCTACATAAGATAAATACATGGTAACCACTCGTGCACATAAGAAAGTTGTATGATTAAAAAGTTTGTGTTCAAGTACTGGATTTGTACATCAAGTTGCAAGGTTAGATTGTGACAATTAGAGTGCAAGTTTTCTAGAAAAGAATTGAACTTATTGTTATAAGAAAACTTATTAATTTTCATTATCACTTTGTGAGAGACTTAGTCGAGGACAAGAAGGTGCTGCTAGTGAAAGTGGAAACTTTGAAGAATGTTGTAGATTCTTTCACAAAGTTCATTAAAATTGAGAATTTTTTGTTGTTGTAGAGAAGTAATGAGCATTACCACCTTGGGTTATTGATCATGTAATCAATCATAGGGCCCCTTGTATGGAAAGAAAACAATAAGTGGGATAATGTTGGGTATGTATCATATCCTTTGCATGATTAATCCCACATGTGAAAGGGATGTGTCGAGCACAAAAAAAGGGTCACAAGGGGGTTGGAACCCTTAAAAAAAAATTGATGGGTTTTTTGTGTCCATTTTTGATAGTTTTCAACACCATTTTATTGAAAATGGTTTTCTAATTCCAATTAAGGAATTAAGTTGAAATTTAATCTAAGACAGTGGATTAGGCTTTTGGATGTCATTGAATCCTATATATTGTATTATAAATGGTGAATATAATAGAATGAGACTCAGAGGTGTGATTCTAAACATTTTGTTGGTTTTCCCAGTTAAAAGTTTCCAGGGTAAATCTTAGAGTATTATGTATGATTTTTATTGTTTGATTTTTTGTTTATAAAAAATGTATGCTCATATTGCTTTACTATAAATATTTAAAACTTTCATAGCATCGTTATCATAAAATCAAGCTTGTCATATTAAACAATAATACTAGCCAACATATAGAAAAGAAGTACACAATTGCCTTATTTCTCTCTTGTCTCGCATTTGTTTTTATTTTTTTTATTTTCCTCCATTGTCATGCAACCGTTAATTTAGGAGAGCTTTGAACTATGTGAGCTCCTTACTCATCTTAGATAGCTCACTAGAAAGGGTGACAATCATCCACAAGTAAGACAAAATCTTTGTCCATTTCTCTAGGAACTTTTTCTTTACATCCAAACTAGAGGTCACAAAATATTAGACATGTCACATCATGTACAAAGTATTCTTAAAGAGGGTTTCCTTTCCATTGGTGTTCATAGGATCATCTAGAGGTAAATCACAAAGGGAATGCCTTCTGACCTTTTGCCTTTGTCTTCCAACCAAGCTTCCTCATCTAAAATAACCACCTCCCTATAAGCTCCTTCAAGCAAGTACACTCGAAAAACAAATGCATATACTTATTAAGTGATTTGAAGTAGGAAAATATAATTTTCCCAAAGATCACCACCACAATGTCATTTTCACTTTCATTATCTTTATTAATATTAATGAAATCCTTAATTTCCAAGGCCATCTCATAGACTCATGATTATCATAGCTTTGATCCTAGAAAATGTAGCCAAAAACCCCCTCCCCCCAAGTTCTTGGCTTTCCCAAATGAAAATAAAAATGCACTTCCCAATATAAAATTTTATAATTATCAAACCCTCTTTTTTTTCCCCTCAAGTTTCTATTTCCAAATGAAAATATGAATGTGACAATGTATTTAGTGAAATGATCCATACCAATTGTATGCTTAAGTATTTAATTAAAGTAATTGAATATAAAGTGACTTTGTTGAGTTTAGTATTATTATACACGTCATAGGTATGGTTACACATTCAATTTTTGTTTGATTGCCTATTAATTTGTTTTGACCAAAAAAATTGCTACCTTCTCCAGAATTTAACATTACAAATTAAATTTTGTTATTTTTTAATAACGTTTTAATTTATTTATTTTCAATATGATTGGGTGCACTCCTATTGTGTAATGATTATATGTGTACACTCAAATCTTAATGAAATATTTGGTTTTGTACCATCAAATCTTCAGTTATGTTATCACTTTAATTGATTGCGTACTATAATTATAGCAAACACACAATCCCCTTGCATTCGTAAATCCTAACTTTCTGAATTTTCCAAGTAGATGTTATTTCTCTCCAATTAACACAAATTTCTTGTCGAGTAACACCAACTCATCCGTGGTTGTCCTGAGGTTGACTTTTCTGGTGGAAAACTCCAAACAAGCTTACCATGAAACCTGCATCTGTGTTGAAAGAAGTTGGTCTTCAAATCTCATTGTGAAAAATCACAGAGTTAGGATGATCACATTTTATTTAAATTGAAATTATTGTGAGTACATTTGTTGATTTTTAAAACTATAATTCATTTGTATTCATGCATGTTAGCCTTTCCTGTTGAAGTCCAACAATAAATTGCAGCACACACACTAGTGTGGGCCAAATTAATTGATTAATTTGGTGCAATG
This sequence comes from Pinus albicaulis, assembly GCA_034641835.2. Taxonomy (NCBI): domain Eukaryota; kingdom Viridiplantae; phylum Streptophyta; class Pinopsida; order Pinales; family Pinaceae; genus Pinus; species Pinus albicaulis. The sequence continues at coordinate 694,636,374 of CM076578.1, forward strand.
TATAATTTAATTTTCCCTTGATTAAATTGGACAAATAAAATGTAATCTTATCTCATGATCACTTGTAACAATTAACTGAGTGTGATAAACTCAACTAGCTCATGTATTTCGAGTTGAGGGTGGTTGGTGAGGCATTCAAAATAATTCTATTAGTTATGGAGTTCGAGTTGCAGTTGGTGCATTAGTTTAATGCATGAGTAATCAGTTAACTCAGTTAGGTGAGTTAGAGCCAGTTGAACTAGTTGTAAATGTTTGTTGCACTAGTGAGAGATTAATTGAATTAAATCAAATTTAATTCACATGCAGTGATCTGCCATGCAACTGATGATTTACTATTAATAGTTGCATGCATGTCGGTTCCAGTGGAGACCCAGTTGAGACAAAGGTGAAAGGGAGGTTAAATATTAGTTGTGTGATTAGTAGGTTGCTTGCTTGAAACCAGAAATCCATTGGTGTTCCCATGATCCTTGTGCAGTTTAGGAAGGCCAAAATTCCTAAAGAATAGGGATTGCATTAATTAGGAATTGCGCAAGTAAGGCAGGTTGTTTAGAGGCTGAGAATTGGCTAAGTGTTGGCCAATTTTGCCCAGGACAGTGTGAGACAGTTAGCAAAGTGCAGGAGAATCTTGTGAGAAGAGTGCATTGTAATTGTTTCATGATTCCATGGTTAATATACAATAGAAGATAAAGGGGTTTTGAGTAGCAAGCTTTCCCCAGGAAATTATCTGTGTTGTGGTTTGAATTGATTCTTTCTTTGCTTCATGTGATTGGCGATTGTGTTTAATTTCTGCAATTGATTTGTAGAAGCGATTCAGTATCTAGCTTTAGTAAATTGTTAGATTGGATTGAATCCATTGATATACATATGTTTGTATAGTTTATACATGGTATCAGAGCACAGGAAATCACTATAGTGGAGGAGAAGATGAGTTTGTGACTGAATAGAATTCGAATTTGCAAAAGACATTCTTGGTGCGATAGGCGATTTAGGATCGAAATGGATTTCAATGGCTTTAGATTGGAGTATGCAATCGAGGGAAATTCTAACTAAATTTCTTGGAAAGACAGGATGGAGGCAGTACTGGAGGACAATGGGTTAAAAGAATTCATTGATAATGATATTCCCAAACCCGCTGTAGCAGATGCTGCAAATCTTGATTCTTGGCAAAAGAAGGTTGCAAAGGTGAGGAGGATCTTATTGGAGGGAGTACGAGACCACATTGTCTCAAGTCTCCATGGCAAAGAAACACCATATGTAATGTGGAAAGCTTTTAAAAATCTATTTTAGAGCAGCAAAAATCATAGGACATTGGAACTGAAGGATAAACTTAGGAAGATCAAAATGGAGAAAGGTGAAGACATGCCGAAATATTTAACAAAGTTTGTCCAATGTTGGGATGACCTTGGGAGCGTTGGCATTACTGTCGCTGATGATGATTTGGTGAGCCTAGCTCTTCTAGGAATTCCCAAGTGTTGGCATATTTATCAGGACTTTGTCAATGGAAGGGAAAAACTGCTAGATTGGGAACGACTTTGGTCGGATTTGGTGCAAGAAGAATTCAGGCGGAATACCAGGGATGGATCTTCATCTAAGAATAAAGATGAAGAATATTGTGCTTTGGCTGCCAAGGCGAAGAAGGGGAAAGGAAATAAATTCCATTCCAAATCTTAGTCCGATAAATATGGCAGGAAGCATGACATGTCCAGAGTGAAGTGTTTTCACTGTCACGAGCATGGACATTATGCCACTAATTGTCCACAAAAGAAGAACAAGAAGGCTTCAGGATCTATAGCTGGTGAGGCTTTGGCCTTGCAATTTGAGCTTGAATTCTTGCTCATTGCATGCATGGTGTCAAGTGCAATGGGATCGGTGTGGTACTTGGGTAGTGGTGCGTCCTTTCACATGACGAGAGACAAATAACTTTTCAGTAGCTTGGAGGAGAAGTACCTCTAGATGCATATCGAAATGGGTGATGATGGGTGGTACATTGCTATCTGGATTGGTACCATTACCTTTCACTGACAGTCAGGTAAACCCTTTAAATTAAAATATGTAATGCATGTACTAGGCTTGAAGATAAATTTAGTCTCAGTTGCAATGTTGGAGGATAGAGGCTATGATGTTGTTTTCAGTGAAGGAAAATATTTCCCACGACAAAAAACAACAGGACAAGGCAAGAAGATTGGGGTTCAAGTAAAGAATCTCTATAAACTTGATGTAGATGGCTGCGCAACATTGATGGGTAAGGCAGACAAAGTGGTGAGACGGGATGAGGGTGAGTTATGGCACAGGAGATTGGGCCATCTTCACCACGGAGCCTTGAAGGTCATGCAAAATATTTCTATGGGTTTTACCAAGAGTACACTTGCACAGTCAGACACATGCAAGGGATGTACTATGGGGAAGTATGCAAAGGCCACTTTTCATGAGAAGGAGAACCGAGCTTCGGAAATCCTTGAGAGAGTTCACTCAGACGTATGTGGGCCATTCTCTAATACTTCGACAACAAAACATAATTTCTATGTGATATTTATTGATGAATTTTCTTGAAAGTGTTGGATCTACTTCATGCAGAAGAAAGATCAGACGTTCTCAAAGTTTCTTGAGTTTAAAGCACTGGTGGAGAGAGACACGGGGAAGCATGTGAAGGCTCTTAGGAGCGACAATGGTGGTGAGTACATCTCCAATGAATTCAAGAACTTATGCAACAAAGAAGGAATTCAGAGAGAGTTAATTGCGCCTCATAACCCAAAGCAGAATGGGGTCACAGAAAGAAAGAACAGAACAATTGTGGGTGCAACACGAGAAATGTTGCATGATCAGGGCCTACAGTTGCATCTGTGGGCGAAAGCAGGCAACACAACGATATTTGTGAAAAACCGTTGTCCTCATCGGATACTTGGCATGAGTACACCAGAAGAGGCTTTTACTAGTAAGAAACCTGATGTTTCACATTTTAAGATTTTTGGCTCATCTGTTTATGTGAATGTGACCAAAGATGTCAGGAAGAAGCTGGAACCAACAACTAAGATTGGGATATTTGGGGGTACACTGAAACTCCCCACAACTATCAGGTGTATTTTCCAAACAACAGAATGACTGTTGTGCGATGGGATATAAAATTTGATAAGGAGAAAGCCATGCGATTGTCCCTTGAGAGGGAGCTGGATTTGCATGCAGAGGAGGAACTCTTGGTTCCAAATAATGAACCTCAATATGTGGATAAACCACATGTAGAGGATCATGGAGTAGAAGAAAACACTCATGCAGAGCCATCGACCAGAAATGGAAAAAGGCGCACCACAAAAGCTGATAGATTGAGACTTGATGCGACAAAGAATGTAGGAGCCCTTACTTCATTGCATGCACAGAGACAGTCTCCAGACAAGTTTACTGGATACATGGCTCATATGAGCAAGTGTATTGTGACAGAACCATCTTTCTTTCAGGAGGCAGTGCAACAAACAGTTTGGGTTGATGCTATGGTAGAGGAGTATGAATCCATCGTCAAGAATAATGCATGGGATATTGTGTCAAGACTGGTTGGAAAATCAGTGGTTGGATCTAGATGGATCTATAAGGTGAAGCAAGCTGCTGATGGGAGTGTGGAGAAGTAAAAGGCCAGATTTCTAGCCCGGGGATTCTCACAAGTTGAGGGGATCAAATATGAGGATAATTTCACACCAGTCGCGAGGTACTCTTCCATTAGATCTATCTTTGCACTCTCAGTGCAGATGGGGTGGTGCATTCATTAGATAGATGTGAAAATTGTGTTCCTCAATGGAATTATTGAGGAGGAAGTGTACATAGAGCAGCCAAAAGGTTTCGAGATATTTTACAGTGAGTCGCATGTGTGTCGACTCAAGAGAGCACTGTATGGGATGAAGCAAGCACCTCGTGCTCGGTACACTCGGATTGACAGCTATTTCACTGGGTTGGGCTTCACCAAAAGTGAAGTGTATGCAAACGTGTAACAAATTTTTGTTGATGGTAAGCTCTTGATTATCGTACTTTATGTTGATGATCTAATTTGGACAGGTGATGAGTCGCTGATAAAATCATGCAAGGAGGATCTTGTAAGGGAGTTCAAAATGAAGGACTTGAGACTCCTTCACTATTTCCTTGGCTTGGAAATATGGAAACGAGATGGTGAAATTTTTGTTTCTCAAGGCAAGTATACCAAAGAGATATTGAGTAAGTTTCACATGGAGAGCTATAAACCCATGGATACTCCTCTTTCAGGAAATTGGAGGAAAGAGGATGCTACTTCAGGAGAAGTAGTGGAAGCTACTGTCTATAGGCAGCTAGTGGGTTCACTGATGTACTTGGTGAACCCCAGACCATAAATTTGTTACAAAGTTAACCAGCTGAGTCAAGCTATGGTTAAGCCTACCAAGCTCTTTTGGAAGGTGGGGAAGCATGTCTTGAGATATCTCAGGGGCACTACAAAGTATGGATTATAGTACAGATTGACAGAGGGAGTGAAGCTTCAAGGCTTCACGGATGCAGATTGGGAAAGCAGTCCATTAGACAGAAATAGCACATCAGGAGGGATCTTCAGCATACGATTGACAACAGTTTCTTGGTACAATAGAAAGAAATGATCTATGGCACTCAGTTCAGTCGAGGCAAAGTACATGGAAACAAGTCAAGCTGCATATGAGGTCATCTGGATGAGAAAGATCCTGGTTGGTTTGTTTTCTTCTTAGATGGATCTGATAGTGATACATTGTGATAACTAGAGTTGCATTAAGCTCTCAGTTAATCCTGTGTTTCATGATAGGTCCAAGTATAGAGACATCCTATACCACCATCTCAGAGATTGTGTTCAGAGGCACATAATTTTACTTTAGTACATTCCCATAGAAGATCAGGATGTAGATATTCTGACGAAGGCGCTCACCAAGAGCAAATTCGAATACCATGGAGGTAGGATTGTTGTGGCAGATAATCCATTTCTTGTTGAGAGGAGTGTTGAATTCCAACAAGAAATTGCAGCACACATCAGTGTGGGACTAATAGGTCCTAGCAACACACACACTAGTGTGGGCCAAATTAATTAATTAATTTCGTGCAGTGTCTAATTTAATTTTCCCTTAATTAAATTGGACAATAAAATGTAATCTTATCTCATGATCACTTGTAACAGTTAACTGAGTGTGATAAACTCAGTTAGCTCATGTATTTCGAGTTGAGGGTGGTTGGTGAGGCATGCAAAGTAATTCTATTAGTTATGGAGTTCGAATTTCAGGTGGTGCATTAGTTTAATGCATGAGTAATCAATTAACTTAGTTAGGTGAGTTAGAGTCAGTTGAACTAGTTGTAACCATTTGTTGCAATAGTGAGAGATCAAGTGAATTAAATCAGATTTAATTCACATGCAGTGATTTGCCATGCAACTGAAAATTTACTATTAATAGTTGCATGCATGTCAGTTCCAATAGAGACCCAGTTGAGACAAAGGTGAAAGGGAGGTTAACTATTAGTTGTGTGATTAGTAGGTTGCTTGCATGAAACCAGACATCCATTGGAGTTCCCATTATCCTTGTGCAATTTAGGAAGGCCAAAATTCCTAAAGAATAGTGATTGCATTCATCAAGAATTGCGCAAGAAAGGCAGACTGTTTAGAGGCTGAGAATTGGCTAGTTTTGTCCAGGACAATGTGAGACAGTTAGTAGAGTGCAGGAGACTCTTGTGAGAAGTGTTGAGCCGCTTTTTTGTCCAATTTTTTACGATTTTTATCAAATAATTTTGAGCTTGTACCTAGTGTTTTAATCATTATTAATCCATTATATTTTAATTAGAAGCATTTTTGAGGAAATCACTATTAATTAATAAATTCTTGTTATTAGTTAAATTTGAAGGGTGTTTTGCATAATAGTTTCATTAATAAATGTCTCCTTGTGCTGCAAAACATAAGTAGAAAGACTCTAGCATATGCATTTCATATTGTACAAATACTTCAAGGCGCGATTTGCAATATCTGCGTGCTCTAGTTGTGCTTCCTACTTGTGACCTTGCAATGCAAAACGTAAAAGCAGTCTTTGATGCAACCAGAGAGGAAATGGGTTTGTTGCGGATGTGAGAATGAAAGAAGAGTTTTTACAACAAACAATCTCCCTTGCCACTGCTACTTCTCTCCATCCTTCAACACTAGCCAGAAATACATCTACAAAGGATCATGCGATGGCTATGTTTTTATTCATGATGTGATTTAGTAGGATCGATTTGATGTGTTCCCTTAATCACATTTTTTATTCCCACTACATTTAATTCCAAAGCCATGGCTCTTCCACCTACTGATAGCTTGAATTCAATGCCTATGCCAGTCATGCACCCTATTCTATATTTCCCCCAGCAGCTCGTATTGTAGACTACAAAAGGAATTATGATTCTATGGCAGAGAATTCATGATTATATTGCAGGCTGGTTGATGTGTATTGTGAACGCATTATTGAAGATCCGACGTCTACTCCACCGCAAAGGAAAAACTCTAATCATCTGGAGTCATTGGGTACACCAGAGCACATCAATTTTTTCAAGTGAAGAAGATGATGGAAGGACGCAAGTGAATAATCATCAGTACCTATTTTGCAGAATAGTTTTGTGCCCTCCACAAATGAAATGGAATTTACTGCTCCTGAAACTCAAGAGACATTATCACATTTTCAAAGGCATCATGATCCAATAATTCGTTAGGGAATTTCAATCCAGCAAAGGTACTTGGAGGATTTTACATTGACCATTCGTATGTGGAATGCACTGCATCAGTAGTTCAAGCTCTTGCATTTTTTAATAAACTACATCCACAACATCAACGTAGAAGCATGTGTTTAAATGGTAGTCAGTACATTAAAAATATGCAAAGGCATGGTATGGTTCATAGGGAGTGCGTTATTAACTCCAAAAATTGTCAGATATGCTGGACGATGACGTGTCTCAGTATTGCGATGGGTGTGCTCATTATTAGAAAAATCTTGTTGCTGAGTATAGACGCTTCAAGACAACAAAATTGTGCCCCGAGTATCCTGATAAAGATATACTTACTTTCCATCCTCTACGATTTAACACAATAGTTCATTTCCGAACTTAGGGAATTATGATCTTCTTGTTTCTGGATTCATATCTATTTCAACAAACCGAGCTAAATTGAAAAGTATGGATCTGATCAAGAAAATGGGGAATCACTACTATATAATAGGGGAGTTGTGTAGTCTTAAGAGAGACAATAGTAATATGGTAATATGGATCCGTCATAGTGTAGGAGAGAGGATTGCGTAGAGGTAGAATGAGGTTGGGAGCATAGAAGATAGGATATGCTGGAGAACGTTGGATTATGAACAAACAACATTGTAACTTTATATTATTTAATTGAATTTTCCTTTGTAATTCAATTCCCATAGTAATTCCAATTTTCATTTAAATTATGTTTTTCAACTTTTCATTTAAATTATGTTTGCGAGCTATTTAATTTTTGAGTTAATGCGATAATGTAGTTTTTTTTTTTTCCCTGTAGAAAGATTGAGCTGGATGATCGGGCCCATCAATTAGATCATCGTTTTGATTGTTGAAGATTTGTTTAGTTTAATTAATTTTATTTCCTATTAAGAATGATTTATTCAACTGCTTGATGGTGTTTGATTGCATTTTCTAAGTCGTGTGTTTCATTTCCTGAATGGTGTGGTGTGCTTTAATTTCATGTTTTCCATTTCCTTTACATTATTTAAAAGCATAGGTTTGAGTCATAGATTCAATTTAATTGGTTTGGAATTAATATCTATGCGAGTAATTGAATTACAAATAGGATACAAATTAGCAAACATTGTTGTTAGGTTTTCCATTCTCACTATTTGCCGTGTTCATCTATTATCTAACGAAATATATTCATAATTGCAGAGATTTGTAATGGAGATGATATGATGATTTAAAGCTATGATTTAATTGATCCAATGTTATTTGGGAATTCCCTGGAATTTTAAACACTTGTCATTATAATTGCCAGAAATAGCATGAGGAGACTTTTATCAAAAAAATATTTGATAATATCTCCAATCAATAACTTAATTTGAAAACTGCAAATCCATAATTTCTTTTAAGCTTTCATAGGCTAGATAAATTTTGTGCCAGCGTTAATTTAGAGTTTATTTTTTTTCCAGCAATTAAGTAGAGTACTAATTAGTAAACGCTTCTTTCTCATTTTTCTCATCGTGCCTTGTTCAATTTATTTCACAACAAAACATATATTAAGTTGCAGGAGTTCAAGGCGAGGAAAAATTAGTGTAAGAGCGATAAGGATTTTCACTTGATTTTTTATCCATATGGTTGGCACTTTAAGAAATTTAAATCATTACCTAGAATCTATATTGATGTTTTAAGACGACGACATTCATTTAAATACCAAGATCAGTTTGAAGTCATTTTTAACATAGGCAAAGTTTCCAACAACTTAAAGGTATCCTCGACTAATTGATTTAAAATTATGAATTAAAACATTGTAATTCCTTTCCAGCATTATTCAAAGAAGCATTTTTAAGTACATGTTTTAAATAATTATTGATTTCATGCTTTCATATTTGCGAGTATTGCTGATTAAGAAATTTGGCATCCTTTATTTCCTGCATAGAATATTAATTTGCAGTGCGTTCTCTTGAAATGTCTTGTTTCTTTTCCCACATGATTTCCTTTTTGAATTAGTTCTAGGGTTTTGATTTTGCAATTCCCAGAGGCCATATTCTGGCATATATTGTGCTACTTCTCTAAGTCTTACGACTTTGGATTGAAAATTTAAATGTGGGTGTAAATCTAGAATTTATACCTCCCAACAACAAGAGTGCATTGTAATTGTTTCATGATTGCATGGTTAATATGCAATAGAAGATAGAGGGGTTTTGAGCAGCAAGATTTCCCGAGGAAACTATCTATGTTGTGGTTTGATTTGATTCTTTCTTTGCTTCATGTGATTGGCGATTGTGTTTAATTTCCGCAATTGATTTGTAGAAACGATTCAGTATCTAGATTTAGTACATTGTTAGATCGGATTGAATCCATTTATATACATATGTTTGTATAGTTATACATGGTATCAGAGCACATGAAGCCACTATAGTGGAGGAGAAGCTGAGTTTTTCACTGAATAGAATTCGAATTTGCAGAATACATCCTTGGTGCGAAAAGCGATTCAGGATCGAAATGGCTTTCAATGGCTTGATATTGGAGTATGCACTGGAGGGAAGATCTAACTACATTGCTTGGAAAGACAGGATGGAGGCAATACTGGAGGAAAATGGGTTGAAAGAATTCATTGACAATGATGTTCCCAAACCTGCTGTAGCAGATGCTGCAAATCTTGATGCCTGGCAAAATAAGGTTGCAAAGGTGAGGAAGATATTATTGCAGGGAGTACGCGACCACATTGTCTCAAGTCTCCATGGAAAAGTGACACCATATTCAATGTGGAAATCTTTGAAAGATCTATTTCAGAGCAACAATGATCATAGGAAACTGGAACTAAAGGGTAAACTCAGGAAGATCAAAATGGAGAAAGGCGACACCATGCCGAAATATTTAACAAAGTTTGTCCAATGTCGGGATGAGCTTGGGAGCGTCGAAATTACTGTTGCTGATGATGATTTGGTGAGCCTAGCTCTTCTAGGACTTCCCAAGAGTCGGCATAGTTATCAGGACTCTGTCAATGGAAGGGAAAAGCTGCCAGATTGGGAACGAATTTGGTCGAATTTGATGCAAGAAGAATTCAGGCGGAATACTAGGGATGGATATTCATCTAAGAATGAAGATGAAGAAGATTTTTCTTTGGCTAACAAGGTGAAGAAGGGGAAAGTAAAGAAATTCCATTCCAAATCTGAGTCCGGTAAAGATGGCAAGAAGCGTGACATGTCCAGAGTGAAGTGTTTTCACTATCACGAGCATGGACATTATGCCACCAATTGTCCATAAAAGAAGAAGAACAAGAAGGATTCAGGATCTGCAACTGGTGAGGCTTTGGCCTTGCAATTTGTGCTTGAATTCTCACTCATTGCATGCATGGTGTCAAGTGCAATGGGATCGGTGTGGTACTGGGATAGTGGTGCTTCCTTTCACATGATGGGAGATAAAGAAATTTTCAGTATCTTGGAGGAGAAGGACCTCCAGATGCATATCGAAATGGGTGATGATGAGTGGTACAGTGCTATCAGGATTGGTACAATTACCTTTCAGCGATAGTCAGGTAAACCATTTCAATTAAAATATGTAATGCATGTACCAATATTGAAGAAAAATTTAGTCTTAGTTGCAATGTTGGAGGATAGAGTCTGTGCTATTCTTTTCAGTGAAGGAAAAGATTTCCTGCAACACAAAACAAGAGGACAAGCCAAGAAGATTGGCATTCGAGTTAAGAATCTCTATAAAATTGATGTAGATGGCTGCACAACATTGATGGGTAAGGCAGACAAAGTGGTGAGCTGGGATGATGGTGAGTTATGGCACAAGAAATTGGGCCATCTTCACCACGAAGCCTTGAAGGTCATGCAATAGATTTCTACGGGTCTTCCCAAGGGTACACTTGCGTAGTTAGACACATGCAAGGGATGTACTATGGGGAAGTATGCAAAGGCCACTTTTCATGAGAAGGAGAACCGAGCTTTGAAAATCCTTGAGAGAGTTCACTCAGACGTTTGTGGACCTTTCTTTACTACTTCGAAAACAATGCATAAGTTCTATGTGATATTTATTGATGACTTTTCTCGAAAGTGATGGATCTACTTCATGCAAAAGAAAGATCAGATGTTCTCAAAGTTTCTTGAGTTCAAAGCACTGGTGGAGAAAGAGACGAGGAAGCATGTGAAGGCTCTTAGGAGCGATAATGGTGGTGAGAATATCGCCAATGAATTAAAGAACTTCTACAACAAAGAATGAATTTGGAGAGACTTGATTGTGCCTTATAACCCACAACAAAATGGGGTCGCAGAAAGAAAGAATAGAAAAATTGTGGGTGCAGCATGAGCGATGTTGCATGATTAAGGCCTATAGTTGCATCTGTGGGTAGAGGCATGCAACACAACGGTATTTGTGAAAAATTGTTATCCTCATTGGATACTTGGCATGAGTACACCAGAAGAGGCTTTTACCAGTAAGAAACCTGATGTTTCACATTTTAAGATTTTTGGCTCATCTGTTTATGTGCATGTGACGAAAGACGTCAGGAAGAAGTTGGAACCAACAACTGAGATTGGGATATTTTTTGGGTATACTGAAACTCCCCACAACTATCAGGTGTATTTTCCAAACAATAGAATGCCTGTTGTACGATGGGATATAGAATTTGATGATGAGAAAGCTATGCAATTGTCCCTTGAGACGGAGCTGGATTTACATGCAGAGGAGGAACTCTTGGTTTCGAAGAATGAACCTCAAGATGTGGAGCATCCACATGCGGAGGATCATAGAGTGGCATAAAACACTCATGTAGAGCCATCCACGAAAAATGGCAAAAGGCGCACCACGGAAGCTGATAGATTGGGACTTGATGCAACAGAGAATGTAGGAGTCCCTAATTCACTGCACAGATAGAGACAATCTCCAGACATGTTTACTGAATACATGGCTCCTATGAGCAAGTGTATTGTGACAGAACCATATTCCTTTTAGGAGGCAGTGCAACAACCAATTTGGGTTGATGCGATGGCAGAGGAGTATGAATCCATCATCAAGAACAGGGCATGGGATATTTTCCCAAGACCAGTCAACAAATCAATGGTTGGATCTAGATGGATTTATAAGGTGAAGCAAGCTGCTGATGGGAGTGTGGAGAAGTACAAGGCCAGATTTGTGGCTCAGGGATTCTCACAAGTTGAGGGGATCAACTATGAGGAGACTTTCGCACCAGTTGCGAGGTACTCTTCCATGAGATCTATCCTTTCATTCTCAACGTAGATAGGGTGGTGCATTTATCATATGGATGTGAAAAATGCGTTTATTGATGGAGTTATTGAGGAGGAAGTGTACATAGAGTAGCCAGAAGGTTTCAATATCTTTGACAGTGAGTCATATGTGTTTCGAATCAAGAGAGCACTGTATGGGCTAAAGCAAGCACCTTGTGCTTGGTACACTCAGATTGACAACTATTTCTCTAGGTTGGGTTTCACCAAAAGTGAAGCGAATGCAAACCTGTACTGGATTGTGGTTAATGGTAAGCTCTTGATTATCATACTTTATGTTGATGATCTAATTTTGACACATGATGAGAAGTTGATAAAATCATGCAAGGAGGATATTGAAATGGAGTTCGAAATGAAGGACATGGGACTCCTTCACTATTTCCTTGGTTTGGAAATATGGCAGCGGGATGGTGAAATTTTTGTTTCTCAAGGAAAGTATGCCAAAGAGATACTGGGTAAGTTTCACATGGAGAGCTGTAAAGCCATGGATACTCCTCTTTCAGGAAATTGGAGGAAAGATGATGCTACTTCACGAGAAGTAGTGGACGCTATTGTCTATAGGCATCTAGTGGGTTCACTGATGTACTTGGTGAACACCAAACCAGAAATTTGCTACGCAGTTAACCAACTGAGTTAAGCTATGGTTAATCCTACCAAGATATTTTGAAAGGAGGGGAATCATGTCTTGAGATATCTCAGGGGCACTACAGAGTATGGATTATGGTATAGACGGACAGAGGGAGTGACGCTTCAAGGCTTCACGGATGCAGATTGGGCAGGCAGTCCATCAGATAGAAAGAGCACATCAAGAGTGATCTTCAGCATATGAAAGACAATACTTTCTTGGTATAGAAGAAAGAAGCAATTTGTGGCACTCAGTTTAGCTGAGGTAGAGTACATGGCAGCAATTCAAGCTGCATGTGAGGCCATCTGGATGAGAAAGATCCTCATTGGTTTGTTTGGTTCTCAGATGGATCTGAAAATGATACATTGTGATAACCACATTTGCATTAAACTCTCAATTAATCTCGAGTTTCATGATAGGTCCAAGCAAATAGACATATGGTACGACCATCTTAGATATTGTGTTTAGAGGTGCATAATGTTACTTCAATACATTCCCAAGGAAGATCAGGATGCAGATATTCTAACGAAGGTGCTCACCAGGAGAAAATTCGAACAACATAGAGGCATGATCGTGGTGGCATATAATCCCTTTCTTGTTGAGAGGGAGTGTTGAAGTCCAACAATAAATTGTAGCACACACACTAGTGTGGGACCAATAGGTCCTAGCAGCACACACTAGTGTGGGCCAAATTATTTAATTAATTTGGTGCAATGTCTAACTTAATTTTCCCTTAATTAAATTGGACAATAAAATGTAATCTTATCTCATGATCACTTGTAACAGTTAATTGAGTGTGATAAACTTAGTTAGCTCATGTATTTCGAGTTGAGGGTGTTTGGTGAGGCATGCAGAGTAATTCTATTAGTTATGGAGTTCGAATTGCAGTTCATGCATTAGCTTAATGCATGCATAATCATTTAACTCAGTTAGGTGAGTTAGAGTCAGTTGAACTAATTGTAATTGTTTGTTGCACTAGTGAGATATCAAGTGAATTAAATTTAATTCACATGCAATGATCTGCCATGAAATTGATGATTTACTATTAATAGTTGCATGCATGTCAGTTCCATTGGAGACCCAGTCGAGACAAAGGTGAAAGGAATGTTAACTATCAGTTGTGTGATTATTAGGTTGCTTGCATGCAACCAGACATCCATTGGAGTGCCCATGATCCTTCAACAATTTTGGAAGGACAAAATTCCTAAAGAATATGGATTGCATTAATCAGGAATTGCACAAGGCAAGCATGCTGTTTAGAGGCTAAGAATTGGCTAAGTGTTGACTAGTTTTTTCCAAGACAGTGTTGTGAGAAGAGTGCATTGTAATTGTTTCATGATTCCATGGTTAATATACAATAGAAGATAGAGGGGTTTTGAGCAGCAAGATTCCCCCAGGAAATTATCTATGTTGTGGTTTGATTTGATTCTTTCTTTGCTTCATGTGATTGGCGATTATGTTTAATTTTCGCAATTGATTTGTAGAAGCGATTCAATATCTAGCTTTAGTACATTGTTAGATCGGATTGGATCCATTGATATACATATGTTTGTATAATTTCTACATTTCCTAATGAAAGAAAATATATATATTGAAATATGGATATATATAGTTGAACATGATTTGTCCATTCTTCATTAAAAATTGGTTCCACACTCTCACCTTACAGTAATTGGGTTCCTTTAATCCAATGAAAAATTTATTTAAAATGTTTAAGTTTAGAGTATATTTGTATGAAAAAAACTATTTTTTTAAAATTCAAAAGTATTTTTACATAGAATTAAAAATAATAATTTACTTTAAAACATTTTAAAGAGAAACATTACAAACCATCTTTATTCTATGCCATGACTATTCACATAATAATTGTGAATTAGGTATTACATATTTAGTAATTTGGCAAACCACTTCTTTACTATTCATTTTTTTTTTTAAATTTCTAACATTTGTACAATATATTTAAAATATCACTTGGGATAGTTATTATTGAGAGTGAAAATTAGATATACTAATAAGAGCACTAGTAACAAGGTAATCATATCTAAGGGTAGTATTAGAATAACATATCCATGCATATCATACATTTTCTTAGTATCATACTCATTTCTAATGCCAAGAATAAGGGAAGCATATGTAGTAGATCAAATCTAGACCCTCAAATTCACATGCTCATAGGCCATCCTAGTAATACCCATACCACTCATGTTAGTATCAATTGGTTTCCATTATGGAGACACTTTTTACTTTAATTTAGCTATATTTAAACTAAGCAGAAGGTACTAGCTAATATGTACTACTAGTTATTTATTGGTTTATTATTATAATTTTTGGACATGGAATTCTAAATTGGGTTCCTATACTAACCAAAAAGAAATATTGACTCACACATACTATTAGGTCCCTATGATACTAGTGTATCCCCTTTATTTTTATTGTTAGTGTATCCCCCTATTGTTATTGTTGTGCCCATGTATCCCCAATATTGTTATTGTGGTGCCATATAGAAGCCCACTATTTTTATTATTGTGCCCTTACATTAATATTGTTATGTAGGCTATGATTATATTGTGACCCCTTAGACTCCTATATATACCAAGGAGGTCTTATCATTTGAATCATACAAAATTTTTTCATTTATGTAATTTAAAGGAGGTTTCCCCCTCAAAGAGGATAATTTTTAAGTCGTTGATACAACGTTTCTTATATTTTGTGAGTTGGTTGTATAACATTTGGTATCAGAGCTTTGGATTCTAGGGTTTCGCTACTTCAAATATGTCATCTTGGAATTTTCACTATAATTTTTTTTTCTATGAGGCTTAAGAAGTTTAAATATTGACCACATGGAGCCAAAATATTGGTGAACTTCTTGTAAACATTTTAGATATTGTTTCACTATATTTTCTGAGATATGGTTCGAAGAAGTTTGGGTTTTTGCAGGCTCCAAAATTCAATCTCAAACAAGTGACCTAGGGAAAATCGTCATTTGTTTTTCTTCGAGCCTCGAATTTGAATTTCATAAAAAGTGAATGAAATGTAGTTTTTTTGTGTATCATTTTCAGGTCTGATGGTCCAAACAATGACACATGGAATTCCATACAAGTTCGCTCCACTGAACTAGTCTATAATCAGGACATCTTGGGAGATTGGGCACAACTCTTGCTTTAAGAATAAAAACTCAGTCTGACTTGTGAGGTTGGAAATAAGACCTAGAGGGCTACCACATGATGAAATTTCAAACCTTGTAGAGCCTAAATTACAGAGTTACAACCGTTTCAAGATCGAGCTCCCAAAAAAAAGAAAAATGTGTGTATTTTTTAAAAATTGCATAACTTTTGTTTGGAAAATAAGTTTGAAGTGATTCCAAGAGCATATTGAAGTAGAGATACCAATATTTGGTTCTAAAATTCATCCCAAACAAAAGAATTATACACCTACTAGGCCATCACAAAGCTCTACTGTGACGCATGGAGAGGGAGAATTGAAACATGATATGTCCAAATTACGGGACCAAGTGCAACACATTTCTCTCTCACAAAGAGCAACCAAAGACGAACTAAAAGGTGACATGAATGGTTTAAAAGTAGACATGTAAGGTTTAAAGGAAGGTTTGACAAATTTTCTTCAAGAAAGGCTTCCCAGTGGTGACAAGTTATTCCATGAAAATCATAACGAGGAAAAAATGATTATGAATTATGATTTTAGAGACTCCAATGTTGGGTTTAAGACCCACCACATTCCAAAGATAAATATGAAGAAGTTCGATGTCAAGGATCTGGTAACATGGATCTTACAGATGGAATAATATTTTGATCTCCATGATGTGCAACACACACAAAAGGTACACATTGTATCTTTATATTTAGAACCCAATCAATTTTTATGGTATCAACGACTTTGTTCTCGTAAACCACTTGTCACTTGGTAAATTTTTATAGAGGAAATGATAGCACATTATGAGGATACAAAGAGAAACACCCTATTTAGCCAATTGATAAATATCAGACAAAACGGTTTGATGATGGATCACATTGAGGACTTCCAAAAATTAATATCAGGGTAACTGATATTCTAGAGGAGCATAGGATTGATATCTTCATAGGGAATTTAAAGGATAGCATCCAACATGAGGTTCGCCTTTGGGAACCTGATTCATTAGAAAATGCATTCAGGGTAGTCTGAAAATATTAAAGAAAAATTATGGAAACAAGGAAGTCTACCACTCACAACTATAAAAATGGAAGTGTTGCTACTCTTACCCTTCCATAACCTACAAGGTTGACACCACAAAAATTGGAGGAAAAAAATGTACAAGGGATTTTATACCCTTGTGATAGAAAATATAATAAAGATCATAAGTGTACTAAGAAGAAATTATTTTACATATATTGTGAAGAGGAGGAAGAAAATTAACAAGAAACATCAAAAGAGGAGGATATAGACAAGGAACACACCCAAGAGAAAGAAGAAATGAATCCGGTCATATCTTGTAATGCATTGGCAGGAATTAACACTCGTCAAACTCTCAATATAGAAGGATATATCAAGAAGACAAATATAATAGTGTTGATTGATTAAGGTAGTACCCATAATTTTATTCATTGTAAGATAACCAAGGAATTGAATTTATTCCTATATCCAACACTAGAGTGTCAAGTGATGGTTGCAAATGGAGGAAATATAAATTGCTCTAGAAAGTGGCATAATATCAAGCTAACCATGGGGGAATATGTGTTGAATATTCCAATTATTTCTATTACAATTGGTGGTGTTGATATTGTACTAGGACTCCAATGTTTACAATATTTGGGGACGATATCTTTTAATTTTCAAGAACTTTTCTTGCAACTTTTTTGGGAAGGAAAGGAAGTTGAATTAAGGGGCATCACGGGGAAATCGAGAAAGATAATCAGCTTTAATGACATGAAAAATATTTTTAAGAAATAACAACGGGACATAATTGCACACTTATGCTCACTAGAGGTTCAAACATAGAAATCATCTACTTATCCATATCTCCAAAAAGTCTCAGACAAACATTCCAAGGTTTTTGAGACTCCCAAAGGCCTCCCACCTATTCTTGATCATGATCATGCTATTCATTTGATTTCAGGGAGTGTTTCTCCAAACATTAGTCCTTATAGATATCCTTATGCCCAAAAGAGTGAAATTGAACGTATGGTTGCAAAAATGTTAGAGGCCGATATAATTCAACCTAGTCAAACTTATTTATCTGCTCCAATAGTATTGGCGCACAAGAAGGATGGATCATGGTGTATGTGTCTAGATTATAGGGAGATCAACAAGCTCACTATTAAAGGTTAATTTCCCATTCCTATCATTGGTGAATTTTTGGATGAATTACATGGATCAATTTACTTCACCAAGATGGATCTTCGTTCAAGATATCATCATATTAGAATGAAGTCTAAATACATTCCGAAAAAAATAATATTCAGAACTCATGAGGGCCATTATGAATTTTTGTTCATGCATTTTGGCCTTACTAATGCACCTTCCACATTTCAAGGTTTGATGAATTACATTTTCAAACCCTTAGAAAATTTGTGTTATTATTTTTTGATGATATACTAATCTACAACACGTCTTGGAAAGATCATGTTCAACATGTTGACAGGGTGCTCAATCTATTGGAGGAGAAACAATTATATGCAAAAACATTCAAATGTTTCTTTGGAGTACAGGATGTGGAAAATTTGGGTCATATTGTATCTCATGAGGGTGTTAAGGTGGACCCTAACAAAATTAAATCCATTAACAAATGGAAAACCCTCACAACCATAAAACATTTTCGAGGATTTCTCGGGTTGACAGGGTATTGTCTAACAACATTACCATAGAAAGATGCATTTTCTTGGACTCCAGAAACAACTAAGGCCTTTGGACATCTTAAAGAGGAAATGTACCAAACACTGGTCTTAGCTACGCCATACTTAACAAAAGCCTTTATTGTGGAATGTGATGCCTCAGGAAATGGAATTGGTGTTGTTTTGATTCAAGAAGTAATAACCATTTATTTTTAAAGTCGTCCAATCAAAGGAAAGTATTTACGCGAACCTATTTATGAGAAGGAAATGTTGGCAATACTACATGCACTAAAGAAATGACGACCTTACCTAATGAGAATACACTTCAAGGTAAAAACAGATCTTGATAGTCTTAAATAATTTTGGGAACAAATATTATCTTCAGAAGAGTAGAAAAAATGGGTCACAAAGATGTTTAGTTATGACTTTGAAATCATCTACAAAAAAGGGAAGAAAAATGTTGTTGTAGATGCAATCTCAAGAAAGGATGAGGATGTGGAAGCATTACTTTGTGCCATTTCTAGTATCCAACCTGATTGGATAACCGAAGAAATGGATGAATGAAAGAATGACGAAGAGGTGTGGACACTCATTCAAAATTTGCAACAAGATCCCAATGCATCTGATACATTTAGCTGGAAAAATGATTCATTATGGTACAATGATCGCTTATATCTTTATAAGAATTCTAAACTCAAAAAAAATATTATTTTGGAATTTCACACATCCCCTTTAGGAGGGCACTTAGTATTTTTAAAAATTGACCACAACGTCAAGAATTATTTTTTTTGGGATGGACTTAAATATGATATTCAGAAGTTTGTGGCATAATTTTTGGTTTGCCAACAAAACAAAGTTGAGACAATTAAGATCTCGGGTCTGTTACGAAGCCATTCCAAGTCAGCGTTGGGAGGAGGTCTCATTGGATTTTATCATAGGTTTACCCAAGTATGAAGGAAAGAGTGTCATCATGGTGGTAGTTGATAGAATTACCAAGTATGCACACTTTTTTACATTATCTCATCCTTTTAAATCCAGTACAGTTGCTACTGCATTTATGGAAACAATTTAAAAGCTACATGGAAACCCAAAGATTAAGGTAAGTGACAAAGATACCATTTTCACTAGAAATTTTTGGAAATAATTATTTTCTTGTATTGGTAATCAATTAGTTCATATATCATCTTATCATCCTCAATTTGATGAAAAAACTCAGATAGTGAAAAAATGTTTGGAAGGATATCCTTGTTTCTTTTCATTTGATAAACAAACACAATGGGTCAAGTGGTTACCTCTAGATGAATGGTGGTATAACACTTCCTTCCATACTGCAACAAAAATTACCCCATTTATGGTACTTTATGGATATCATCGACCATCCATCACATCATCTTTAAGAGAAACTTATAAGGTTCAAGCAGTGGAAGCTCATATCGAGCATCAACAACAAGTTCTCCAACTCTTAAACTATAACCTCACTCTGGTGAAAAATATAAGGAAACAACAAGAAGAGAAACATCACAGTGAAATAAGTTTTGATGTAGGAAATTAGGTATTTTTATGGCTACAAACATACAATCAAATGTACCACAAGCAAGCTAAGAAGGATTATAAATTATCACCTAAGTCTTTAGAAGGTGTTGCAAAAGATTGGTAATATGGAATACAAATTGGAGCTATCTGCATATTCTCGAGTATAAGAAGTTTTCCATGTTTCATGCTTAAAGAAGGTTATCGATAACAAGCTCTCAGTTCAAACAATGTTTCTAGAACTTGACGAAGAAGGAAAAATCATATGTTCTTGTAATGCAATTACATTATTATTGTTATGTAGGCTTTGATTATATTGTGACCCCCTAGACTCCTATATATACTAAGGAGGTCTTATCATTTGTATCATCCACAAATTTTTCATTTATGTAATGTAAAGGAGGTTCCCCACTTGAAGAACATAATTTTTAAGTCGTTGATCTATCTTTTCTTCTGTTTTGTGTGCTAGTTGCATAACACATACATTGATATTTGTGATTTTTTTTTGCAAAGTAACAGATTGTCATGATTTTATTTTTATTTTTTGGATTATTTATATATACTTTTATTAAAAATGTGTGGTATTATCCTTTTTTTTGGTAAGCCAACGTATTTACATTATATTAATAGGTGAAATTTTGACATAATTTACATCCATGAGTGAATTCTCTGCCTCTGTGTGAGGAAAGCAGAGATGAGAAATGAAAGAATTTGCCTCAAGAAGGAGAAACCAAAGCTCAAAGGTATTACAATTATAAAAGAAAACTGTTAGTTATAAAAAACATTAGCCTAATATCTAGCATTACATATATTTGCATTAGAGACAAAAATTGGAGCAGTGCTAAATGTTGGAAGCATCGAGCGGGGTGAATCAATATTTCTTTCAATTAGAGCATTAGTTAATCTTCAATTATTATCAGTGTTTGTACAATGATAGCAGCAAACAAGAGGAACACAAATGCACACAATTTTTAAGGTGGAAACCCACTCCGGGACAAAAACCACCTAATGCTTTTCTAATAATTATTTTCAACTCCAATTGAAAATAAAGCTCCAACTTCCTAGAATATAGAAAAGCATTCTTCTCCAGCTCCCACTGGATGGATGCTCCAACGCCCGAGATTCTTCAGTAGTCAACTGAACGGATGCCCCAACACCCAATGAGCTACAACTCACCCTAGCACCACCCTACCACCCTATAGAAGAATAAAAGAAGAATGGACTTCCGTACCAGGGAAAATGGTCCACTTTACAATGATATAGAATGATGTAGAAGAAGAAGATATACTAGACCATAACCCCAACTTTGACACAACCACCTAATGATGATCCTAGACCTCCCAACACTGCCTCTTCAACCCTTGGCAGATATACACTAGTACAATTTGTACAATTATGTATTTACACTGACTAAGTACAATGATACCTTTACAATGATTGTATGCAGTGCCACCCACTTGAAGACTACATATGATGAACTCCTTGCTGCTGTTATGCACCTTGGTTGCTGCTCTTGTCATGCTACCCTCTGCTGCACCTTGTTTTTCTTTTATGCCGTAGAAAGTCTGGTCCTTTGCAATCCTTGAAAAAAAATGATCTCAGCTTTTTCTTGCCTTCTAGGAGCTCGATATTGAATGCGGTGTATCTCGTTATTTCAGATCCTCAATATCTAATTTTCAGTCCTGTAGTAGTCCTCTGAGTCTTCTTTCCAATGCCACAGGTCTGACCCAATTTGGATTCTTCAAGAGAGAGTTATACCCAATTTCTCACACTGCCCTAATTATGGACTGTTTCCACAGAGTGCACTTGTATGGCGTGCCACGTGTCACTGTTTTATTCATCTGCTTCTAAAATTGAAGGAACGAAAATTAAAGACTGTGCACTATCCATCACTTTCTACATAATTCCAATCCGATACTCAGAGAGAGAGTTATGACGAAGTTACCAAGGTCAATTCTTTGAGATGAATTTTAGGAGCCTGCAAAAACCCTTACTTCCACAGATCATATCTCCAAAAATATTGCGCAACTTGATCTGAAATTTTTACTGCAGCTTCCTCAAGATTTCAGCTTTGCCGAATAAAAATTTCAGCTTCTGAGCCTTCGTAGAAAAAGAGTTAGAGGGAAAATTCCACGATGACCTGTTTCAGATGGCCGAATCCCTTGCCTAAGGAGGAAATGAAGATCACAATATATATGAATGCTTAAGTTGAGAGGGGCTTCAACAAGTGAACGTGGGAGGGATTTTAGGAGCTTAGAAAATATTAATTATGACTTTTCAATGACCCATGCCCCAACCCCATGGGGTTTTAGCCCACTAAGCAGGGTACAAACTTCAAACATGAATATCTCTCAAACCGTGAAGAATTACATGGCGTGCCATATATCAATGGAA